>JAAGEH010000041.1:31589729-31603745 GCA_011751065.1 Lasiurus cinereus | reverse complement strand
AAATTAAACCGTTTTTTTTTTTAAATTTTTTCCTTCATCTTCTCTCCCCCCCCCCCCCCCCCCGCTATCCCCCCTCCCCCCATTAGGCAATTCTCAGATACCAGCTGGGTGTCCTGCATTTCAACTCAATTCTGACACTGTCTACCTAGAGATAGCGCCCTATCCCACAGGCTAAGGGCTCAGGCCCACCAGATGCCAATCCCAAGTTCAGGTTGTTACCTGTGCTTCTGGCAGATTGGCTATACCTCAGGGGTCCCCACAACCCTCTCTCTGGGTTAATTTGCTGCAGTGACTCACAGATCTCAGAGAAACATTGTACTTACTAGGCTATCAGTTTATTATAAAAAGATGTAACTCAGGAACAGCCAGATGGAAGAGATGCACAGAGAGGCTGAAGGAGCTTCCAAGTGCTTCCAGCACCTCCAAACCCCATCCTTCGGTTTCTCGGGAGGCTTCATGACTGAGTCACAATCGGTTAAATCTGTGGCCCTTGGTGATTGAATTCGATCTCCCGCTCCAGCCTCCCTCCCGAATCCTGGAGGGCGGGACTGAAAGTTCTTCCTTCCAATCACAAGGCTTATCGCCCTGGCAACCAGTTCCTATCCTTAGGTGACCCAGGGGCTTTCCAGAAGACGCTTCATTAACATAACAAAAGACACCTTTTCCAGCCTCTCCATTTAGGAAATTCCAAGGGTTTGGGGAGCTCTGTGCCAGAACCAGTGAAAACCGTATATACTTCTTACTCAAGTCACAACATCTCACGAGCTTTTAAGTTGTTTTTCGGTGACTTGTGGGTCAGATTGTGCCAATTCAAACCCTCAGCAGTAGTGTCGGAGGTTGCCTGCTTCCCAGAACCTTAAGCGGGGTGTTATAGAAAGCAACCACAACAGTACCTTTGCCACTTTCACTTTTGGTTTTGTGTTTTCTTAACCAGACAGGTCTCTTCTTATTGGCCTTTCAGGACCATTTAAGTCCTTAACTACTGATGCTTGGCAAAGCCTGCCACCAGCATCAGACACTTCTGGAGGCTGACCTTGGCATGCACTCACCCTGTTCTCCTGCCTCCCTCAGGCGCCTGATGAGGTGGTGGGTCTGGTGGGGAGGGTCACGGGCCTTGGCAGGTACTAGATCTCACACGACAGGAAAGCAAAAGCTTTATCATGAGGATGGGTGGCCTCTCCTCTTTCCGTCCTTGGCCAACATTCTTTAAAGAGTAGCATACACTTTCTGTCTCCACTCCCAATCTCACGGGATTCTGCCGCAATTGAAAAGTTGGTCAGGAATCTGAAACTGCCTGAGCCAGGACCTCCTTTTGGCGGCAGGCAGCGAGGACTGCACCAGGTGTTAGACCCACAGGGTCAGATGGGACCTGGGTTCAGCCACCTGGGTACCAGAGTTCTAGCAAAGAAAGAATTCAGAGCCAAGACTCAAACTCTTAAAAAAAAGTTTATTTAGGAAGTCACAGAGGGAGAAGTAGAAGAAATGGGCTCTGGAGTTGCAAGTTACAGAGGCAAAAGATGCGGCCCTTGGAGCCTAGGAGAGAGAAAGGATGAAGGTAATGCACCAAGGGGAAGAAGGGGGGAAGGTGAAAGGCGTGAGCCTGCTCGGGTCCTTTGTCCCAAGGGCTTTCAAGTGTGGGGATTTTAGGGGAGATCCTAGAAGAGGGTCGCAATAGAATATCCATCAGCTTTCCAGGTGTGGCCTCTCAGGATCATGACCTCCCCTGATGGGCCAGCCCCAGGGCAGGCTGTCATTGGTCCTGAGGTCAGCCGTGGTGCTGTGTGTCTGGTCTTGCTGCTTTTCTGGCCCTGGAGCTGAAACACACCTGAGGTGGAGATGTGTTTGATGCAGGTCAGAACCTCCCTGTCCTGGGGGCTTAATGCTTAGGGCTACTTTCCAGGCCCCTGGTTCCTTGCCCCTCTGAAGGGGTCTAACCTGCACGACTAGCACCATGCCAGGGGAGGAAAGGTCAGGGGAGAATGCGAACTGCATGACCAGGGACATGGAAGGTCAGGAGGCCTACACCGCCTGACCAGAGAGATATGATAGGGATGGAAGATTAGGTTACCCTGGGGTGCAGTCTTTGTTTTCCCAGTTGCTAGAACGTGGGGCTTCCCACCCTGGTGACCTTCTGTATTGGTCCATGGTCCTCACTCTGCTCATGTCTGTCTAACTGCCTACCACACTTCTCTCTTTGCCTTTAAAAAAATATATATCTTTATTGATTTCAGAGAGGAAGGGAGTGGGAGAGAGGTAGAAACATCAATGATGGGAGTGAATCATTGATTGGCTGCCTCCTGCATGCTCCCTCCTGGGGATCTAGCCTGTAACCCAGGCATGTGCCCGTGAGCAGCATCGAACTCAGGGCCCTTCTGCCTGCAGGCTGACGCTCTGTCCATTGAGCCAAACCAGGTAGGGGTCCTCTCTTTGGCTTTTGATATTTGACTCTCCTTCTTGGAAGGTGTCTTGTCCACTGCATTTAGTTGTTCATATTCAGTTTCCTTTACTAGCTCTTCTTCCTTAAATTCCCTTTCAATGCATGCATCAATATTCCTCAGGGTGTATCCGGTTACATTTCACATCTCTTTTTGTTCATGCTGCACGCTTGCAACCCTCTAATTAAGCTTTGCTCTGCAGACCATTCACCTCTGCTCCTTCGGCCGCCTCCAAACCAGCCTGTGCAGCATGCACCTCGTCGCCTCTCTGTCTACCCACCGGAACCAGCCCTTCCTCCCAGGCTTCCTCTCTGAACAGAATCACCCTCTACCAATTGCTCAACTCGGAAACCTCAGAAGCATGTCTTTTTCTGCTTTCTGCCTCGCCTGTCAACATCCAGCATGTCGTCAGAACCCCGCTGGTTTCTGTGCCTCTGCGAGGGCCATCAGAACTGAAACACAGCCGCCTCAGCCCTGGCTTAAATGGATGCGGCTGTTTTCTCTCCCATTTCCTGCTTCCTGATTCTCTAGGCAGAGTCTACCTTTCTGCCGCTGCCACAGCGATCTCCTAACAAAGCAACGTGATTGAGTCCTCTGTCCGTGAAAAAAATCTCTTAAGTGACTTCTCGTAGATGACAAAGGCCTTCCTAATCGGGCCACCACCTCCCTTTCATGGCTCACATCCTGCACTTCCTCCTGCCCGGCAGCCAGCCCTCATTCCCAGCAGGACTCAGCTCACCATGTGCCCTCTGCCCACGATGCCCTGAACCAGCCTCTCTGAACCCCCAAGACCCTGCCTCTCCTTTCCAGCAGTACTCACTTCCTGCCTCTGGGGCCGGGCACCTTGGTCCTATCGCTGGTAGAGCAGTCGTCACCTTGTTATTCCGGTTAGTCACGGGCCTGCTCCTCCCGCCCATGGAGGAGTTCGCTGTGGACCGGACCCTGCCTTACTCACCTGCCTCTCCAGGGCTTAGCACCACGCCAGGCACCGAGGAGTCACTCCATGAATGTTGGTCCTCTAGTGACATCACCACACTTGCTCACCAACTGATATTTCAAAGAAACAGATGGCCCTGGCTGGTTTGGCTCAGTGGAAAGAGCGTTGGCCTGCGGACTGAAGGGTTCCAGGTTCGATTCCGGCCCAGGGCACATGCCCAGGTTATGGGCTCAATCCCCAGTAGGGAGTGTGCAGGAGGCAGCTGATAAATGATTCTCTCTCATCATTGATGTTTCTATCTCTCTATCCCTCTCCCTTCCTCTCTGAAATCAATAAAAAAATACATTTAAAATAAAAATAAAAGAAACAGATGTTAGGCTCCTAGTGTTCTTAGTTTTATATGACCACAGTTAAGATGATACTGTATCAGTGATCAATTTCCATATTGACCTAAGTTTCTGTTCATCAGATACTGCTTCTACCCCCTACCCTCACCCCCCACCCTGTGTCTGGGTGTTTTCTGTAGTTTCATTACACATTCAGAGAGAGAGTGCCTCTTGAAAGTGACATGCTCCTTTTCCTCTCCACACAGGAAGCCAGAGGCGCTGAAAATGCAGGCAATCCCAGTTAGCAAACAAAGTGAGCCAATATTTTTAGCAACTCTTTCACCAAGGCCTTTGGGATGTGTCCTCCCTTCCTACCAATTTGGAGAAAGGCATTTACTCTTGGGCTGTGCCTGGAGCCAGCCACTGGGCCCTGAGGGCGTGAGCAGTTATGCCTGGCAGCGGGTGGGCTTGTTGGGAAGGGAGCGTGGCCTTTCTGAACCTTAGTGTCCTGATCGGTAAATGTAAACCAGGCGCCTGAGTTACAGGGTGGTTGTGAAGGTTGAAGGATGGGATGCCTTGGAGCACTACTGGGGCTGCTCAACAAAACGCAGCTGCTGAGACGTGCTGCCCTTTGTGGGACACAGAAGGGCGGGAGCCAGGCAGGTCCTGCCTTGCAGGCTCAGCCTTGGCCAGTCTCGATAACACCCCAAGAGATGGCTAACTTGCCGGTGCCTGGAGTTGGGCCGAGGTGAGGTGCTTAGTCACGTGCAGGGAATGCCTCTTGCCTTAAAATTCAGTGACTAAGGAGGAGGTTTTTAACGGTTCACGGATGGTGTTCGGGAGCTCTGTGAGCCCCTGAAACTGGATAGTGAATTTTGTATAAGAGCACATTTTTCTGAGGAAAGAGGCCTTGGTTTTATCAGGTTCTCCGAGGGGTCTGGGGCCTTAAAACTGTTAAGAACCACGGGCCGGGAGTCCTGCAGACTGCAGGCATTTGGAGGTGTGTTGTTTCAATCTCCAGGGCGGGGGTGCTGGGAGCAGAAGCCAGTACGAGTGCAGATCCACCGTCAGCCTGCAGCGTGGCTCCGGACCTCGAGGTGGAGAAACCAGAGATCCTTAATGCAGATGCCCTCGTCACAGGCCTGGTCCTACCAGGGACTCCCAGTCCCCACAGGCAGGCAGGCCCGCACTGCGTGTGGGAGGCTGTGGCAGGCTCTGAAGGATGCTTCTGGGCTGTCTGCGCCTGCCTGCATCCGGGGTGGCAGATGTTTGCACCAGCTGCTGGGGTGGGAAGTGCAGCCTGTAATCCAGGAACTTTATAAGAGCGAGATCTCCAGTGATCCTTATGTAAAGGAAAGGCAAGCCTCAGCCTTATTAAGCTGGGGCTCTCACCAACACCTGTTAAACCAAGTGGGTAGCTCGGGCAGCTCACTAGCTCTTACAGCAGGTGTGAGGGGGGCCAAGGTGAACCACCTGTCCAGGAGAAGGCCTTGGTTTTGTCAGGGAGGCGTGAGGTCAGGCTAGTCGGTGGAGTGCCGCTAGGGCGGCTTTCCGCCCCTCTCCTGTGGGGACATTCAGAACACAGACACCCGGCCCCGCATTCTTCTCGGAGACTGAAGGAGAGTGTCTGTCAACTGCAACTGGGTGCGTTCCGTCTGTCTGACTCTCATTTTGTTTTGTTGTTGTTAATCCTCACCCGAGGATATTTTTCCATTGATTTTTAGGGAGAGTGGAAGAGAGAGGGAAAGGCAGAGAGAAACATCGATGTGAGAGAAACATATCGATTGGTTGCCTCCTGCACCAGCCCTGACCAGCCCAGGGCCGGGGAGGAGCCTGCAGTCAAGGTAAGGCGTCCTTGATTGGGATGGAAACGGGGCCTCTTTGGTCTGCAGGCCGACGCTCTATCCACTGAGCCGAACTAGCTAGGGCCCATTTCATTTTAACACACTGGGGTTAGTGGGATGGGGGCTGTCTGGGGTTACTCCTGAGCTGAACCAGGTTCCCGATGGAAATGGGTTTGTTCAGAACAGATAACCACTCCCCTGGGCTGGCTCTCGCTGCTCCCCATTCTTAGGGCACTTCTGCCCCGAATGACTCAGTCTTCCCGGCGAGCGAACAGCAGTCCCTCGTGTTCCTGCTGAAGGAGAAAAAGGTGATGCTGTGCGCTTGCAGCTCGGGCTTGTCTTCGTGCACATGACATTCAGGCTTTTACAATGAGTGTTTGATTTGCCGCGGACTGGTATTTATCTCCTAGTCCACCAAATGCTTCTCCGGGCAGCCTCCACACAGATTGTAATTGCCAAACCCACTTATTCTGACTCAGTGTCTGTTTGGCAAAATGTCTAGAGAGACAAAAAGTGGGGAGAAGTGAGTTGGGCCCAGATGCTTCCCTATGACTAACAGAATGTCCACCCCAAGTTGGGAGCGGAGCAGCCTGCTGGCGTGTCATAGGTGGGTGGGTTTCTCACAATGCTTATTTAAAGCCGTGCCCTATTGTACTGAATTGTACTTGGTGAATAAGCATTGCATTAGAGCCGTTGGCTGAGCTGACTCACTGCCAGTAATGGGGACAGGGTCTGAGGGTGTCTTCATGTCACACGGGACTCAGGCAAGAGGAGAAAGGCAGGGAACGCTTGCTGGGGGACCGGCCCGAGGTTTTCCTGATGTCATTTCTGCAGACAGTCGGGGCCACTGGTTTCTCCCTCCACTCGTTCCCTTCACCCCTTTAGAAGAAGAATAGGGTTGAAGCACTTGCTGGCTTATCCAATGAGTCTCGGTGGCAATGCTTGAAAATCAGAGTTTTGGGCTTTGAGATGGATCACACAGCCTGCACGCAATCTCCAGGAGAGGAGAGCCCTTCAGCAAGAGGTGTGGCAGGGGACACCCAGAAATGTGGTTTCAGCACCAGGTTTGGCTGTAGCCTAACATTCTCAGCATCTTCGGTCATAGCACTGGGGCCCGGGAGGAGCAGATGAGCTTACCAGGGGACATGGGCCAATCCGCTGAGCTCTGTGTTGTTGCGGGAGCCACCTGGAGTTCAAGCTCCTGTAAAGTGTAGTTGTGAGGACCACATTCATCTTCTCATGAACAAGTTCATTTGAACCCACTGATGATATTATATTGATCAGCATTTTACAGAGAATAAGGTTCTGAGGCGACAGTTTCATGAAGCACCATTTCCATAGAAACAGGGTAGAGAAATCCCAGAACACTGGGTCCCCGGAAAAGGATGGGGGTAGTGCGATGACATAAATGCTATACCCCCATGGTCCCCCGCAGTGTTCCCATTGGGGGTGACATTGCTCCTGGGAACACTGAGCAACGGCTGGGGACACGTTTGGTTGCCACTGAGAGAGGAGGTGCCATTGGGTTCTACTGTGTGGAGGTCAGAGATGCTGCTGAAGATCCTACAGTCCACGCGGCAGCCACACAAAGCATCGTCTGGTCCAAAATGTCAGCAGGGCCTCTCGAGAGAGACCACTTGTGCACTCACACGTCCTCTTCCTCCAACAGGCTGCCTCTTGTATTTCATGTGTAATGATCACCAAACCTCATCTGTGTGCCAGACACAGTGATTGGCGGAGTGGGAGGCTGAAAGATGAGTAAGCCCAATTAGGCAGAAAGGACACGATCACTTAGTCTCTCTTCTCCTAGACAGAAAGCTCTCCTGGAGAGGGCTGCATCCCTTGGACTCTGACAGAATTAGTGATGGCGCCAATAGTGGCCTTTGTTCTAAACAAACAAACAAACAAAAAGCCTCTATCCCTTTGGGAGTGGGGGCGGGCGAGGCACCCCCGCCCCCCTTCGGGCTCTGTGCTGTGATTTGGTTCTGGTGCTATGAGTTGCCCTCCGGTGCTGTTCCGGAGGCTTCCTGCTTTCTCACCCATGCAGCTTCGCACTCCGAAGGGCAGACTTGTTTTAGTAACTGAGATGGGCTCAGATGAGACCGAGGGTCTGGAATTCATTCTCTTGCTCAACAGTGATTATTCATGCTTGACTGCAGATTTCTGCTGAAAAGCCCCCACATCCGGCCTCAGGAAGCACTGCTGCGGGGTGGGGGAGTGGGATGGGGTGGGGGGGGTGGAGAGTTCTTATGTGAAGGTGTCTTGGCAAAGGAGCGTTGGAGAAGGAGAAAAATCATCTGGGTGGCTCACAATTCCAATATTCCAACCTCCCTTGAGCCACAAGAGCTCAGTGGATACGAAGATTTGTTCCATAAAAGGGATTTAGGCTGGAGGGAGATGGAGAAGTTAGAAGGTATGAACTGTACTTGGACCTGACCAAAACCCCATCCCATCCCATCCCATCCCATCCCATCCCATCCCATCCCATCTCATCCCATCCCATCCGGGCACATGTCCCCACTTTCACTCCTTTGGAACAAGAATGCTAGGGCCATGCCTTTGCCAGATGACCATACAGCATCCTGTCCCTTTACCATCACACATTTAAAGCCTTCACAGGCTGTGTGAAAGAGCCCAGGATGGAAGGTGCTGCAGAGTTGCTGTCAAATATACGCTATTTCACACAAGCATGGTCGTGTGATCCTGCCATGTGCAAACAATGGGGATTGACTGAGCTGCTGAATTTGGAGTGAATTGTCACTCCCCTGCTACTCCTGCCACAAACCACAGCCGGATTTGAGTCTGACTCCTCACTTGCTTCCCATCCTTTCCCATTTCCACCTCTTCAGTCAGGAACCAGGTCTTGTCAGTTCTTCTTTCATAATCTCACGTATGTTTCTTTTCTTCCCTCTGTGTCTTCCAAGTCTGTCCCCTGCCACTCCATCACTCAAAGCTGCCCACCTGGACAGTCTCTGAGGTGCTTTTCCAGATCACCTCATACACTGCCACCAAGTAAATCTTCTCATGGTCCATACATTTCCTTGGCTTAAAAACATTTAGGACTTCCAGTCTTCTTAATCTGGTATTCAAAATGCCTCACAGCATGGCATTAACAACTATCTCTTGAGCACTAATTTTCATGCACTAATATTTTAAAAATAACTTTAAAAAGAAGTTGTAAGTTTCCTATTAAAATACCAATCCTATAAAATAAGAGAGTAATATGCAAATTAACCAAACGGCAGAAAGACCAGAATGCCCACAGTCCCTTGCCCCAGCCTGTCTGCTCCCATTGGCCCCCATTGGGGCGACTGGCTGGACCCCACCAATGCATAAATTTGTGCACCAGGCCTCTAGTTAATTTATAATTACCAAGTAAAATTAATTATTTTATCACACCCTTTAGAATAAAATTGTTCAATAAATATATACCTACATGCAATGGTATCATGGACTGCAATGAGTGGAAAGCTTTTTCTTTTCTATTTTCCTCAGATTTCATATTTTTAAAGGATAGGTGTCCATCTCTTATTTGCTTTAAGTTGCCAAAAAATCCTAGTGCTCTATAGAAAGTTCAGGAACTGCTGCTAGTTTAGTGGCACCAGGTCTGTAATATTTGGCTCTCACTCTGCTTGGATGAGAGGAGTACGTCCAGACAGGACCTGCGGCTCCCCCTTGTGGAGAGTGGTGAGAACGCATGCGGGAAGAAGCTGCTCTATGTGTTAGGAATACTATTTCAATGACACAGCCCCAGGAAACAAGATTTGTGAAATATGTATGGTTTTAAGCTGAATATTGTTGTTTTGTTTTTTGCGTATGGAGGATAATTAAAATATCAAGTTTAGCCGGTGGGCTCATTGTTTCCCTACAGTTTTCCACCAGAGCAGTTTCCAAGGAACTAATTGGTTTGGGTATCGAACTCTTCCCCCCCCCCTCACCCCCCCCCCCCCCCCCCCCCCTTCACGGTGAAAAGAGGAGCTGGGTCATCCAAAGGGGACCTTGGCGAAAGTGTCCTCTCAGGATGGGGCGGTGGGGGAAGTAGGATGGTTCTAGTTCAGCTCTTTCTACTGACGGTTAACCAGCTGTCTGGTGTCTGGTCCGTGTCCTGTCAGCCTGGCTCCAGGTCACTCTCCAGCCCACAAACTGGCCTTTCATGCCTTCCTACTTCCAGCTAGACACGGGGTGTGGAGGACAGGGACCAGGATTAGGAGTTACTCCCGCAGAAAGGGGTGTGAACAGAATGGGCAATGATTACCATGTCCAGTACAGCTTGTTGTGCGTGAAATGCATCAAGGTTTTGGCAGGGTCAGCCTCTGGGGTCGCACCACGTGGTCCTTCATGTCCATGGCAGGGAGACAGTGAGAGTATCTGACTGGGCAAATCGGGAGAAGTCCCTGCTAGGGCGCGCCTCGTTGCTTGGCTAAATCTCGCCTGTCTTCCTAGTCTTACCTTCAGGGTCATTTACTCCAGTGGCCCTCCTTGGCAGGGCTAGACGATTCTCCCAAGTCCAGCACCCACTGACACCCTGATTATTGCCTTGATCACTCTGTAAGTTTACTCGGCTGTCACCACTATTAGGCTTCCTGTCTTGATAGCATCTAATAGTGTTTTACTTCCCTTGTATCCCTGGGGCCTAGGATCCTGCCTGGTGCTCTGTGAGGGGTGTCAGGGAAGGGTTCCTATCTATAATAATAAAAGCATAATATGCTAATTAGACCGGACAGCTGAATAACCTTCTGGATGTCATTCTGGATGTCCTTCCAGATGAAGCAGCTGCTGTGGGAGCCAAGGGAGATGCAGTTAGGGGCGATGAGGCAGGCAGGCAGAGTGGTTAGGGGTGATGAGGCAAGCAGGTGAGTGGTTAGGGGCAATGAGGCAGGCAGGCAGTAAGTGATTCGGAGCCAGTAGTCCTGGATTGTGAGAGGGATGACCAACTGCTGGTTTAGGCCCAATCCATTCCCTCCAAGGGTCCCAGATTGCAAGAGGGTGCAGGCTGGGCTGAGGGACTCAATACACCCATGCACGAATTTTGTGCACCCGGCCTTTAGTATAATATAACTTCTGAGCTGTGTTTTCAAGAATGAGTAGGGATTATCCAGGGAGTTAGAACATTTATTTAGTTATTTGCTATTTGTAATGAAAATATTACATGTAAGCAGTAAAAAACTAAAATCTTACAGCAAATGTATACAATGAAGAGTGAAATTCCGAGTTCCTTTCATCTCATGCCACTGGTTCTTCTCCCTAAAGTAATAATTATGATCAATTTCTTACATATCTTCCAGAAAACAAATATTCATATCTATGGAATTCTATTTTTTTAGAAGATGAGAGAGATTTGGCTGAGTTTAGAAACTGATGGGAAAGACCATGTAGAGAAAAAGGTGAGACCGATGGAATACTGATGAGAGAGAACTGGTAGCCTGGACCACCCCAGAGGGCAGGGATGGGATCTAGAGGCAGGGAAAGAGATCTTGGCTGGACTGGCAGGATTGCAGGTCTTTTGCTGACAGTAGATGGAGGGGCAGAGAACAGGGCTGGGGGAAGGGAGGAAGCAAGAGAGGTCAAAGGGCAGGAGGCCATGGTTAGTGGTGACAGAGGTGACACAGGTGTGGGTGCAGCAATGAGTGTGGGTAGCTGAAGTACAGGTGACACTGTCCTGGGGGTTGAAGCAGCTGAAGCCTGGGGCTTTAAATTTTGATTGTGTGCATGCGTAGCTTTCCATGCAAAATAAAATTATGAACTCACTTTTGTTTTTATTGGTATGGAAAAGCACTCAGGATATTTTATGTGAGAAAAAAAAAACAGGTCACAAAACAATATGGTTCCTTTTTGTAGAGGATGAATACTATAGAGGGAGAAAAAAGTCTTGAACCATATTTAAATGTTTTTATTGATTTCAGAGAGAGGGAGAGAGAAACATCAATCAGCTACCTCCCTAATAGGGATCGAGTGAGCCTGCAACCCTGAGGGGAATCAAACCAGCAATTTCTGCAACCTCTCTGTTCACAGATGACACCCAACTAACTGAGCCAGTGGGCCAGGCTTGATGAATATATTCTAAGCATTATTTTGGTAGTGGAAGTATTAATTTTTTTAAACCTCACCTGGAGATATTTTTTCCATTGATTTTCAAAGAGTGGAAGAGAGCAGGGGGGTGGGAGAAGAGAGAGAGAGAGAGAGAGGGAGAGAGAGAGAGAGAATGTGGGGAAGTAAAGACATTAATGTGAGAGAGACACATTGACTGGTTATGTCTTGCAGGAGCCGGAATGGACTGGCTTCAACCTGCAACTCAGGCACTTGCCCTTCAGAGGGAATCAAACCTGAGACCTTTCAGTGTGTGGGCCATGGCTCCAACCACTGAGCAACACCGGAGTGGAGGTTTTGATAACTTTGAGCAATATTTTGTATTGTACTTTCCAATTTGTTTTCAATGAATGTATGGCTTGTGCTGTAAAAAAAAAAAAAGAAGAATGAAAATGGAAATTCCTACCACACACGAACAACATTACTCCGGTCTCTTTCTCTCAGGTAGTTGCTTTTTTCCCTTTTCTTAGTTCTGGGAGTCCCAGTTCAGGAAATAGGGTTAAATAACCGAATGAATATTTTAAGTCTGAATTAAACCCAAATAACAGGTATGGCCTTTGACAGGAGATGGAAACAGCAGCTCTCCTTTGCTGTCACCGGAGAGAACCGTAGAGCGGTGGAGGGCTGGGAAACTGTTCTTTTGCAAGTAACAAACCAGCTGGGTTGGTTTTGATTTCTTGGTGTTGTGGTGCCCCCTCAAGATGGATATGTTGAAGCCCTAGTCCCCCGTACTCAGAAATGTGACTGTATTTGGAGACAAGGCCTTAAAGGAGATAATTAAGTTAAAGAGGTCTTAGAATGAGCCCTAATCCACCATGACTGTGTCCTTATAAGAAGAGATTAGGACACAGACAACACAGACAAAGGGACAGCCATGTGAGGACAAGGTGGCTTGTTCGTCTACAAGGCAAGGAGAGAGGCTTCAGAAGAAGTCAGCGGACACCTTGACCTTGGACTCACAGCTTCCAGAATCAAGGAAATAAAAGTTCTGTAGTATTTTGCTATGGCAGCCCTAGCAAACGAATACGCTTCGCTTTTGTGCGACTTGTTTCATTCAACCCAAGGAGAAACTGAGGAATATTGCTGGGCTCTTCTGTGGGTCCAAAGTCTGACAAAAGGAAGCCTGTTTATCTGTGGGGGAATTTAGTCATTGATAGCTTGAGGCTGGTTTCTCTTCAAACCTTTGGGGACAGCGACATCTAGTGGTCATGTGTTGTATATAACCTTTTCAGTGGCTCTCCATCCCCATGCGCATTTTATTGACCTGAGATTAAAAAATCCTGTACTCTGGAGGCAGTAAAGCATCTAATAGACTGCCAAATTACAGTGGGAAAGTTAGGGAGAGGTGGGATAGATAAGAGATCAACCAAAGGACTTGTATGCATGCATCTAAGCATAACCAATGGATGCAAGACTTTGGGGGTGAGGGCATGCATGAGAGTGGGGTGGGTGGGGGTCAATGGGAAGATATGTACACATGTAATACATTAATTAAAAAAAATCCTGTACTCTGCACTCTTTTCTATGTGCCCAACAGAGCAGAATCTCAGAGGAAAGGCAGAGGAGGATGGGTGGTGGAGATTACAACCAAAGACCTTGTATGCATAGATGCATAACCCATGGACACAGACAAAAGGGTGATAGAAGGCCTAGGGTAAGGGGACAGGGGCAGGCGAAGAGGATCAATGTGGGGAGTAGGAGGAAGGGGACATATGTAATACGTTCAACAATAAAGACTTATAAAATTAAAAAAATTTTTATGCCCAGATGCATTCTGTCAGAATATCAGGGAATGGGATCTAGGTATCACTACTTTTTAAATCTTTCTACATTCGTCCAAAATGCAGCCAAGATTGGGCAAGAAGGAAGATGCCCAATTATTATGGTTTAAAACATATTACCAAATTCAATACTCTCTTCAAGAGATGATGCTTAGTTTCCCTTTGCTTGAGTGTGGCCTGGACCTAGCTACTTGCTTCTAATGGATATAGAATTTGGTGGCAGTAAAAGAGGGGGACCTCCAAGGCTGGGCCATGAAAGGGGTGGCTCCTCCTCCTCTCTGGGCTCGCTCGCTGGCTCGCTCTGGGGAAGCCGCCACCATGTTGTGAGGATGTCCAAGCAGCCCTGCGGTTGGGCTGCCTGTGAAGTGCAGGATGCCCCGTTGGCATTTCAGAGAAACAATGAATACTTTTTTTTAGTTTGAAAATATCCCAAATATTATTCAATAAAGTTGACCCCAAATGCTGAGTGGCCTCCTTATTTTGGAGCTGAGACTGTGTTTGGGATTTATAGTGACTTAGGATTGTCTCTGGCCTATCAGTAGGCAAAAAGAACCTGGTGGCGTTTTCATGAGAAAGGGATGGTACCTTCCTAGCGAAGTTTAAAAG
>JAAGEH010000041.1:31530022-31589629 GCA_011751065.1 Lasiurus cinereus | reverse complement strand
AACTAAAAGACAGAACGGACATCATCCAGAACCACAGGAAAGCTGGCGGAGTGGAAATTCTACAACTAGAGGGAAAGAGAGTGGCTCACAGAGACCCAGAGGAGCTGCAAAAAGCTGAGGTATGGAGACGCGTGCATGCAGAGAGCGGGTGCCAGAGAACCTGGCTGGCTTTCTCTGGCGGGAGGGAGATGGAGACTCTCAATGGCATTGAATCCCTTATCCTACGACACTAAACCCCAGATCCAGCCGAAATTCATTGGGGTGTGGGGTGGGGGGGAGTTTGGACTGTGAAGGGGGAGAAGTGCACGGAAATTTAGGAGAGTCACAAAAGAGCAGAAGTCTGGTGGCGCGCACGGCACTGCGCGCAGAGAGGACAGACTGCTGATTGTGCCGCTGGCTTTCATGAGTGGGTGGGAGACAGACCCTCCCAACTGTGCCACTTCTAACTTCACTAAACCCCAGTTTCGGGCGAAACCCAAATTTCTTTACAACAACATTGTGTTAATTTATATTTTTTAACAGTAGTATGTAAAGAGGTCTATGTATGTTAAAGACATCAACCTATTGCTTGTCAAATATTCTATTTTTCCCATTTGTGGTGTATATTTAAATTTTATATATCTTTAATGTACAAAATTAAAAAAAATCTTGTTTATCAATTCTGTCCTTCATGGTTTCTTATCTTTGATCTGTAACTAGAAGGCCCACAGTTTTTAAGACAAGGATATCAGATCTCTATGAAGCTCTAACCATGGGGCAATATGCTTTTTCTAAATACTTTATACCTTTGCTCACCACATAATTTCTCCTCCAGAGCTTTTACATTTTATTCACGTTTGAATGTGTGAAAGAATCCTGAAACCCATAAGTTAGCACTGATTATAAAAGCACCATTTGCACAATTCTCCCTTTCACTTCTCTATATCCTTGATTTGAAACTGATCATCAACTGAGGATGTGATAAAGAGTTTAAATGTTCATTCACCAATGAGGTATTGACTCAAACATCCTACACTCAGACACTTTAGAAATTAACTAGAGGCCCAGCACATGAAATTCGTGCATGGTGTGTGTGTGTGTGTTCCTCAGCCCAGCCTGCACCCTCTCCAATTTGGGATCCCTCTCAGAATTCAGGACTGCTGGCTCCCAACTGCTCACCTGCCTTCCTGCCTGATTGCCCCTAACACCTTTTGCCTGCCAGCCTGATTACTCCCTAACTACTCCCTTGCCAGCCTGATTGATGCCTAACTGCTCCCCTGCCAGCCCAATTGCCCCTAACTGTCCTCTCCTGCAGGCCTGGTCACCCCCAACTGCCCTCCTCTGCCGGCCATCTTGTGACAGCCATCTTTGACCAAATGAGGGAGGCCATCTTGTGTGTTGGAGTGATGGTCAATTTGCATATCACCTCTTTATTATATAGGATTTGTTTAACTACATCAAGATTCCATGATCCCTGCTCAGGGAAGAATTATGTGGCCAGATCCCAAGCTAGAAATGGCCAGAGCTATCATGAAGTTGTTTTCTCCTTTTCCTCACAGTTACCAGCACAATCTACACAGAGATCAGTGGGAATCAGGCAGTGGAAAGAGGGCAGTGGACACTTTGCTGAGGCTAATGGTTTCAGAAAACTGTCACTATTAACTCTGGTGGTCCTGCACATTAGTTACTACATTGTCACTGAGGCCTTCAAACTGAATCCTATGAAATATCCTTGGAATTCTGTCAGCGGTCTTTTGTTTCTATTATGTGTTCAGGTTTCAGAGGTGGCTACTGTTTCCAGAATATCCTTCCTAGTGCCTCTGCCCTGCACACTAAATTCCAGAGATGCCACCAGATTTAAGCCCCAGTGTACTTGAAGCCCTGAAGGTTCCCAAGGCAGGGGTGTGGTTCCAAAAGAGGTCAGGAATGCTATGTTTCTTTTGGGGGGTTCTCCCAATAGTGAGCTCAGAAAGCTATTGTGGGTGGCCTACTTTTACATAAACCTTACTTACAAGCTTCCTAGGAGGAAGTTGACATTTATTTGTATATTTATTTTTAAGGAAGTTGTGCTATTTCCAGGTCTTGATATAATGCACTTTACATCTTGCATAAAAGGCTCCTCTGTGGAACCTTCAGACTTGGCTTAGAGAAATCTGGGCATTTTCTCTTAATTATTTATTTAAAAAGCACAGCTCCACTGATAAGTGAATCAGAGCCATAGTACTGAGGACCACAAGGGGGTCTTCAGGACTATCTAGGCAGTCCCAGAGGGTGGGGTAGGGCAGATACTTTTAAGAAACATGAGGCTCCAAAGAAACCAAGATGGCGGCATAGGTGAACACCTAAGCTGCTGCCTGGCACAACAATTTCAAAACTACAACTAAAAGACAGAATGGACACCATCCAGAACCACAGGAAAGCTGGCTGAGTGAAAATTCTACAACTAGAAGTAAAGAGAGGGGCTCACAAAGACTCAGAGGAGCTGTAAAAAGCTGAGGTACGGAGACACGCTCGTAAAGAGGATGGGCAGAGGAGGGTCTGGCTGGCTTTCTGTAGTGGGACGGAGATGGAAAAATCCCAACTGCACTGAACCCCAGCTTCAGGTGAGACTCATAAGGGGAGTTTGGACTTTTGTGGAAAGGAAGGAGTGCACAGAAACTTAGGGGAGCTGCGAAAGACAGAGGTCTGGGGGCTCGTGCAAGTACATACAGATGTACACACATAGAGTGCTGATTGCTGATTGTGCCTGGTTTCCTCTAGTGGGAGGAAAACAGAACCTCACAACAGCACTGAAATCCAGGTCCAACTGCACTGAACCCAGTTTTGGGCGAAACCCTGGGGACCCAGATTCATATGGATCCCTAAAGCACATGGAAACTCAGGGGAACCAAAAGGCAGAGTTCCAAAAACTGAGGCGCGTGCACGCGAAAGGCAGCAGTCTGGAGACAAATGTGCAGACATAGCTGATCCTCACAACCAATTGGCTTGGAGGTCAATTCCTGCCAGTGATACCAACAACAATCAAGAATTAACTACGACAAGGCTATACACACAGTTCACAAAGGGTGTGCCAAGAGTGTCCACCTCAGGTAACTGGGGAGGCAGAGGTACTGGGCCATATAGGACAGCTAGCACACAAAGCTACTTTACCAACTCAGAGAAGCAACAAAATATGTGGAGACTAAAGAACAGATCATAAAGAAATGGAGGAAAACAAACACCTGGATATGGAGTTCAAAACCACGGTTATAAGGTTTTTAAGAATTTCCTAGGAAAAATGGATAAATTTAGCAAGACCCAAGAGGAGATGAAAAAGAACCAACTAGAAATTAAACATACACTGACTGAAATAAAAAATATACAGAAACCTAACAGCAGACTCGAGGATCACAAGAATGAAGTCAAAGATTTGAAATACAAAGAAGCAAAAAACACTCCACTGGAAAAGAAAAAAGAATTAAAAAATGTGAAGATAGTGTAAGGAGCATCTGGGAAAACTTCAAGCGTACCAACATCAGAATTATGAGGATGCCAGAAGAAGAGAGAGAGCAAGATACTGAAAAGCTGTTTGAAGAAATAATGACCAAAAACTTCCCCCACCTGGTGAAAGAAATAGACTTACAAGTCCAAGAAATGCACAGAACCCCAAACAAAAGGAATCCAAAGAGGACCACACTAAGACACATCATAATTAAAATACCAAGAACAAAAGACAAAGAGAGAATACTGCATTAAAAGCAGCAAGAGAAAAACAGTTAGTTACCTAGAAGGGAGCACCCATACGATTGTCAGCTGATTTCTCAACAGAAACTATGCAGGCCAGATGAGAGTGGCAACAAATATTCAACGTGATGAATACAGGAACCTACAACCAAATTACTCTACCCAGCAAAGCTATCATTCAGAATTTGAAGGGCAGATGAAGAGCTTCACAGATAAGAAAAAGCTGAAGGAGTTCATCACTGTCAAATCAATATTATATGAAATGCTAAAAGGTATTCTTTAAGAAGAGGAAAAAGAAGAAAAAGGTAAAGATAAAAATTATGAACAAAAAATACATATATATCAACAAGTGAATCTAAAAATCAAGTAAATAGAAAATCTGATGAACAGAATAACCTGGTGAATATAATAGAATCAGGAGCACAGAAAGGGAGTGGACTGATAATTCTCAGGGGGAAAGAGGTGAGGGGGTGGTGCAGGGGAGACTGGACAAAAATCATACACCTATGGATGAGGACAATGTGGGGGAGGTAAGGGCAGAGGATGGGGTGGGAACCAGGTGGAGGGGAGGTATGGGAGGGAAAAGAGGAATAATTGTAATAATATGAACAATAAAGATTTATTTAAAAAAACAAAAACAACAAAAAAAAGAAAAGAGAAAAGAAACATGAGTCTCCAAGTCCAGGTGAAGGCTAGAGCAAGACAGGGGAAGGGGATGGTATGTATAATCCATAATGGTGCATGCACACGTGTGTGTGTTTGTGTGTGTATTTTTGGTGAATGCTGAGTGTTTCCTATCCTGTTTAAGCTTCTTGAGGCCGCAGGTGTTCATGGACTTGCAGCTCCTTCTCTCTTCAAAGCTGGCAGAGTAGCATTTCAAATTTCTCTTCTCCGACCTCTGCTTCTGCTGACACACTTCCATGTGCTTGTTTGCTGTCCAAGTATCATCTTTGACTTATTTCTCTTTTTAATTCTCTCACTTTTTGCCTCATGTATTTTGATGCTCTCTTGTTAGGTTCATTTAATATTGCTGTGTCTTCTTAGAAAGCTTATCCTCTTATCCATTTAATATTGCTGTGTCTTCTTAGAAAGCTTACCCTCTTATCCTTTATATTGTGTTTATTTATAGTAAAAGTCCTTGTTTTGAAGTCTGCTTTCTCCTGATATTAATATGGCCACTCTAGCTTTACAAAAAATAACACCTGCACCCTGGCTGGTTGGAGTGTCATCCAGTACACAAAAAGTTGTGGGTTCAGTTCCTGGTCAGGGTGCATAGAGGAGGCAACCAATCAATGTCTCTTTCTCACATCTCCCTCTTTCTCTTTGCCTTTCCCTCTTTCCCTTGCTAAAAATATATCCTTGGGTGAGAATGAAAAAAAAAAATCAACATTTGCATGGTATATATTTTCCTATCATTTTAACTTGAACCCGACTATATAATTACATTTTAAAAAGTTTTTTTAAAATAGCATGTAACTGGGTATTTATAAAAAATCCAATCTGTTAACCTTTATCTTTTAATTGGCATGGTTAAGCTATTTGTTGGCTTAAGGTTCACCATTTTCTTATTTGTTTTTTCTCCTATGTTTTTGTTCCAGACGCTATCTATTCACATACTTTTTTCTGCATCCATCTTTTTCTCCTTTTCTTTGGGGATTCCACTATAGTGAATTTTAGACTTTCTGACATTGTCTTGCAGGCTTCGGAGACATTATTAATTTTTTTCCCCAATCATGTTTTCCTCTATTCTGGGACTGGACAATTTCTAATGATCTATCTGAAAGTCTCTAACACTTTTCTTTTTTTTTTAAATTAATTTTTATTAATTTTTTATACATATCTCCCCATTGCCCCCTCTCCCTCCCAGGCGTACCCCGACCCCCCAGTGTCTGTGATCATTGGTTATGTTTATAAGCATGCATACAAGTCCTTTGATTGATCACTTATTTACCTCACCTAACTTTAATCTTTCTGCTATAATTTCACAGTCTGTTTGATGCTTTATGATTTTTGTCCTCCTGAGAATTATCAGTCTACTCCCTTTCTGTGCTCCTGATTCTATTATATTCACCAGTTTATTCTGTTGATCAGATTTTTAATCACTTAATTTTTAGATTCACTTGTTGATAGATGTGTATTTGTTGTTCATAATTTTTTGTCTTTTACCTTTTTCTTCTTCCTCTTCTAAAAGAGTACCTTTCAGCATTTCATATAATACTGGTTTGGAGTTGATGAACTCCTTTAGCTTTTTCTTCTCTGTGAAGGTCTTTATCTGCCCTTCAATTCTGAATGATAGCTTAGCTGGATAGATTATTCTTGGTTGTAGGTTCTTGTTGTTCATCACGTTGAATATTTCTTGCCACTCCCGTCTGGCCTGCATCGTTTCTGTTGAGAAATCAGCTGACAGTCATATGGGTGCTCCCTTGTAGGTAATAAACTGTTTTTCTCTTGCTGCTTTTAATATTCTCTCTTTCTCTTTTGCTCTTGGCATTTTAATTATGATGTGTCTTGGTGTAGTCCTCTTTGGATTCCTTTTCTTTGGGATTCTGTGTGCTTCCTGGACTTGTAAGTCTATTTCTTTTACCAGATGTGGGAAGTTTTCAGTCATTATTTCTTTAAACAGGTTTTCAGTATCTTGCTCTCTCTCTTCTTCTGGCACCCCCACAATTCTGATGTTGGTACGCTTGAAGCTGTCCCAGAGGCTCCTTACATTATCTTCACATTTTTGGATTCTTTTCTCTTCTTGCTTTTCCAGTTGAATGTTTTCTGCTTCTTTATATTTCAAATTTTTGACTTGATCCTTGCCTTTCTCTAGTCTGCTGTTAGGACTCTGTATAATAGTTTTTATTTCAGTCAGTGTATTTATCATCTCCTCTTGGGTCTCACTAAATTTATCCATCTTTTCTAGCATGTTCTTGAAAAACCTTATAAGCGTGGTTTTGAACTCTATATCCAGTCGTTTTTTTCCCTCCATTTCTTTTGCTTGTAATCCCTTCCCTTGTCTCGGCATTTTCACTGTGCCGGGGAAACTTCTGTGCTGGATTCAGCCGAAGAAGCCTCTGTTGAACTTGGGAGGGGTGGAGTTTCAGGGCTTAAGGGACCGCCTTGCCTTCCAGTCGGCCCCGCCCTTCATGGCCTCTGAGTCTCACGTGACTGGGTAATGGCTGGAGTGGTCCTTGTGCTCGCGCGCGCGCACCCGCAGTGCCTCTAACCGCTGCCTTTCCGGCTCCCCTGCGAACCAGGACCACACGAGTCTAGGTCTCCAGGGTTTCGCCCAAAACAGGGGCTTAGTGGAGTCAGAAGTGGCACAGTTCGGAGGGTCTGTCTCCCGCCCACTCGCGGGATTGATTGTCCAGCGGCACAATCAGCAATCTGTCCTCCGCGTGGTGCCGTGCGCGACCAGACCTCCGATCCTTTGCAACTCCCCTAAATTTCCGTGCACTTCTCCCTTTTCACAGTCCAAACTCCCCCCGTATGAGTTTCAGCTGGATCTGGGGTTTAGTGTCGCAGGACAAGGGGTTCAATGCCTTTGAGAATCTCCGTCTCCCTCCCGCCAGAGAAAGCCAGCCAGGTACTCCGGCACCCGCTCTCTCCTCGCGCGCGTCTCTGTACCTCAGCTTTTTGCAGCTCCTCTGGGTCTCTGTGAGGCCCTCTCTTTCCCTCTAGTTGTAGAACTTCCACTCAGCCAGCTTTCCTGTGATTCTGGATGATGACCGTTCTGTCTTTTAGTTGTAGTTTTGAAATTGTTGTGCGAGGCAGCAGTGTAGGTGTTTACCTATGCCGCCATCTTGGATTTTCACTAACACTTTTCTATGTCACCTGCTATTAAGCCCATCCTGTGAATTTTTTACTTCGGTTATTTTCTTTTTTAGATTTAAAATTTCCACTTGGTTCTTTTAATGAAACATTTCTATTTCTCTGCTGACAGCATCTATCTTTTCATTCATTTCAATAGTATTTATCTTTACAGTTTGGTATGGAGAATGGTTGTAGATGCTTTAAAGTCATTATCTGATCATTCTAACATTGAGTCATCTGGGAGCTGGCATCTGTTGATGGCCTTGTCCTTAAGAATTGGGCAGATTTTTTCGTTTTTCAAGTTGAGCAATTTTGGGTTGTATCCTGGACATTTTCAATGCTATGCTGCATGACTCTGAGTCCTGCTGAAATCCTCTGGAGCATCTTGATTACTTTTGTCTGCTTTAGCAGGCCATCAATCCCATTATGTGCCGACCGGGAGTTCTTGCCCACAAATGTGTGCTGAGAGTCTAGTACAGTATATGTATAATCCATGATGGTGCATGCACACGTATATGTGTGTGTGTGTGTGTGTTTGTGTGTGTGTTTTGGGTGAATGTTGAATGTTTCCTATCCTGTTTAGTTCTGTCTTCAACACTGTTGCTATAATATTTGAGTCTTCCCTGCACATGTACCATTTAGAGATTAGCCTGGGTCTTGGCCAGGCCTCAAAGCCCTTGTTATGCTTCTTTGGGTCCATTCCATACACATGCAGCTCAGACCTGTATTGGTTCAGACATAGAATTAGGGGACCCATTTCTGCAATTCTCTGTTCTCAGTGTCTGCCCCCACACTCTTTAGCTTCTAGGACCTCCTCTTCCTTGTTCTTCTGGTCAGAAAGATGGAGTTCTCTCAGAGAAAATCCATTTTCTCATGCAGTTTTGAACAACGGAGGCTGCCTCCAGATTCAAAGTAGTAAGAGGAGAAGAAGAGGGATTCCCTCCACCCTCTTTGGACCATAGGGATTTCTTCTCCTCTTGTAGTTTAGGTATTTGTGTAGCTCAAAAGGTGAGAGTAGCCTAAAAAAAAAAGGTTATTTCTCCTACACTCTCAGACTTACAGGGTTTTTTTCCTAGAAAATGGAGGTTTCTCTTGGAGTTTTGCTCTTCATGCTTGTTTTGCAGTACCACAGCATGGGCCCTATTCTGTCAGCGTTGGAAGATAAAGAAGGAACAGCCCTACCCCCAGGATACACATTGCTCTACCTGATGTTCTTTAAGTCTTGACTTCCCTCTCTGACCTGTCTGCTTTCTTTGACTTTTCAGATTCTTCAGGTCATTGCTTCTTGCACTTCATGTGGAATTTTACATTTTAACTAGTGGGAGAGATAGGCCATGATGCTTTTATTTTACCCTGACTGGCACTGGCCGTCACCGCATTCTTTCGATCCAATGATCTTTACAATCGGGACTTTTTCCTCTTCAATCAAGCAGAAAGGGGCTTATTCTTTTCCAGTTTTATTGAGATCTAATTGACATATAACAGTATGTAATTTTAAGGTGTACAATGTGATGGTTTAATACACTTATATTTTGTGAAATGATTACCATACTAGGGTTAGTTAATTCCTCAATAACCTCGAATAATTTCCATTTCTTTTTTTGTGGCGAGAACATTTAAAATCTACTCATTGCAATTTTCTTTTTTTTCTTCTTTTTCATATTTTTATTGATATCTGAAAGGAAGGGAGAGGGATTGAGAGATAGAAACATCAATGATGAGAGAGAATCATTGATCGGTTGCTTTCTGCATGCCCCCTCCTGGAAATTAAGCCCACAACCCAGGCATGTGGCCTTGACTGGAATCAAACCTGGGACTCTTTAGTCTGCAGGCCAACATTCTATCCACTGAGCCAAACCATATTAGGGCTCATTGCAATTTTCAAGTATATAATACATACCATATTATTAACTACTAGAGGCCTGGTGTATGAAATTCGTGCATGGTGAGGAGGGGGTCCCTTAGCCTGGCCTGCACCCTCAGTTCAACTTGCACCCCCTAGGACATCCCTCTCACAATCCAGGACCACTGGCTCCTAACTGCTCACCTGCCTGATCTCCCCTAACCACTCTTGTATGCCTGCTTGATTGCCCCTAACTGCCTCTGCCTACCTGCCTGATCACCCCTAACTGCTCTGCCTGCCTGCCTGATTGCCTCTAATTGCCTCTGCCTTGGCTCCACCACTATGGCTTTGTCTGAAAGGACGTCCAGAAGACATTGGTCTATCAGGTCTAATTAGCATATTATCTTTTTATTAATATAGATAATCACCATGCTATACATTAGATCATCAGAACTTTTTCATCTTATAAGTGGACTGACATCTCTCCATTTCTCCCACTACCTAACTCCTAGAAACCACCATTCTACTCTTTGTCTCTATGAGTTTGACTTTTTTAGATTCCACCTAAGTGATGTCATACAATATTTATCTTTCTATAACTTATTTCACTTAGCATAATGCCCTCAAAGTTTATTCATGTCACAAATGGCAGAATTTCTTTCTTATGGCTAAATAATATTCCATTGTATAATAGTATATACCACAATGGAATATTATTTATCCAAGTGTTTTCCTCCATTCATGGACACTTGACTGTTTCTATATCTTGGCTCTTGTGAATAAGGTTCCAATGAACATGGGAGTGCAGAGATCTCTTTGTGGTCCCAATTTCATTTCCTTTGGTTATATATTGGACATGGAATTGATGTATCATGTGGTAGTTCTATTTATTATTTTTTGAGAAACATCTATACTGTTTTCCATAGTGGCTATACCAATTTACTTTCCTGTCAACAGTGCACAGGGTTTTATTTCTCTGCATCCTTGCAAACACTGTTATTTCTTGTCCTTTTGATAATAGCCATTCTAACAGGTATGAGGTGATATCTCATTGTGGTTTTGATTTGCATATCCTTGATAATTAATGATATTGAGCATCTTTTCATGTACCTTTAACCACCTGTATGCCTTCTTTGGAAAAATGTCTATTCATATTCTCTGCCTTAAAAAAAATTGAATTGTTCATGTTTTTGCAATTGAGTTGTACGTATTCCTTATATAATTTGGATTAATTAACCCCTTACCAGATATATAATTTGCAAATATTTTCTTCCATTCTATAGGTCAGCTTTCTATTTTGTTGATTGTTCCCTTTGCTGTGCACGAGCTTTTTAGTTTGATGTAGGCCCACTTGTTGATTTTTACTTTTGTTGCTTGTGCATTTAGTGCCATCAAAAATAATTGTTGCCAAGACTGATGTCAAGAAGATTTTCCCTGTTCTAGAAGTTTTATAATTTTAGGTCTTATGTTTAAGTTTTTAATCCCTTTTGAGTTAATTTCTGTAAGTGGTATAATACAGGGGACCCATTTCATGTGATTATCCAGTTTTCCCAACACAATTTATGGAAGATACTACTTTTCCTACTGAGTAGTCTTGGCATCCTTGTCAAATATTAGTTGGCCATATATGCTAGGGTATATTCTGAGCTCTTGATTTTTGTTTCATTGGTCTTTGTGTTTGTTTTTATGTCAGTACCATGCTGTTTTGATGGCTACAGCTTTGTAATACAGTTTGAAATCAGAAAGTGTGATGTCTTCATCTCTTCTTTCTCAGGATTGCTTTGTCTGTTTAGAGTCTTTTGTGGTTCCATATAAATTTTAGGATTTTTTTTTTCTATTTCTGTAAAAAATGCCCTTGGAATTTTGATAGGAATTGCATTTAAATATTGGTTGCTTTGGGTAGTGTGGATATTTTAGCAATATTAATTCTGATCCATGAACACAGGATATTTTTTCATTTACTCGTGTCTTATTTTTAATTTCTTTCATCAAAGTTTACAGTGTACAGATTTCATCTCTTTGAATAAGGGTATTTCTGAGTATTTTATTGTTTTTGATGCTATTCTGAATGAGCTTAAAAATTTTTTTCAGGTATTTTGTTGTTAGTGCAACTGATTTCTGTATGCTGATTTTGTATCTTACAAATTTACTGAATTTGGTGATTCTTTTTTAAATTACATTTTTATAAATATGCTTTTATTGACTTCAGAGAGAGGAAGGGAAAGGGAGAGAAAGACAGAAACATCAATGATGAGAGAAAATCATTGATTGGCTGCCTCCTACATGCCCCCACTGGGGACAGAGCCAAAAACCTAGGCATATGCCTTGACTGGGAATCGAATTGGGTCAATGTTCAACTACTGAGCCACACTGGCCAGAAGAATATATTAAGTTGTTTTTAAAAAATATTTTTATTGATTTCAGAGAGGAAGGGAGAGGGAGAAACATCAATTATGAGAGATAATAATTGATTGTCTGCATCCTGTATGCCCCCAGCTGGGAAGGGAGCCTGCAACTCAGCATGTGCCCTGACTGGGACTCAAACTGTGACCTGGTTCATAGGTAGCCACTCAACCACCAGCTGGGCTATTATAAGGCTTTAAGAGTTTTTTAGTGGTCTTTTAGAATTTTCTCTACAGGGTAGGACAAAAGCAGATTTATAGTTGTTTGTGTGGAAAAGAATGTAATCCTATCTAATAAATGAGGAACATGCAAATTGACCATACCTCCACTACATCCACAAGCCACACCTACTGCAAGCAACTATGCAAATTAACCAAACCAAGATGGTGGTTAATTTGCATATCCTGGTGCAGAGTGAAGACTGAAGATAGTGGAAGCCAAGTGCTGCAGAAGGGAGGGAAGCTGCGGAGAAGCAAGCAAGTGGGGCGTGGAGAAAGGAGGGAAGCAGGCGGGGCAGCAGAGATAGGAGAGAAGCAGGTGGGGCAGGAGAGATCGCCACAGAGCCCTATTCTTGCAGGAATCTTCCTGCAATGGCCCTAGTAATTAATAAATAATAATACAAGAATAAACTGTTTCCCATACCCACAACTGTAAACCTATTTTTGTAAACCTACTTTTGCCCACCCCTGTATGTGTGTGTGTGTGTGTGTGTGTGTGTGTGTAGTGTCTTGATTTCAATATCTAGCTCTCTAATAATAAACCTTCAAATCATGTAAGTCTAAGGGGATTCAGAGGTCTTATGTAAATAAAATGCTTCTCTAATTCCTAAAGTGGGCATGCAGGGATGGCCTGAGTATGTCCTTGTGATACATAGTAATATAGATTGCATCATGTAGAATTTACCTTCTATTTTCCCATTCTCATTGCTTGTGAACAGTTCTTTTTGGCCTGGTATGTTTTCCTCTGCCTATGTTGAGTCTAATCTTCACAGAAGATGTGGAATTTTTTTTTAACATTTAAAAAAAATATATTTTTTATTGATTTTTTACAGAGAAGAAGGAAGAGGGAGGAAGGAGAGCCAGAAACATCGATGAAAGAGAGACATCGATCAACCGCCTCCTGCACGCCCCCCACTGGGGATGTGCCCACAACCAAGGTACATGCCCTTGACTGGAATCGAACCAGGGACCCTCCAGTCCACAGGCCGACGCTCTATCTACTGAGCCAAACCGGTTTCGGTGACATTGATGTTTTAGAATCCATGTGGGTGAGGGTGCTCTGAGTATACCCCACTGTGGAAGTAACAGTTTAAGTCAAGAAGTGAGTGGATCTTCACTAGCCTTCTTTTTCAATCCAAAAGTTCCCATGAATTGTGATGGAGAGAGCAATGTAGGGACTGTTACAAGTTTTGAGAGGAATAATTTCACATACCTTTTTGATTGGCCTTTGCTGGCAGCTGCACCATTGGTTATTCCCCCAAATGGGGAGGTTCTGTTAAGGAAGGAGGAAACAGGTATTGAAGAATTTCCCTTTTTATTATTCCTGAGCCTTCAGCTTAAAGAGGGGGAACATTTGTATGCTGGTCACAGGCCCAGGCAGATGGCAACTTTCTGAGGCACCCGTTTTCCAGCTGTTTGCACCCCCTGTAGAGGTCAGAATAAATGCAAGTAAATATAAAAAATTCTACAAACTCTGTTTAGGGTGTTAGTGAGTAGCTCAGGAGAATACTTGTTTAAACAAAATCAGTGCCAAGGGATATTTATACATATGTCATATCCTGCCCAGTGTGCATGTATTAATCTTGTAGTGGACGTAGTGAATTGGCATTAACCTGATATGATGCCATACTCAGAGTTCCTTAGGCCTATTTTCCATTTGGAGTGAAATCAAGAAGATTAGGACATGAGTCCTGATACCTTTTTGTTTTGTTTTTTTGTTCCGTATCTTAAAAAAGACAAACTCCTTGTGTTTTGAAGTGATGTCATTTTCTCTTTGGGAGAAGAATATAAGATTAGTATTTGTTCCTCACCTTTGAGCCTGGCTTTTGATTTAATTATCATGTAGGAGTAATCTTTTAGCAGGATGTTCTATCATAGCTTTAATGCCATTTCTGATTCTGCCCGGGAGGATAGGGCCTGAGTCTCCTCCAAGTGTTCAATTAGGACGACTTACAAGAACAAAGTGGGGGAAATGGCATTGGCTATCATACCAAAGCCATTTGTGCTATCAAATAATGACGTCTCTTTTCTAGAAACACATAATTATATTTGGAATTCATGATAACATTCTCCTGTATTTCAAAATCCAGGCCAAAAAACAGATAAAAATATCAGAGGAAAGAAAATGCTTTTGATGTGTCACAATTCATTTATTTTCCAACTTGTAATTCTTTGCCTTACGTATGTGAATGAGCACTTATCAAAACATAAGAAGGTTATTATTCAAATATTCCATTCTGAACATTTGTCCAAATGTAGTTTAATGTGCCCTATTAGCATGAGGAATGTTGAGAAATAATTCCAAATAGACTTCAGGAGGTGATTAGAAACTAAATTAGGGTTTATTTCTAAGTTTTTAAAATATTTATTTAAGTTATGAAAAAAAAACCACGCAAACAGATTCTTAATGTTAGAAAGCAAACAACACATTCTTAAATACCTAATAGCATTGGGTCAAAAATCCCTCTTATGAAAGAAAACTGGGAATATATCTTTTCATGGCTAATATCCTTAATTTAGCATTTTTTATAATAATATTGCAGCTGCCCATTAATATATATAATTCATTATTTAGGAGTCTCTTTAAAATAGTTTGCATTTTGGCTAGCTCTCTTTAGTAAAAGGGAGATTTATAATGTATTCTTCTAAAGTGTAGTACTTATTTTCTTCCCATTAACTTGTCTGTTTTTATGCTTTGCTTTGTTGAACTAATCATTGTGGTGCTTTTCTTTTTATTTCCACGGGCCTTATCTTCCCAGCAAAATGTAAGCTCCTTGAGTTACTGTAAATCTACATGCTATATTTTTGTCTTCTATATAACTCAGAGGGTATAATATACAGTAGATGCTCAATAAATACTTTTCCATATGAGAAATGCAGATTAGCATTCGGTTAGTTCAGTTATGCTACACAGGGGCAAAACCTCAGATGATGCTTTTGGGGAGAATTGGTGGTGGTATAAATCTTTGCCATCTCATGGTTCATTTGTGGTTTGACAACTTCTTCAGAGAGAATTAAAAAATTTCCAGTAATTTAAAGTGCTAATTTACACTTTCAAGTCAAGGTTTCATTTTATGAAGATTTTATTTGGAGAATGGGAAACTAAATTTGAACATTTAGATTTGAACAAGGGGGTAAAAGACAAAGTTGCTATTTCTTTTATGCTTCTCTTATCTATCTCATTCTGCCTTATGCACACCCAGTCATTTATGCAGGATGGCTACACCATTTTCCCCTCTTCTGACCAAAGGCACTGAATACTAGGCTGAAATGGAAAGCAAATTGGTTGAATACAGTGACAGGGTAGTTTATTCACAGCCCAGGCACTTCTCAGTCATTCTCAAGCATTCGTCTATTCATTCTTCCAACAAGCATGCAATGGATCACCTGTTATAGGGCAGGAATTGTACATGTGCAGCCCTTGAATTATAGTGGAGACAAGACAAGCATAACTTGATCTTCAGGAGCGTGTCTTTTTAAAAAAATATATATTTTATTGATTTTCCTACAGAGAGGAAGGGAGAAGAATAGAGAGTTAGAAACATAGATGAGAGAGAGAGAGACATTGATCAGTTGCCTCCTGCACGCCCCCCACTGGAGATGTGCCCACAACTAAGGCACATGCTCTTGACTGGAATCGAACCTGGGACCTTTCAGTCTGCAGACCAACGCTCTATCCACTGAGCCAAACCGGTTTTGGCAGGAGGGTGTCTTGTTGGACTCTGTCAAAACCCTAAATACACTCCTCTGTATATAGGATGTGACCTGCTTTGAGTCTGGTATTGTCAGAAGAAAACCCAGACCTCTTTAGACTGATTTACAGAGTAATTGTTTTATTCTTTACTTGACTTAACAGGCTTAATTTAGGTTATGTAAATAAATATAACATCAGATTAGCTTTACCATTTTAAGGAGAAAATGCTTTAATGTTATTAAAAATAAATTCCAATAAAATAGAAAGTTACATTTAAATTATACTCCCCATGTGAGAGTTTCTAGGAATTATAGTTTCCTAGAACTACTAAGTAACCTACAAATGATTGATTTTTCCATTTTCAATGGAAGCGGATACTGTGTTGAGAGTGTCCTGTGGAAGGAATGAATGAAACAGGAATATTTGACTTGTTAGAAACAGCAGAAAATGGGACCCTGATTTCAAGGATGAATCCATATAGCTTGGCAGAAGTCCTTGATAGCTCTCCTGCTGCGGTTTTTTTTTTTTTAGTAACATGATGGAGAAAACAATGAAGATGAAATTTTTAGGAAGTAACCCAATCAGGTGTTGCTTAATGGAGTCTACTGTCATTAAAATCTAATTCGATTCATTTGGAGAATGAAATATCACAATTGCAACTACACTATAATGGCTTTTGGAAGATGGAGTTTGTATAAACTGGGTTAATTCCTTGATTACCAATTCAAATAAAAATAGATAAAACATGAGGAGTTTGGCAGTGGTAAAGGACTGGGAGTAGAAATGGTGATGCCAGAAGGTGTCTTTCCTGCCAAAGGGAATTGGCATAGGGGAGATATCTGAGCCCAAATCCTGGGAACTACAAGCTGGCAGACAGATTGTCCACATCCAGGTGGGATGCTGGAGCGCTGCTGGACCAACTAGATCCCACGTGAACTGCCTCTCTGACCTGCACATGTGGCCTTGTGTGCAGAAATCTGCATTTCTTTCCACTTAGGGCCTTACTTTCTATTACCCCGCAAGAAGTTTAATGGCTTCCCATGAATAAGTTTTATCTTTGGAAAACACAACAGGGAGGTGAGCTACTCCTGTTTGTAGAAGAGGCTATTTCAACATAGTAATTAGAGAACTGTTCAGTGAACTTCAGCTTTATACTCAGAAATGACACCCTGGAGGTCTCACCACAATGCCTGAGGAGACTTTCAGAGCATAATTTCTACACTCAAGCTGGATGTGTGATATTGGGTGGATTGCAATATCAGTTATGAGGCTGTTAACCTTGGGTTTGAAATACTTTGACAATCCACAGTAATTAGCATGAATTGAGGTGTAATTTGTTTCTACTTGGCAAATTCTTATGAAATGGGATTTCAAAGGTATGCTTATATTACTCCTTTTTATTTTTAATTAAATCTTTATTATTCAGATTATTACATTTGTTTCTCTTTTTTCTCCTCCATAGCTCCCCTCCACACGGCTCCCATCCCTCCCTCTACCCTTACCTCCCCCCAGCATTGACCTCATCCATAGGTGTATGATTTTTGTCCAGTCTCTCCCTGCACCCCTCTCATCCCTTACCCCCTGAGAATTATCAGTCCACTCCCTTTCTGTGCTCCTGATTCTATTATATTCACCAGTTTATTCTGTTCATCAAATTTTTAATTCACTTAATTTTTAGATTTACTTGTTGATAGACATGTATTGGTTGTTCATAATATTTTATCTTTTATCTTTTTCTTCTTCCTCTTCTTAAAGAGTACCTTTCAGCATTTCATATAATACTGGTTTGGTGTTGATGAACTCCTTTAGCTTTTTCTTATCTGTGAAGCTCTTTATCTGACCTTCAATTCTGAATGATAGCTTTGCTGGATAGAGTATTCATGGTTGTAGGTTCATCACATTGAATATTTCTTGCCACTCCCATCTGGCCTGCATAGTTTCTGTTGAGAAATCAGCTGACAGTTGTATGGGTGCTCCCTTGTAGGTAATTAACTGTTTTTCTCTTGCTGCTTTTAATATTCTCTCTTTGTCTTTTGCTCTTAGCATTTTAATTATGATGTGTCTTGGTGTAGTCCTCTTTGGATTCCTTTTATTTGGGGTTCTATTTCTTTCACCAGGTGCGGTAGTTTTCAGTCATTATTTCTTCAAACAGCTTTTCAGTATCTTGCTCTCTCTCTTCTTCTGGCACCCCCAGAAGCTCCTTACATTATCTTCACATTTTTGGATTCTTTTTTTCTTCTTGCTTTTCCAGTTGAGTGTTTTCTGATTCTTTATATTTCAAATTTTTGACTTGTTTCTTGCCTTCCTCTAGTCTGCTGTTAGGTCTCTGTATAATATTTTGTATTTCAGTCAGTGTATGTTTAATTTTTAGTTGGTCCTTTTTCACCTCTAGTTGGTCCTTTTTTATCTCCTCTTGGATCTCGCTAAATTTATCCATCTTTTCTAAGATATTCTTGAAAAACCTTATAAGTGTGTTTTTGAACTCTATATCCAGTCATTGGTTTTCCTCTATTTCTTTTATTTGTAATCTGTTCCTTTGTCTCTGCATTTTCACTATGCCGGGAGAACTTCTGTGTTGGATTCAGCCTTATGATACAAGATTGCAAAACTGCAAAAGCCTCTCTGTTGAGCTTGGGATGGGTGGAGTCTCAGGGCTTGACAGACCTCCTTGCCTTCCAGTTGGCCTCGCCCTCCACAGCCCCTGGGTTTCACGTGACTCTGGGTAATCACTGGAGCGGTCCCTGTGCGTGCATGCAGTGCCTTTAGACCACTGCCTTTCCAGCTTCCCTGCGCTCTGGGACCATATGAGTCTGGGTCCCCAGGGTTTCGCCTGAAACTGGGGTTTAGTGGAGTTAGAAGTGGCACAGTTGGGAGGCTCTGTCTTCCGCCCACTCGTGAAAGCCAGCAGCACAATCAGCACTCGTTCTTCTGCTAGCAGTGCTTTGTGAGCCACTAGACTTCTGCCCTTTTGTGACTCCCCTAAATTTCCGTGCACTTCTCCCTTTTCACAGTCCAAACTCCCCTCGTATGAGTCTCGCCTGGACCTGGGGTTCAGTGCTGTAGGATAAGGGGTTCAATGTAGTTGGGAGTCTGTCTGCCTCCTGTCAGAGAAAGCCAGCCAAGTACTCCAGCACCTGCTCGCATCTCTGAATCTCAGCTTTTTGCAGCTCCTCTGGGTTTCCGTGAGGCCCTCTCTTTCCTTCTAGCTGTAGAATTTCCACTCAGCCAGCTTTCCTGTGGTTCTGGATGCTGTCCGTTCTGTCTTTTAGTTGTAGTTTAGAAATTGTTGTGTGAGGCAGCAGTGTAGGTGTTTACCTATGCCACCATCTTGGATTCTCTGCTTATATTACTCTTGATGACAAATTTCAATTACCTAATGTAAAAAAATTGGTACAGTATTTACAATTGTTTGGGTATTCATTAAAATAGACCTTACAAAAATCTCTATGAGGCTATGCTTGAATGCCTATACATTGGGATGTTTTGACTGCAAGTTACAGAAAGCCCAGGTCAGAATTGTTTAAACAATATGGATAATTTGTCATCCTGGATAATAAGAAGACCTGACACATAAGGTAATGTCAGGCTTGGTTCCCAAATCAGTACTTCAAAAACATCACCTGGGCCTCACATCCTTCCCATTTTGCTCGTCTCAATGAGTGTGGTACCTTATCCTGGCACCAAGATGGCCACCAGAGTTCTGGCATCAAGATGGACACAGCCATGTCTATTGGAAGGAAATTCCCTCTGTATTGCTCTTTATTATTGAGGAACACTTCAATAATAGGGATCTCTAGAGAGCTCTCAAGCCGACTCAGTGGGCATATCTGTCCCATCTCTTTGGGCAGGAGTGGGTCACACTTCTTTCCTAAGTCAGCCAGGAGCTAGATGAACGAGATTGCGCTATTTGCTCAGAGCTACAGAGTAATCAGGGTCAAGTCGGGGAAAGGTGGATCTCTGAACAAAATCTCATATACACATACATACGTGCATGGCTAACCCATTATAACCAACTGTCTAGATGTGTGCTGTATAGGAGAAAATGCTGAGACAAAGTTTGGGGTAAAGATGTTATTAGGGTTCAATTCCTATGAAGGAAAGGGAGAGGAAGCAAGATTGGGCAGAGGAAGAAGCTGAACTGTGCTGAGGGCCTGTCATTAAGACCTTGGCCAACCCAGTGGAGACAGTTCAGCAAATATTGCTCAGGAGTATCCTATCCCACACTATGTTGAAATGGGCAGGCTATTATACCTATCAAAGCACCAGGTGTGGGATGCCAGGTGAGGCAGCTCCACAGCTGAGGCAGATCTGGAAGGGTGCAAAAGGTCTTCCCTACATGGGGACCAGGGTAGTGCACCCCAGTATGTATCATACTTTCCTGTGCCTGTTATAGTCCAGTGTGCTTAACTGCAAAACTTTGAATAATATATAACTACATTTTAAAAAAGGATTCTAGCCCTAACCAGTTTGGCTCAGTGGATAGAGCATCGGCCTGTGTACTGAAAGGTCCCAGGTTCAAGGGCATATACCTTGGTTGCGGGCACATCCCCAGTGGGAAGTGTGCAGGAGGCCGCTGATCTATGTTTCTTTCTCATCGATGTTTCTAATTCGCTATCCCTGTCCCTTCCTCTCTGTGGAAAATCAATAAAAATATATTTAAAAAAAAATAAAAAAGAATTCTCTAGTCTCTTCTGGCCATTAATCAACACTGTGCCTCTTTCTCTGTCCCCATCCTCACTTACTCTGGAGCTGAAGGATTTTACTGTATATGTGTAAATCATAGCTGTTTAGAACTAAATCAGCTCTTGGAACTCACCTAGAAAACCAACTAGAAAACCCAATTAATTGGGCTAAATAAGGAAGTTGAGATCAGATGAATTCTGGGACTGAACTTGAAACCTTGCATATAGTAGGCATTCAATGAATATTGGTTAAATTGAATTACTCCAGTTCATGGAGTGGAGATCAGAACCTTTTCTTCTGACTTTTAACCTAGTTTTTAAAAAATGTGGCCTCATGGTAGAATGTAATACTTTTTTTAAAAAAATATTTTTATAAATTTCAGAGAGGAAGAGAGAGGGAGAGGTAGATAGAAACATTAATGATGAGAGAGAATCATTGATTGGTTGCCTCCTGTATGCCCCCCTCGGGGGATAGAGCACGCAAGCTGGCATGTGCTCTTGACTAGAATCGAACCTGGGACCCTTCAGTCCTCAGGGTGATGCTCTATCCACTGAGCCAAACCAGGTAGGGCTGTAATACTCTTAAGAGAGATAGAAACATCAATGATAAAAGAGAATCATTTTTCAACTGCCTCTTGCATGCTCCTTCCTGGGGATTGAGCCTGCAATCTAGGCATGTGCCATGACCGAAATTTGAACCGTGACTTCCTGGTTTATGGGTCGATGCTCAACCACACCAGCTGGAATCCACTTGTAACTTTAAACAACATATACTAGTTGCTTCTTGCTTTCTTATCAAGTCTGATAACTTCTGCTTTTTAATTGGGAAGTTTATTTCATCAACATTTACTTTAAATTTCTATATATTTGTGTTGAGTCTATCATCCTGGCATTTGACTTTTATTTGCCACTTTTTGTATTTATTCTTTCCTTACTGATCAAATCAAGTATTTTGTATCATTTCATTTTATCTCCTCTACTGACTTTATATTTATGCCTCTTGATATTTCAGTTATGCTTTTTGTTTTTTTCTTTTGTTGTTGTGTTGGTGATTGATTTAGTGATTACAATACAATATGGACTTTGTCACATTATGTATTAAAATTATGCATCTTTATAGAGACCCAAATCACATTTTTCTCTATTTGAGGTATGAAACATCTAAAGCATAGGTCCTATAGCTGAGTGACAGGTGGTCAAAATAATAAGAATTGTGCAGTGGAACTTTTATCCTCTTAGACAACTTAGGGCCTAATGTTCTAAGTGGCTAATGTTTTCAGATCAGCAAGGAGTCTCCTGCTCTGACCAGCTGGTGGATGAGTTACTCTCTCCAGTGGAAAAGAAAGCTATTATTGTTTTACATTTCTCCCAATTTATGGTGAATGACACTTAACTCTACACTCTGAGATTTCCTGTGTTGGCTTTTGATATGAAAATCAAGATTTTGGAATTCTAAAGTTTCTTTCTAGAACATTTTTTTTTTTTGCTATGTGTCTCAAATACCTATTCTAAAAATCAATTACATTTTTCTTCTGGGCTGTGGACAGTGAATTTGGAAGCCTCTCTCTGCTGCCTGAAGTGAGGGGAGAGGAATATCTCAAACACCTTCCAGATACTCATGTTACCTCATATGTCTAGGTTCCCAGTGACCTAGTAAGCTTCCTCTTACTAGACTTTCCCTTGAGGGCAGAGTCAATATTGTCATCTTGTGTCATCAAGCTTGGCTGGCAAGATAGAAGCTATGAAGAAAGTATTTGAATCAAGGAATGAATGAATGAATGTATAACTTGACCTCCTGATTTTTCCCCACCTATAAAATAGGGTTAAAAATTCTTACCAGTAACAATAGGCAAAATTGTGACCTAAAATTTCCTCCATTCCCTTTGGGTGGCCCATTTTTGCCCCCTATTAAAATCTGCTCTCAGGAAAGGCTCACCTGGAGTTTTACCTCACAATGCACACTGGCAGAGGAGTTATCTTTGGGCCAATGTGTATTTACTCCTTGGGCCTTATCTGCATTGTGAAATGGAAAGGCTGTCTTTATGAGAGAGATTTTCAGGTGCAGTTTGTTGGGAGGGCTTCTAAGGTGGTTGGTCCCTTCCTGGGCCCCAGATCCACTGAGTACATAACCTGCTTTGCTTACTCTGAAGGCTGGCCCTGATAATCCCGGCTCCACCTGCATCACCAGGCTGTCAGGAGGATAAAGTGGGATGATGGATGGAGGAATACTTTGAAAAGTTAAAAGCTGCTCACAAATGTGAGTTGTTATTGTTATTAATCCACAGTGTCAGAGAGGCACTCCTCTTGAAAAGAGTCCCATCTCTGAGAAGACTGGGGGCAATTTGGAAGGAGATATCATTTATTGGTTTCTTGTTCTTAGAGCAACAAAATCCCCCGGTGAACGCAGAGTGAATAGGATGAAAAGTTGTTCTTTAAATCAGCATGGATAAGGGGCTTCCCCTCTCCCCCTCCAAAGCCTCTAAAAGCTATAAACTTTGTTTTGGCAGGTTCATTGCCAAATGACAGGGAGCCAATAGCCTTAATTTTTTCTCTCAGTTCCCACATCTCTTTCTCTACCCTCTCACCCCCCTCAATTATTTTAGAACAAGTCACAGCTTGGAGCTGATCTTCAACTTCTGGAAAGCTGAATTGGTTCCTGTGTATTTGGCTTGGCTGTGTGAGGGGAGGAGGGTTTGCTTCTGCAGGAAGAGGAGAGGGGTGCAAGCTGGGGAAAATCTGGGAGGAGACAGGAGGCCTTCGTCCAAGTTCCAGCACTCTCTCCCTGGGCCTGCTCTTCAGTACAATTCTGCTTCCAGCCCGGCCTGTTGCCTACAGATGGGGCTGGGAGCCAATGGGTGCGGGAGGTGGAGGGGGGAGGAGGCTGGGGCTGAGGAAGGGTGGGGTGGCTGGAAAGGTAGGAGGGAGGGTTTGAGGCAGTCAGGTCCTGGGGCTGATTAGAATTCGGACTGCTGGTCAGATCTCATTAAATATGGGACCAATGGCTGGAAAATAACCATGAAGTGTGGGAGAGGCGACTGTGGGTATATATGGTGGTGATTTGTTGTCTTATAGGCAGGTAGCTCTTTCCACTACACTTTCCAGGTGGAAGGGCGAAGGCCCCACTGTCTTCCCCTGGTCACTGGCTGGTCCATGCTTTCCCTGAGGGAGGCTTGTGTGTGCTGGAGTGAGAGTCGGAGGCCACATGTAGGCAGAGTTCCTGGGAGGGTCTGGGCAACATGGGAAGACCCTTTTGCTGGGGCGTTGAGATCCCACCCTCTGCCAGTACACATTGAGCCGGGCTGTTCATCTCAAGCAGCCCAGAGTGTGAGGCGTGGCACTGGAGTGAGGGCAAGGCTGGCAAAGAGTGGCTTTGTTCCAGTGTGGGGTACAGGAGAGACTCTAGAACCTTCAAGGGATTCTCTGGGCATTCCCAGGACCTGTGGCTTTGTTTCTCTCAATCTTCTCACGGAGTGACAAGCCCTTGCTTCCATTTAAATTCAACTCACCCACAGGGCTCTGCTCAAACCCCGCCTCCTCCAGTACTTCTAGAACACCTGCTCCTTACCTCACTAACTTACTCACCTCTGGAGTGAGCTCCTGATTGCCTGAAATTCCATATACACTGGGCCATGCACATTTATTTCAACCTTCCCAGTTTATTCCACTTGGCTCCTACTGGCTTCTCTGGGATCACAGCACAGAGAGCCAGAAGTGCCTGGGCTTTACATTTGCACTGAGGGGCCCAGAGCAAATGAGTGTGGCCGGCCAGCACACCTCAGTGAGACAATTTATGCTCTAGAATGCCCGTGAATCAGGCCAAGGCTTAGTTGGAATTGCATCGGTGCCCAGCTCTTTCTTTGTTTTAGTCCTGCTCCCTCAGCTACCTTCTCAGTTTCTCCAGGAAACACTTCATTGTTAGATTCCTGGCAAGTGAATCAGACTCTCAGAGTCTGATTCTGGGAACCTGATTTAAGATTAGGGCAGTAGAAGGGGATGATGGTGGTGGTGAGAAGGGTGTAGATCATGAGCGTTCTGGGTCCTGGGTAAAACAAAGCTTCCCTGAGTCATGACCTGGGGGCACAGGATCCATTTGTAAAGCAGAGCAGGGCTGCTTGGAGCATCTGTTTACCTGGCAAGGCTTGGTAATTGGCGGGGCTGGAGCTGCCAGGTGTCTAGAGGGGAGGAGTCCAGATTAGGGCTGAGAATCTGTGTGGGCAACAGTCAATTTATGTAGCTCAGGTTAAACCGATTCTGGGAGACAGAGGGTTGGTTGTACTGTAGCTGACTTTCTGTGTCGGAGATTGGAAGTTGGCATCCGCCAGGGAACAGTCAGGATGGCCTCTGTAGGCAGAGGAGAGATTACTGTGTGGTCTGATCTCCGGGTGCCAAGATGAAGGGATTGAGCCTTTGAGAGTAAACATTTCCTTCCTTTATGGAAAATTCAAATTCACTGCCTTTCACTGTGGTCACAATGTGGATGTACTTCTGTGTGAATAAAAAGAAAACAAAGACATACATTATTTCCCAGAAATTCTAAGTTGAGATGAAAAACTTTTGTCTTGTTTAAGCAGGATTTTTTTTCTCTTTCCTCCTTCTCCCACCTTCCTTGGATTTTTTTTTTTTAACACTATTGTATGAGTCAGAGTGGGTGTATCACTCTTAATTATTGTTGATTACCATTCATGTTGGAACAGCTACCTTGAAATGCCACCTCCTATCAGGAAGTAAATGCCGACTTAGTGACCTGCATGAGCTAGCTGGTGACCTAGCCCACTGGGGAGATGGCAGGCAGCCGCCTGGTGCTTGTTGAATTAAGAAGTGTGACTACAGTAATTAGCAGCGAGTTTCCAGTCCAGGAGAGAGTAGATTCAGGGCAGGGCACTGTTGTCATACAGGTCGACCTCCGTGCAGGAGAAATGAGGGGTCTGGGATTGGGGCCTGGAGGGTAGGGGAAGGGGTTACGAGAAAGAAGGTCAGTAGCAGAAACCAATTTGACATCCCTGAGCTTGTAATAGGATTTGCCTTGGCCCGCAGACCTTGGAGCAGAAGCTGGTTGGCAATGCTACAGCCTGGGAGTGTGTATCTGGGACCAGAAGAGTTAAGACTTCACTGCTTTGTCTCTAGTAGATGCTTAATGGAACACAAACAAAAAGGAGGAGACACAGTGTTAAAATAGAACTGAGGCCCAGAATGAAATAATGCATGATTACTAGCAGTTGTACATTTTATGGAAAAAAATGTGCACGCAGGTCTTTTAGGAAGTGTAAATAAAACAGATGGATTTATGGAGGGGGAAGTATGCTTTACACACCCAGCTCCTATATCAACAAATGTTGCCCTCAAGGTAAAATTAAAAAAAAAATCTTCTAAGCGTGTATTAGTCACACCCATTTATTTTTGGCATAATTTGTGAGCTATTTGGAAGTTGGCAAGAACAGGAATGTTAGGGCCAACATTTGGTCTTGCTTCAGGGGTTTCTATGAATATGAATGCCTGAAGTTTACATAGGCTTATGCCGTCTCTATAGCAACATGAGTTTGTTGTGAAAATCTAGCTTTTTAAAATCAAGAATCTGTATGTAACCTCAAATTCAACACGCTATCTAATTCTGGTGTTTTAAAAACACTTTTAAGACTGTTGCATGTTCAATATTGGATTGGATTGGGTTGGAGGGTGAGTTGATGGCTGTCCTTGGAAAACACTCCCCTTCCCTCATAGTTTTTTCAAAGGGAAGCCCTTGCTTATGGAAGTTAACCTTAACATGCCTCCAAATGGAGCCAGATGAGAGGATCTGCAAATCATGGCGCAGTCCAACAGATCTGAGAGACCAGTTTGAAGGACCAAAAGAGAAAATGACCTGTTCGAGTGTGCTAGTTCCACAGAGTGGTTAGAAATTTCGGGAGATCTTGGGAGTGCCTCTCCGGCTGGCTCTGGTCTTTTGGAGCCTGGAGAGCAGAAAGGGGCTGGGGGTTTGCTGGCACAAATAAGGCAAAACAGCTCAAATCTTTTCATCAGCCCCGAAACACTGGGGCTCGTCTGTACAGATTTATCCCTGTTGGGCTAATATGTATATGGGGTACTGTTCTTGCACTTAATGGGATTCTTGGTGGAATTCCAGTCAGATACCAGTTGTGTTTAGGAATTTGAGTATGTTCACTCCCCACCCCTCACCTCCCCACCTCTGAGTTCAATATGAAGAGCTGGCTTTTGGCAAAATTATGGTATGCTGTGTGTTCTGGTAGCCTGCCTGTCTTTGGGGATGCTCTTTCCTGATCCTTGATGCTTCCCAGTGTCCTCAAATTCTCCTCTCTTGGCATCAGGAGAGGAAAAGATGAACTGTTTTGTATTGTTGGTTAAAAGAGGGGTGCTTTGAGAAAGAGCCGTGGCCTGGAGGTAGGGTTAGGTTCCTATTGGAATCTGGGACTTGTCTCTTAAGAATGGCATGTCCATGGACCATCTGAGGAAACTCGTAAGTCCTCCATTTTGGTGTAAGGGAAGAGAAAAGAATGCCTGCTTGAATGGAATAGCAGGTGTGGCAGACCTTTGTAAAATTCGCAGCTCTGATGCAATGCAAGTCTAATATGATGTAATGCACGTGAGCGAGGGATGGCAAATATCCCAACTTTGCTCATTTGGTGGTAGCTGCTGGCAGTGTTGTGTTGAGAAGGATTCTGAGCTGTTCCCACAGGAAGGGCTAAGGTAGGTGAGTGATGTTTGTCATTAGCACAGGGAGGCTGGACGGGTGCCCTGCCATGTAAAGTATTGGCATTTCTGGGCCCATTTGCTTTTCAAGAAGAAAAGAAAATATGAAATAAGTGGATAAACCTTTAACAGTAAATTTCAGGTATCAGTACACGGAGAAAGCATTATTTTGAGGAAGTGGACCAGAATAAACCATCTGTACAGTTCTGACTGTTAGTGGAAGAGAATTCTCATATTTCTCAAGACCATTCCTCTGGATGCCTGGTTGGGGAGATGCTAAGAGAGAGCAGTCTTTTCTTTCTTTTGTCCCATTCATCATATTGTCGTTTCTAGATATTTTGACATTGGATAAGTTTTAATTTAGCCCTTAGCTCTTTGTTGTCCTATCTGGATCGCTAATGGTTTATACTATTTCTCATTCTCACATCTATGAAATTGGTAATTTGTTTGCCTCACATTTTCCCTCCTTTTGATTCCTGGTCTAGTGTACGATATAAAATAATTTTCTTAGCCCTAGCCAGCTTGGCTCAGTGGATAGAGCATCAGCCTGCTGACTGAAGAGTCCTGGGTTCGATTCTGGCCAAGGGCACATGCCTGGTTGTGGGCTCGGTCCCCAGTGGGGGGCATATGGGAAGCAGCCAATCAATGATTCTCTCTCATCATTGATGTTTCTATCTCTCTCTCCTCCCTTCCTCTCTGAAATCAATAAAGAAATATATTAATAAAATAAAATAATTTGCCTAGAAAATTTTGAATTGGTCATTATTTTTTTTCTGATTATATACAATATTAGATTTGGAAAATTTGAAAAATAGAAAATACAAAGAATCAAGTAAAAAAACAAGTTATAACATTATAACTAGAGGTTATTATCATTATCATTTTGATATGTTTCCTGCCAGTATCTTTTCTTTGTGTATATTTAGATATTATCTTTAGGATATAATCTTGTTTTTCCTTTTATGCTATATTATAATTAGTTCCCTGGATCTGTCAATAAGTCTTGATAATTATTAAAATGCTTAAATAGTAAAACTTTAACTGTTTATTAGTTGTGACTTAAGCAGTAATACCTGTTCATTATTAAAAAATAACCCACAAAAAGCTACAGAAAGATATTTAATGAAAAGTAAACACCTCCCTCTTCTTACTACTTCATTTCCTCACTTCCTGTAACCCTATTTTTACAATTTCTTATGTTTCATTTCACATGTTGGTTTCACATTTGTAGACATATAGAATATGGTTCATATTATTCAAACAATCTTTCAACATGACTTTTTACTATTATCTTGGATAACTTTCATATTACTGAACACAAATCCATCTCATTCTTTTAATTGCTGCTATGTCTTCCATTCCATGGAAATCTTATTCTTTAAAACAAAATCTTTATTGATTTCAGAGAGGAAGGGAGAGGGAGAGAGAGAGAGAAACATCAATGATGAGAGAGAATCACTGATGGGCTGCTTCTTGCATGCCCCACACTGGGGATTGAACCTGTAATCCAGGGATGTGCTTTAACTAAGAATTGAACCCTGACCTCCTGGCCCATGCCAGTTGGGCAGAAATCGTATTATTATTATTTTTTTACATTAAATTTTTTTTTATTGCTTAAAGTATTGCTTAAGTCTCCTTTTCCCCTCATTGATCTCTTCCTGGCCTCCCTCACTCCCAGCACATGTCCTCAATCCTTCACACCCCAATCTGTGTCAACTGGTTTTGTTCATATGCAGGCATAAAAGTCCTTTGGTTGATCTCTTACAGAAATCTTATTCTTAATCAAATGTCTGTTGATAGCTATTTAAGTGGTTTTCTTTTTTTGCCCCAATTATAAACAACACTGTATTGAACTTCTTTGCATGTATATTTCTGTGCATAATTATGAGTGTTTATGTAGGATTAATCCTTGGAAGTGGAAATTCTGAGCTCAAGGGAGGATTCACAGTTAAAATATTAAAGGATATGGAAAAATTGCCTTCCAAAAATGATTATCCATTTGCATTCTCACCAGCTCTCCCTGAGCTTTCTAGGTTCTCACACCCTTATCATTATATAGCCTTAAAACAAATAAATAGAAAATCACTGTTGTTTTAATTTGTGTTATTATTATTGAGGCTGTATGTTTATTTGCCACTCACATTTATTTTTCTATAAAATGCTGTTTGTGTACTTTGCACATTTTTCTATCATATTGTTGGTAAGTTTCTTATTGATATGCTATGTCATATCTTTAGATAGGAAGAAAAGTAGCTCTTTGACATATGTATTGGAGGTAAGTTCACTGATTTTTGCCTTTCACCATGTTTGTGGTGTTTTTACTTACATTAATGTAAAATGTTTATGTAATCAAATGTACTAGTCTCTTTTTCAGTTATTTTATTTCATGTCAAGAGTCTAATTTATTCCAAGATAATTTAAACAATTCACCAATTCACCTATCCTTCTTTATTAGCAAATTAAAAAAATGTTTTTATTTTCATATTAAAATCATATGTTTATATTAAAATAAAAAGTTTAATGTAAGGCTCAGTTTAAAACAACTCCCCCACTCCCCACCTCTCAAGCATCTCACTAGTGGCCTTTCTCCAGTGGTTGGCACTCTTGAGCCTTAGTTTGCCACTCTGTTGACTAATGAGTTTGTCGACCACTGGAATAGGGCTTAATCACAAGGAACAACAACAGCCTGTAATTATTGGAATTGAGAGTCTAGGTCAGTGGTCGGCAAACTCATTAGTCAACAGAGCGACAAACTGTGGCTCACTAGCCGCATGTGGTTTGAGAGCCGCAGTTTGCCAACCACTGCGTTACACCATTAGTTGAATAATCTGCCTTTTCTCTTCCGACTTGGAATGTCACCTTTCTCATATACTAAATTCTTATGTATGCTTTAGCCTCCTCTGAACTTTCTAGTGTGTCTTATTGGACTATCTATTCCTGTATTTGTATCATATTGTTTTATTTACTGTAGCTTTATCATATACTTTTATAATAGGGAAGTCTAGAGTACCCTTGCTATTCTTCCTTTAAAAAATATTTCTTGGCTATTTTCATGTGGTCTATTTTTTTTCAGACGACCTTGGCATAATCTTGTCAAATTTCTACCCTCTCAGTAAAATGGACAAACAAAATCCTTTTTTTGTGATTGTGATGAGGCTCACATAGAATTTATGAAATAAGATGAAGAGAATTGACATCTTTACAGACACTTTACACTGTTCATCAAAACATTTTTCGGTTCCTTCTATTTAGAACTTATTTTGTGTTTTCCAGTAGAAGTAAACATCATTTTTAAAGGCAAGCAAAACTTTGTCTATGGATTTACCAGAATTTACCTGACTATTCCCTTATTGCTGAACTACCAGATCATTTCCCATCTCTTTGTAGATTCCCACAACGCTGTGGTGAGCATCAGTGTGCTTTGCTCTCTGACCACATTTTGCTGATTTCCTTAGAACACACTTTCAGAAGCTGATTAGATAAAAGGATCTGGACCGAGACTGGTTTGGCTCAGTGGATAGAGCGTCAGCTTCTGGACTGAAAGGTCCCAGGTTCTGTCCCGGTTGGGGGCATGTACCTTGCTTGCAGGCACATCTCCACTGTGGGGCATGCAGGAGGCGGTTCATCGATGTTTCTGACTTCCTCTCTCCCTTCCTCTCTGTAAAAAAATCAATAAAATATATATTTTTAAAAAAGGATCTGGGCATTAAAGGCTTTGGGTAGCTATTGGGATATTGCTTTTCAGAGAGGCTCAAACAATCTACTATTTTAAAAAAATATATTTTATTGAAGTTTTACAGAGAGGAAGAGAGAGGGATAGAGAGTTAGAAACATCGATGGAAGAGAAACATCAATCAGCCACCTCCTGCACGCCCCCTACTGGGGACCTGCCCCCAACTAAGATACATGCCCTTGATCAGAATCGAACCCAGGACCCCCGAGTCCGCAGGCCGATGGTCTATCCGCTGAGCCAAACTGGTTTCAGCAACCTAGTATTCTACCAGATGCATGAGACTACCTGTGGTCTGAATCCTCACATTAGCATTAATAAATACTTTGCCACACTGATGAGTATGAGGCATGTGATGGAGCACAGAATTGTGTGTCTCTGCTTCCATCTGTGGGTGAATAGACCTTTCCTTTCCCCTCCAGAGGACAATGTTCTTCACTAAGACTTTGGAGACATTTAGTTTAGTAAGTTCTTAGGTCTTTGGAAACATTTCAATTGTCCACTGACATCTAGGGCTGGAAGATAAATTCTGAGAGGTGTCTTTCAATTTTGCTATGAAAAAATTGTCTAATAGCAGATATCACAGATGCATACTCTACCTCCTGCAACACACTCACACACATACACACACTCACGGCCAAGACTCCGCAAATTGCTCAAAGTTGGAATTGGCGAAGGTTGAAAGAAGTTTTCCAAATTCCATGCCCCAATAGGTCTCTGGTAAAGAATGGTTGCTCTTGCTCTTTAGTAGAGACAGTAATTTGATCCCCCAAGTTTAGAACCCAGTTGTGTTCATTTGTAACAAGCAAATGCCAAATTCGCTAGGCAAGCCTGAGATGGGCACTGGACAGCCCTCCTTGTAATGTTTCTTTGCTTTGGGGCCATTATTCACTCCTGTGTACTTTGGCATGCATCGAGCGTGGGAATGAGACACTTAAAATGCTTCCCTTCCGTCTGAAAACCCCTTTTGCTGCCACCACCTTGCTGTAGAACCCCTTCCGTCAGGATTTTTGTGTGGGGTGGTCATGCTTTTCCAGGGCAGTTTCTTTCAGGGCGAGTCTATTAGGCTTGTAGGATATTTTAATTGAGGCAGTGTAATTGTGGGCTGCTACAAGGGTCCTGGCAAGGGTTACTTTATAAATAAGATTATTATGCTTAGTCGTGTTAATGGGCATTTATGTGCCCTAAATCCTTCAGCCAGCAATGGGATAATAGCCCTTAAGGCCAGAGTTACTATTTTGGGTTGGGCTCACTTGTAAAACTGGATGTTTTTTATTGTGAAGCTGTTTTTAGTTAGGGGAGTACATAAAACCCTTTGAAAGACAGATTTTCAATTTTGTGGTTGCTGTCTTATGTAGTTTTAATGGTAAAATCACTATATATATGTGTGTTTTTATAGTTTAGAACAAAACAGTTAAAATCGTGCTCACTTTAGCAGGATTTCTTAATAACGGAGAACTACAAAATCTTAGTGCAATTTGGCCAAAGGTACATCCTTTCCCCTGACCAGTGGTCATTTTTCACTCGGGGGAGACAGGTTCTCTTTGGTTTTGTAATGCTTGTTTCTCAGAGGTTACAGGTCTTCAGGGAGATTTGGGTACCATGTTGTAGTGAGGGCACGGGCTGTGTGGGCTACACCAGGGGTTGTGAACACAGTCCTATGAATTGAGAAGGTTCTGCAGGTACATTTCCATCCCTGAGCCTGAGGCAGACAGAGTACCTGACACAACAGGAACTCCCTAGACTCCCCAGGAGCCTGGCTACCCTGCTTGATGGTCCCCAGTAAGCAAATTGAATGGATTGTGGGCAATTAGCTCTGCTAGCTTGTAACCTGTTGATGTGGCTGCAACTGGATAAGACAGAAAAGTGCATGACCCAGGGGTAAGGGAGGGGCCTAGGGAAGATGGTTCATTTCCCCCACAGAGAGGATCCCGTGCAGTGGGGCAATCCCTATCTGACTGTAAATTCTTTTTCCTTTATTTACAGCCAGAGGGCTATCCCTGCCTGTCAGGAGCATACACCTGCACATCCGCTGCCATGTCCCGGGGAGGAGATGGGGCATATTGCAGAAAGCTGTTCTGGGGATCGAAACTGTGTCCCAGAGAGCGGAGGGCTGAATAATCAGACGATGGGACACAGTTCTTCTCATAGCCTCACTGTACACTGCAAAACGAACTCTGGAGACGCGGGAGTCTTCTTTGCTCTCCCTTGCCATCTGTCCTGTTCCTGCTGATAAATTGATTAGTCTGAAGGACTTGCCACCAATCATGGTGATTTTCATTGCATCACCCTGGCTGCTTCAGTTCCCCCTCCTGACATAACCCCATGAAGCCCATTCGCGTGTCTGCTCCCAACATTTCTCCTGTATATGCGCCCCACACCCCTTGCCTGTCCTTTCCCTTCTTCTAGATCTGCATCAGGCTATCTCTCCCTTGAAATTTTCTGTGGGTATTGGCAAACATTAACTATATCGGTGTTTGGGGTTTATATCCCCTCAACTGGTGGTTATTTATAAAGCAAAGAGGCGGTATATATAGTGGTTTAGAGTTTGGCTTCTAGAGTCAGGCAGAACTTACATCAGTCCTGGTTCTTTCCCCACTGGGTGTGTAATCCTGGGTATGGCAGCTCAGCCCTCTGAGCCTCAGTTTCTCATGGAAGATTAGAACCTGCCCCTTTGTTTAGCCATAAAGATGAAGTGAAGCCATGAAGAGCTCTTACCATGGTGGCAGAGGGTAGCGAGTACTCGAGCAGTGCTAGCTGCTGTGGTTGTCACTGTTATTGTTATGCATCTCGCAGTACACACTGGGACAGTGCAAGGAAGTCCCTTACGATTGCCCCTCCCACCTGCGCTTCTTACAATGGGACTTTGACACTTTTCCATTGAGAGATGGGGTATATGTTCTCTTCCCTTGATTCTGTCTAGGTATTGACTAAGGGGAAGTAATGCTAAGTGGTTTCTGAAGCAATGTGGTTCAGCCTTTGCCTTCTTTTCAGCCATCGCTACGCAAGGAGCCCCAAACGGCTGTGATGAAGTGCAAGTGAGAAGGAACCATGGCCTCCAGCCCTCAGCCTTAGCTGACTCCCAGCTGAGAGCCAGCGTGAACTCACCAGCCATATAAGTGAGTCAGTTTGAGCCCCAGTAGAGCCATCTCAGCTCCAGTAGAGCCATCTCAACTGATATTCCATGCCCCAGAGAAACTGTCCATACTTGTTTTCAAGTTGTTTGGGTATATATGTATTTGCAAAGATATATGCACCCTTATGGTCATTGCAGCATTATTCACAATGGCCAAGACATAGAAACAACCAAAGCGTCCTGTGATAAAGGACAGAATAAAGAAGATGTGGTCCACATACACAGTGGAATACTACTCAGCCATAAGAAAAGATGAAATAATGCCATTTGCAACAACATGGATGGACCTTGAGAACATTATGCTAAGTGAAATAAGTTGGTCAGAAAAAGTTTATATGGGGGATATAAAATGAAAACTCATGAAGGGATTGGGAAGGTAAGGGGGTCATAATATATGGTGAGGGGAAAAGATTTGACTTCGGGTGGTGGGCACAGAGTGCAATATACAAACAGATCTTGTAACATAGAAAACCACACCTGAAACCTACATGATTATATTAACTAATGACACCCCAATAAATTTAATAAAAAAGAGAGGGAAATGAAGCCTAGAACATACCATTTCTATATATTAAAATATTGGCACACAAGACAACAAAGAATAAATGCATAATACAATGCTTGTCTATTGCCCAGGGGAAATAGGGGCTGGGGAATGGAGATGAAAGAGAATTATAAAAAATTTAGGAGAGAAGGAGGGCTGCGTATGGACCCAAAACAATAATGTCGTGAGCTGAGGAATCTGATCAACTCAACCCTCAGTCATGAAGCGCACAGACCACTCCCCCGCTAAATCCTCCACTTGCACTTACTTTGTGCCGGCCTTTCGAGGTGTTTCATCACCTTACTGCTCTTCTTTTGCTTGATAATACTTTCCTCCTACGGGAAGGCATAGACTCATAGGGTGGCAATCGATTTCCCTTCAATAGCACCTTGCCCCATGTTGCTTGTGGAGAGGGATACGAGAGAAGCAAGAAGTGCTTCCTGTCTTCAGGCCAATTTGTCTAGATGGGGAGAGAGCATGCTCAAGAAACAATTAGATAACAGTACAAGTTGGTATGTAATTAAGTGTTAAATTGTTCGGGGCAAGCCTGAGACCAGTGAAGGCAGAGGTGCTGGGGAAGAACAGGATGTCTGCTCAAGATAAAAATAGCTGTATGGAATTTCACTGACTTCAGAGGAATTTGATTAAGGAAGCCACTGCTGCAGGATTTCCCTGCACACACTCCCCCCCACCCCCGCCCCACAAGCTTGCCGCCCTTTGCCAGAAGCTGTGGATGCCTCGCTGTGCTGCCTGGAGGCCCCGAGGTTGCCTGACTTACCAGTGGGGAAGGCGGCCAGCAGGAGGGAGGTGCCTGGGATTTACCACCCACCTTCAACCAGATTTGTTTTACTCACAGGGCTCTACATTAAGATTTTGCCCCAGGACACATTTCTGTGTTAAAACGTTTGAAAACCCAGAGTATAAAGTCCCAGCACCTCCCTTCCTAATCTGGCTCTTCCTCACTGACCCTGTGAGCCTCCTCTGACCCCAGAAACTGCATTTTTCTGAGTTCCTCCTTCTTTCCTAGGTCTCTGCCTGCTGAATGAATTCCTCACATCTTTTAAGGTGTGGCTCAAGCATCTTTTTCTCTTTGGACCCTCTCCTCATCAGTCACCTTCACCTAACCAGAGCGGATCCAGCCTTCCTTATTAAAGCACCCATCACACACTGCACTGTGATTGTTTGCCATCGGCTATGAGCATCCCAAAGATCAAGGGCATACTTCTCCATCTTTGTGGCTTCTGCACCCAGAAAGGCACCTGGCGCATAATAAGTGATAAGGGAACATTTGCTGAGGGAATGTGTGATTGCTATACGTGTGTCTCTTTCAGTGTTCACGTGTTGGTTACATAAAAGCTATGATATTTAAAACAAGGCTCTCTCTCTCTTTCTCTCCCTCTGTCCACTCCCCCGCCACCCCATTGGTATGTCACAGGGGTAAGCAAACTATGCATGTAGGCCAGACCTAGCCAGTGGCCTATTTTAGCCCACAAACTAAGAATGATTTTTACATGTTTAAAGGCTTAAAAGCCCTAAGAAGATTATGTGACAGAGACCCTGTGTGGTCTGTAAAGCCCAAACTATTTACTATCTGACCCTTTACAGGAAAAAATGTGCCAACCCCTGGGACTTCAGCAGAAGACACTATGAGAAGGTCATGGGATTCTGGAGGCTGTGAGGAGCAAATTAGTACTGGTTAACATTTACTAGTTGACATGTAGCTAACATAATAGCTCTTATTATGTGCTGAGCATTTACATATGTTAACTCAGTTAATGCTCCTATGAGATGCTGAATATGATTAGCCCTGTTTTACAGATGAGGAGGCCAAGGCACAGAAATTTTGACTTGGCTACGGTCTCGTGCTGGTTTTTTTTTTAGATGGACCTGAGAATTGGCCGAGTATAGTGGTTAAGAACCATGAGTCCTGCTGCCATTCTGCCTGCTTTGACTACTGGCTCCACAAATTATAGTCTCATGGTGTCAAGGGCCTAGCTTAGAGCCTAGTATAGCATGGGAATTAGGTGACCATTCTCTATTATTGTTTTGCGATGCTGCAGAGGTATCATTGACAAATACCTTTGCGTTGCTGTAATGGAATGGAAAATATTATTCACTTGATTGGAGAAAAGCAGTCAGGTTGGGAGAACTGTGCTTCCCAAGGCGCTGTGCATGTTGGGGGAAGTCATGGATAATGAGGGTGGTGTGTAAGAGAAGGTGGCATGAATTGATTGGGGAGCAGTATGGTAAGCAGGATCTCTGTGTGTGTGTGTGCATGCACACATGTACAGATATGTGAGACTGTTTTTGGCTTGTAATATAACTATAAAGCTTTTAAGACAGAATGAGAATTTGTGTTTGAGTGTGTCTTTATTTTAAAGGGACATAATATTTCATTATTTATTTACTTATTTAAATTTTAATAAATTTTTATTGTTCAAATTATTATAATTGTTCCTCTTCCCCCCCAATACCTCCCCTCCACCTAGCTCCCACCCCACCCTCTGCCCTTACCTCCCCTCAATTGTCCTCATCCATAGATGTGTGATTTTTGTCCAATCTCCCCTGCACGCCCCCTCACCTCTTTCCCCCTGAAAATTATCAGTCACTCCCTTTCTATGTCCCTAATTCTATTATATTCACCAGTTTATTTTGATCATCAGATTTTCAATTCACTTGATTTTTCTTTTTTTCTTTTTAATTAAATCTTTATTATTCAGATTATTACATTTGTCTCTCTTTTTTCCCCTCCATAGCTCCCCTCCACCTGGCTCCCACCTCTCCCTCTAGCCTTATCTTCCCCCCATTGATGAGTCCATAGTTTATGATTTTTTTCCAATCATTCCCTATACACTGCTCCCCTCTTTCCCCCTGAGAATTATCAGCCCACTCCCTTTCTGTGCTCCTGATTCTATTATATTCACCAGTTTATTCTGTTCATCAAATTTTTAATTCACTTAATTTTTAGATTCACTTGTTGATAGATATGTATTTGTTCATAATTTTTTATGTTTTACCTTTTTCTTCTTCCTCTTCTAAAAGAGTACCTTTCAGCATTTCATATAATACTGGTTTGGAGTTGATGAACTCCTTTAGGTTTTTCTTCTCTGTGAAGGTCTTTATCTGCCTTTCAATTCTGAATGATAGCTTTGCTGGATAGAGTATTCTTGGTTGTAGGTTCTTGCTATTCATCACGTTGAATATTTCTTGCCACCCCTGTCTGGCCTGCATTGTTTCTGTTGAGAAATCAGCTGACAGTCATATGGGTGCTCCCTTGTAGGTAATTAATTGTGTTTCTCTTGCTGCTTTTAATATTCTCTCTTTGTCTTTTGCTCTTGGTATTTTAATTATGATGTGTCTTGGTGTGGTCCTCTTTGGATTCCTTTTATGTGGGGTTCTGTGTGCTTCCTGGACTTGTAAGTCTATTTCTTTTACCAGATGTGGGAAGTTTTCGTCATTATTTCTTTAAGTAGATTTTCAGTATCTTGCTATCTGTCTTCTTCTGGCACCCCCACAATTCTGATGTTGGTAACCTTGAGGCTGTCCCAGAGGCTCCTTCCATTATCTTCACATTTTTGGATTCTTTTCTCTTCTTGCTTTTCCAGTTGAGTGTTGTTTTCTGCTTTTTCATATTTCAAATTTTTGACTTGATTCTTGCCTTCCTCTAGTCTGCTGTTAGGTCTCTGTATAATATTTTTTATTTCAGTCAGTGTATGTTTAATTTCTATTTGGTCCTTTATCATCTCTAGTTGGTCCTTTTCCATCTCTAGTTGTATCTTTTGCATCTCTAGTTGGTCCTTTTTCATCTCCTCTTGGCTCTTGCTAACTTTATTCATCTTTTCTAGGATATTCTTGAATAACCTTATAAGCGTGGTTTTGAACTCTATATCCAGTCATTTGTTTTCCTCTATTTCTTTTGTTTGTGATCCTTTCCCTTGTCTCGGCATTTTCACTATGCTGGGGGAACTTCTGTGTTGGATTCAGCCTTATGATACCAGACTTGAAAAACTGCAAAAGCCTCTCTGTTGAGCTTGGGATGGGTGGAGTCTCAGGGCTTAATGGATCACCTTGCCTTCTAGTCGGCCCTGCCCTCCCCGGCCCCTGAGTCTCACGTGACTGGGTAATTGTTGGCGCAGTCCCTGTGTGCGTGCTCTCACTCTTGCAGTGCCTCTAGACTGCTGGTCCTCCAGCTCCCCTGCACTCCAGGACCATATGAGTCTGGGTCCCCAGGGTTTTGCCCAAAACTGGAGTTTAGTGGAGTTAGAAGTGGCACAGTTGGGAGAGTCTGTCTCCCACCCACTCCCAAAAGCCAGCAGCACAATCAGCAGTCTGTCCTCTGCGGCACATTGCCGTGCGCACCACCCGACTTCTGATCTTTTGTGACTCCCCTAAATTTCCGTGCACTTCTCCCTTTTCACAGTCCAAACTCGCCCCATATGAGTTTCGGCTGGATCTGGGGTTTAGTGTCGTAGGATAAGGAGTTCAATGCCTTTGAGAGTCTCCGTCTCCCTCCTGCCAGAGAAAGCCAGCCAGGTTCGTCATCACCTGCTCTCTCCACATGCACGTCTCTGTACCTCAGCTTTTTACAGCTCCTCTGGGTCTCTGTGAGCCCCTCTCTTTCCTTCAAGTTGTAGAATTTCCACTCAGCCAACTTTCCTGTGGTTCTGGATGATGTCTGTTTTGTCTTTTAGTTGTAGTTTTGAAATTGTTGTGTGAGGCAGCAGTGTAGGTGTTTACCTATGCCACCATCTGGAATTCCATCCACTTGATTTTTAGATTCATTTGTTGATAGATATGTATTTGTTGTTCATAATTTTTACCTTTCCCATTTTCTTCTTCATCTTCTTAAAGAATACCTTTTAGCACTTCATATAATACTGGTTTGGTGTTGATGAACTCCTTTAATGTTTTCTTATCTGTGAAGCTTTTTATCTGCCCTTCAATTCTGAATGATAGCTTTGCTGGGTAGATTAATCTTGGTTGTAGGTTCTTGGTATTCATCACTTTGAATATTCTTGCCACTCCTGTCTGGCCTGTATAGTTTCTGTTGAGAAATCAGCTGACAACATATGGGTGATCCCTTGTAGCTAATTAACTGTTTTTCTCTTGCTCTTTTTAATATTCTCTTTTTGTCTTTTGCTCTTGGTATTTTATTTATGATGTGTGTTGGTGTGGTCCTCTTTGGATTCCTTTTGTTTGGGTTGTGCTTCCTAGACTTGTAAGTCTATTTCTTTCACCAGGTGGGAAAGTTTTCAGTCATTATTTCTTCAAATATGATTTTAGTATCTTGCTCTCTTTCTTCTTCTGGCACCCCCACAATTCTGATGCTGGTACACTTGAAGTTGCCCCAGAGGCTCTTCACACTATCTTCACATTTTTTTTCTTTTCCAGTGGAGTATTTTTTGCTTCTTTGTATTTCAAATCTATGACTTGATTCTTGCCTTTCTCTAGTCTGCTGTTAGGTTTCTGTATAATATTTTTTATTTCAGTTAGTGTATGTTTAATTTCTAGTTGGTCCTTTTTCATCTCCTCTTGGATCTCTCTAAATTTATCCACTTTTTCTAGGAAGTTCTTAAAAAACCTTATAACTGTGGTTTTGAACTCTATATCCAGTCCTTTGTCTTCCTCCATTTCTTTCGTTTATGATCTATTCTTTTTTCTCTGCATATTTTGCTACTTCCCTGAGTTGGTAGAGTAGCTTTGTGTGCTAGGTGTCCTATGTGGCCTAGTAGCTCTGCCTCCCCAGTTACCTGAGGTGGACACTCTTGGTGTACCCCTTTGTGAACTGTGTGTACAGTCTTGTTGTAGTTAATTCTTGATTATTGTTGGTATCAATGGGGGAAATTGACCTCCAAGCCAATTGGTTGTGAGGATCAACTGTGTCTGTGCATGCACGTTTGCCTCCAGACTCTGCCTTTCCAGTTTGCCTGAGTTTCTGTGTGCTCTAGAGACCTGTATGAGTCTGGGTCCCCAGGGTCTCCCTCGAAACTGGGGTTCAGTGCAGTTGGATTAGATTTCAGTGCTGTTGGGAGATTCTGTTTTCCTCTTGCTAGAGAAAGCCAGTGGCACAATCAGCAGTCAGCGCTCTGTGTGCTCACTTTTGTGCTCCCCAGACCTCTGCCTTTCGTGGCTCCCCTAAATTTCCCTGCACTCCTTCCTTTTTACAATAGTCCAGCCTTGGTATTCATCACTTTGAATATTCTGGAACTGGGGTTCAGTGCAGGCAGAAGTGGGGTTCAATGCAGTTGGGATTTTCCGTCTCCCTCCCACTAGAGGAAGCCAGACAGACCCTCCTCTGCCCATCCTCTCCACGAGCATGTTTCTGTACCTCAACTTTTTACAGCTCCTCTGAGTCTTCGTGAGTCCCTCTCTTTACTTCCAGTTGTAGAATTTTCACTCAGCCAGCTTTTCTGTGGTTCTGGATGGTGTCTGTTCTGTCTTTTAGTTGTAATTTTGAAATTGTTGTGTGAAGCAGCAGCTTAGGTGTTCACTTATGCCTCCACCTTGGTTTCTCCAGCAAGACATAATATTTTAAAGGACAGGGTCCCACGGGGCCAGGATTTATGTGGGTTATGTTATGTACTGACTGCAGATAGTAACTAGGACGAACCTTTTTACCCATGATCCTAATGGGTATATTTAAAAACTCAGCCCTCAAGTGGTGGAAACCACTTGCACAGCCTTGCAAGAGCCAATTGTGCATAAATGCTCCAACTCTGCCTTTCTGTGACTTCACACTGGTAGCTTAAAATTGGCCATGATGGAAGATAGCAAATGCTGTAAATCAGAGCTTTTTCTACACTTTGAGCTTGTTGTTACATATCTAGCAGCTCACCACTGCAGGCATCAGACTTATCTCTCTTCCCAGTTCCAAACTTTTTATTACCTAAGAATATAAGGATCATGGTAACAAGGGCAGAAACAGGAAAGTAACATTTTTTTCCCACGGTGAAATTTTATTTTTAATAGATACATTGAATAGCAATTCTTGGTTTTGAGGACTTCTTAAATGTTTCAATGCTAATTGACCTAATTTTGATATCAAACAGAGTAGATATAAAATGGTTAGGTTTATATGTTTAAATTGTGTGTGTGTGTGTGTGTGTGTGTGTGTGTGTGTGTGGTTGGGAGAGGGATGTTTTTTTCATTGTGCAGTGACTTATTATTTTTCCACTAGGGTATTACAGGGAAAGAGGGCATTAAAAAATAAATTTAATTCAAGTCATACCCTGGGAGGATGAAAGATTACCAAGTTGTTGTCCACGCAAGGTTGAGTATTATGTAGAGACTTTGGTTTTTCAACAATAGCTAATTTTCAATAAAGAGATTATCCTGTAAAATTGCAATATGTTTGGAAAGGAGTCAAAACTTCGTAGCAATGTTGTAGAAATTAGCTATTATCAGGGGTTAGCTCTAATTAACACAAAAATGTGATTTCAGATGACATTGACAGGGGGTCTGTAAGTGCCTTTGTTGTGTGACTATGTTACTGTTTGTGGAAGAACCAACTCTTGTGGAAAATGTAGGCTTTGCAGGCTTCACAGTATAATTATGCGTGTTTTGTTTGTTTTTATAGAACAGATGCAAGACAAAGAACATCGTATGAGATATTGGAATGTAATTTTGAAACATATGTTCCCAAAATTATGGAAACGTTCTGGATGATAAATAAATCCTTTCAGCCGCAGTGGGTGCAGGCTTGTGAGGCTGAGGGAGAGCCGGGTGTTGGACGGGGAGGAACGTGGGTTAAGTAACAGGCTGAATAGTAAGCACATCAAAGCCATTAAAGCATAAACCCCCAGATTTAAAAACGTGAGAGGCAAAAGATTATGTAGCGCGGTCTGGCGGCTTTATAGAGCCCCTTTCAAATGAGGGATAGAACAAAAGAATGTGCGGTTGAAGTTCTTGAAGAGATTTATTTCAGGAGAGAGGCAAACATGTTGCTCTGATGCCAATTAGCCAGCAAAAACCACCACGTCATAAATGCCAATATTAAAAATGTAAATCCCACACCCGAGGATGTATTGAAGACAGGTCACAGCACTTCGAAGAGAGAATGCACAAAGAGAGAACAGGAAGAGAGCGTTCCAATCCTTCCCCCTCCCTCCCAGCCTACCTGCTCAGGACTTCGGTGTTTTCCCCCTGGAGAGGTTCTCAATGAGAAGTAGCCTCTAGTTTGGGAACTTCAGCTGCTTGACCTGTTAGTGTTATTTTAAAAAATATGTTTTTATTGATTTCAGAGAGGCATGGAGAGGGAGAAATAGGAACATCAACGATGAGATTGATTCATTTAGCTGCCTCCTGCACACTCCACACTCCATGTGCCCTGTGACCTGGTTCATAGGTCCATGCTCAACCACTGAGCCACACCAGTTGGACCACTTGACCTGTTCTACTGTGAGATTTTTGATTCCGTCCAAGAAAATGTGTCATGGGGACTGGAGAAGAGCCTCTTTATCACTCTGTTTCATCTGTAATAGCCTGGAGATGCCCCAGAGTTTTTCTATATTATTTTGGATAACAGAGTTAATATAATGGATGTATAAAGTTATTTACAAAATGCAGAGTGAAAACCACCAAGTCTATATATAGCACTTTTATGGCTTTTAAAGTATATTCACATCCATTAATGTAGTTGTTCTCCACCGTAAATCTGTGCAAAAGGAAAGGCAGATAGAGTTTTAGCCTTTAGAGCTCAGGATGGACTTCAGATGATTCAGCCCAACCCTTTCATTGTGAAGAAGAGGCCGAGGGAGGTTGGGAGATCTCTATCCCCATTCGCCTCCTAGAAATACTGAGCAAGAGGAGTCTGAGACTCTCAGCTACCAGCAGCATCATGTGTGAGTCTTGGTTTTCTCTTGTGGAGAATAAAGCCCGGCAGTCTTCCAGGAAAAACACACACCAAAAAGTCAAATAAAAAGTGTTGTCTGGAATAGAGATGTCTGTTGCTACAAAAATATTCAACTCATCATTACTGAACTAGGATAATAAATCTCTTTACCTTTTGTATTTTTTTTGGTGCATGGAAACATTATCTTTTATGATCATAGGTGTTGCTTCATTATTTAAAGCATACTTGTTATTGCAGGAAAGACAAGCTCACGTTTGATTTATAATGGAGCGATTGTGCTCGGTGTTAAATGAAAGTTCAGAGGGAAATGAAGTCTAAATAAGAATAATTGAAGAGATTCAAGGTTCATTTGAGTTTATATTCATCAAGACAATTGTCTCCAGAAATCCTCTTATTTAAAGCAACAGGACAGATCGTAACTTACAAACTTTGCCTTTATGACATCACTTTATTCTATATATCATAATCAGAAATGTTAAGCCTCAGCAGTAATTTATACAAAGCGTATTGTTACAGAGTTATAAATGTCATTAAGTGGGAGACTTATGCCTCAGTGTCATGAAAGTTGATCCCTGGATTAAAAAAAAAAATTACCCATAATGCCAGTGTTCCATAAAAATATTCTTAGTCGTTTCTCCTCTAGAGCAGCTTTATATTAAAAGTTCTGTTTAATTCTACACCTGCATTCTGCTCTGGGAAGTGCAACCTTTATTTCTCCTTCATATTTTTAAAGTCACCTTCTTAATTCTGGTAGAACATAACTCAAACAACTGAAAATGTTAGGAATGGATTTACAGTCCCTCTGGCTACTCTCTATCTGGGATGGAAAGGGAAGAGAAGCTGGAGATAACTTTTCCTGCCACCAAGGGAAACCTAGTGAGAAGAGGTGATGAATTGCAATGTGCCAACGAGTTTTGATTATTCGGGGACTTGTGATGGAATTTGTGGATTCTTCAGGCCTCTGGTTTTTATTTTGGCTGATTTCACTGCTCAGTGGTACCTCTGGCAGTCAGGGACAATCCACCTAGGGTGGATCCCCAAAGAGAGAGTAGCAAAGGAACCGTGTCTCCTCCTACCCCCTCCCCCCTTATTAAGCACCTACTCTGTGTCACCTACAAATAGGTTGTTTCATGAAATCTTCACAATAAACTAATAAATAAAGTACCATCATCCCATTTTATAGACGATAAAGGCTCAGTGTACTTCATTCAAATCTTTATTGAATATATTCTATGTTCTAATCCCTGGGAAAAGATGGTGAATGAGAGAGATATGGTCTCTGACCTCTTTGAGCTTAGAATGCAGTAGGAAGAAAAGAAATCAGACAAGTTATCTCGCATATAAATTGTAAAATTATAAACAGTGATATGTCTTAGGAGTAAAAAATCACAAGGGATTATGGGATTCATAAATAGGGGATCTGATCTGGTTCGTAGGGTCAGAGAGTGTGTCCCCAAGGGGACACACTAAAGGATGGAGTAGAAGTCGCCCAAGGTTGCCCAGCTCAGCAGTGGCAGAACTGGGATTCAATCTCAAGTCTGTCCGACGCCAGGTTCTCTCCATATCGCACAACTACATGCAGTTGAACCTATGCACTGAAACCAGCTCCTTGACTCCAGCCACTGGCCACAGTCCACCAGCCCCTGTTGCCATGTTCTGCGTGTCTGTGGGACTTGGTGATGGTGGATTGGAGAGTGTTTCTCAGCAAGTTATACTAGCAACACAGAGCAGCCCTCGCTCTCTGTGCATTCTTTCCATTGTCTTCATCCTTCTCTCTCAACTGCCTGGGGCAATGTGGTGGGACGACTCCCTGGCATTACTCCTGATGGGGGAGAGGATACTTGAACACCTGGGATGGGCTTGATTAATGTCCGGCCCAAGCCAGAGTTCAGGAACATAGCCTGGATACTCTCCTACCTCCCAGAGCCTGCCTCCTAGTCTAACTCCCTTTGCTCAACCCCACCTCCCTGATCTAAAGCCATCCTGGGGGTTGGCGACCTGCCTGAAAAACTCCCTGACCTGCTGAGGAACTGCAGCAGGGAGTCCTGTTAGCAGCTGTGGGAGGGTGGTTGGAGTCTGACCAAAACATTCCTCACTCATGTTTCCACCCACTTTGTGTCTGTCTGCAGGGTGAGCTGCTCCGTTGGACACGGCGGCCACCCCAGAGCTGCACCTTCCAGCCAGCACAGGAGTGGGGGACAGCTGAGCATGGAGGTGAGAAGTTTGGGAACTGGAACATTTTCCTGGGTCCTCTACTGATCCCCCCCACTCCCTGCCAGATTATAGCAATGGTAGTGATTAGTGAAAAAAAAAATTGAGGCATTGGGTGACTGTTCAAAGGCACTTCACCAACAAACAAACAAAAACAAAAGAATTTAGGAAAAAGCCTTTCTCCTTAAGCCAAAATTTCTGCCATTGGTGATTTACTCTTTTGGGTGAAGTGGCATTGCCCTCTTGCTTCAGTGCTTTTGTTAACATGCATACAGTCTCGGGAGAAGGGAACGTTTTAGTCCTGATCACCTTATTATGAATGAGTTTATCATTTTCCCTTCATTTGCCTAGTTAAAGGGCAGCTGGAGGACACCTAGGTATCTTGGGAAATAGGTTGCTAAAGTGTGTGTGTGTGTGTGTGTGTGTGTGTGTGTGGAAAGCGTGGAGGGCAGGCACATTCACTGATCTTAGCTCCCCAGTCTCCCTTTGCAAAAAAGCAGCAATATGCTATGATCACTAGGGGGCAGAATTAGGCCAGCAACTGGGCCCTAGTACTTGTTACCAATTCTGCAAACCAAAGTTGGCAAACATGCATTATTAGTGCTGTTTTTCTTAGAAATTTGGAGAGTCTCCGAAATGGTAGGAATGTGTGGGTTAGGCCACTATAGTGCAATGAAGCAAAAGAAAAGCCCTGTATAGGTAAAGCAGACACCCCACAGCTTCTGCCGATGGACTTTGATATTGTTCTGCCGCTGGTTTTGTTATGAAAATATAGTGAAAAATTCTCAGAGCTAAAATTCAAATGAGAACATTTGAAGCCAGACTGACTTGTCCAATGCATGTCTATGCCTTCGATTTCACCCAAGGGTGAAAACTTACATACAGATCAGATATATTCTTCTGATTATGGAGAACAAACTCTCTTGAGCAATGGTGAAAAAAATCCCCCTCACAGTCAAACGTATATTGTACTGTTACGAATGGCTCTGTTCTTACCAAATAAATCTTGCTTAGTAACTTACCTCCAGAGTAAATAATAAATCACTGCCAGAAGCTCCAGGCATTTAACTTTGTCTGGGCAGTAAAACTTAGTGATGGTCCTGACAGCATTTTGTAAAATCATAATTGCTTAGGGAAAGTGAATTTGGATGTCTTAAAATGTTCAGAATGAAAGAGTAGCTGTTCATTTGAGGAAAATTATCCGAATGCCATGTGTGTGTGTTATCCTTTATATGAATTCTAGATTATAATCTACAGACCTTCATCGTTTTTATTGAGAATGTGCAAGAATTTTACTAGAAGTATAGTCACACGCATCAGACTCAAGGTTTATAGGAAACTTTGGGACAATAGGGCAAACATCTGTGCAGGCCTATCTATCATACATGTAGGCTGAACTGTGTCCCCCTCTAATTCATATGCTGAAATCCTAAGCCCCAATACCTCACAATGTGAATGTGACTTTATTGGGAGTTAGGGTTCTTAGGTAAATGAGGTCCTTATGGTAAGCTCTAATCCAATATGACTGGTCTTCTTATAAAAGGAAATGTGGACAGATACTTGCGGAGGAAAAACACAGGAAGAAAGCAACCAAAGAGAGACTCCTCAGAAGAAACCAGTCCTGCCAACGCCTTCAATTTGGACTTTTAGCTTATAGGACTGTGAAGAAATAAATTTCTGTTGTTTAAGCTACCCAGGGAAGCCCTAGAAAACAAACATTATATATACAATTGTTTTAAAACATCAGTGCATTAAAATGGCATCTCTACATATTTAAAATAGAGCTCATGATTTGGATTTAAAATGTTTTAAAAATATTTTTTTTATTGATTTCAAAGAGGGAGGGAGGGAAAAACAGAGAGAGGGAGGGAGGGAGGGAGAGAGAGAGAGAGAGAGAGAAAGAGAGAGAGAGAGATGATGAGAGAGAATCATTGATCAGCTGCCTCCTGCACGCTCCCTATTGGAGATTGAACCCACAACCTGGACATGTGCCCTGAATTGAACTGTCACCGTCTGGTTCATAGGTAGATGCTCAACCACTGAACAACACCGACTGGGCTAGATTTCAATTTTAATATCAATAATTTTGAAGTAGAATTGTTTAAAGTGAAATGAAATCTTTATAGAAAGTCATGTTATTGAGCTGTAAATTGCAGATGAACTTAGCCAATAGCATTTGTGCTGGATTCAATATAACTACTTGGCTGTTTCGATGATTCTTTCTTGAGAAGTAGGAAGGTTCATTTAGATATTGCTCTTTTTATATCTTCCCCCCAAATTGTCACAGCACATTTAATACCAAGTCTCGCTGAGTAAGTGAAGTCTATTTCTTTGACTTATTTTATCCAGCGAAACAGTGGTGCCTTATTCCCAGGTTCACCATGGGGTGAAATGAGCAGGAGAATAACCACTCCGGCCTCCTCACTGCAGGCAGCACTCTGAGAAATGCCAAGGACGTCATATCAAAAATGGAGAGAGGGGAGAGACAGGGCTCAGTGGTCAGAACATTTAGAGCATAGAATCGAGCTAGTCTTTCAAAACGCAGAACTCTGTTGAGAATTTTTAATCTCATTTTGTTTTGTTACCAGGTTTGCTGACAACTCATTGGAGGAGAGCTTGGACCAGCAGTCAGGAGGTTGAGTTCTAGTTTATCCCAGGGACCTTATCCTGCTCCCTTCCAGCACTAACATTCCCAATAGTAATGAAGTTGTTGAACTGATAAGTTCAACATTCCTGCCCAGTCCAGGGGCCTGGTAGCTCCTTTCCAAAGCTGTTTTTGCAACCTTGGGACCCTCTCACTTCACTTATAGGTACATAGGCCTGTTCTGTTTTTTCTCTGCTATCTCTCCTTCTAGAAAACTTGTTCTCTAGACCAGCAGTTACCAACCAGTGGTCCGTGGTTCGTGAGGTCCAGAAGGTTGGCGACCACTGCTCTAAAGGGTGTTGAATACAAACCATTCACATTACAGTAGTGCACACTTACTAGGTTACCTTACCCCCTGTCAAGGACATTTAAAATCACATTTCTCATTGGTAGGACTTTCTCCTTCTGTGAACAGCTTCAAACGTCTAGCTTTGGGGAGGCACCTTTGAGGGGCAGAGCTTTTCTGATGCCTCTGTCAGGAATGCAGTTTTCTTCTTTGCTGGTAGAGAAGATCAGATATGAACAAAAGAGCCACATTAAGCAGTTGTTCTAATGAACAAACATTTGTGCCAGGATTAGGCCCTGGGTCTGGTAGACTGCTTTCGTCTTCATCCTCTTAGGAGGGGCATGTTTTGGATGTAGGTTTGCTCAGTCTGGCAGTTCAGTGTTCTAAACCAGCTATTCGAGCCATGAAGCAGCCTGAATCCCATCGGCAGCAGGACAGGGCCAGTGTCTGAAAGATGCTTGTTCCATTGTCTCTGATGCAATTTGGGCACCAGAGCATGGTATATATGAGATCAATAAAATCTTTTTTTTTGGAAGAATGGATGGATGGATGGATGAATGAATGAATGAATGAATAAATAAATGGATTCTAGTATTCTGTGGTGAGGGTGGGAGAAAACCTCACTTTGGGTCTTTCACTTTTTGTCCATTGCAGTTTAGGAGTGAGCATGGTGCCTTAGCACCCAGAACTACATACCATGTGTTATACATTGTAGCATGCTATACTATATAGTACACACTACACATACATACTACATGTGCTGCGCCAGTATGGCCAAGAGTGAACCTGAGGAGGGGCGGTGAAGGATTGAAGAAAAGACAGACAAGAGAATATAGCTGGGGCTCGGTGGATCTCTGGTGCCTGGCTGAGGACACCAAAGACCCAGCCTGCAAGCCTATGCTTTATTTTATAGTTTGATTAAAAAAAGCGTAACATGTATACAAATGTTCTTGTTTTGGCAACACTTGCTGCACCTCCCACAGCCCATTAGCTACTTAGGAAGAAATTAGGGAGGGCTACAAGGTCTGGCTTAATTATGCTAGGAGAGCTCTGCCCTTCATGCTGGGACTTGTTTGTGGCCCTGCCACAGGTCAGCCCGAGGCTTGACCCTAGAGCTGCTCCCTACAATTACGTGTGACACATCCATCATAATATATATACCAAAAATTTAAAACACTTAAAAGGTTGAGAAAAACCTGAGTATCAACAGTTCTAATATTTCTCCCTACAGCCCAATGGATGTTAAGTGCAGACCTCGTGGGGGAGGGCATTGGACCTTACTATGGAGACCACTTGCTTAGTGCATCATTTTATGTCTGACACTGACCAGAATCTATATCCACTTGACAAAGTAAAATGGGAATTCAGTTAAATAAGTATTTGCTGAGGGCCTGACTTGTGGTGGACAGTCTGTTGAATGCTGAGAGGTAGCGACTTGATGCCTTGGACTCTTCCAGGTAGAACTGATTTATAACACTTGTTCGCCTCTTCTTACAAATACACTCACACCAGCTGGTTGCGTACCCATGTTTTTACCACTGGAAGTATTGTGACAGTTGCTGTGAAAGAAACAAAGATGTAGCAGACCGTTTTTGTTGCTCAGGTCTTAGTTTGGGTTATGTTGTTAGAAGTGTCCACAGTAGAAGAAACCCAGAGCCACCGGGGAGGGTCGTACAGGAGCTTCTGATATTTTGGTAACGTTTGTTTCTGAACTCCAGAGGAGGATGTTCAGGTTTCCTTTGGTTATTTGCGTATAATCCATACATATACATGATAGGCACACTTCTGAACAGTGAGCTGTTTTATTAAAAACAAAAGGAAATAAAAGAAGGCATTAAAAATCACAGGCCCCTTTGGGACTGAGTGCAGGTAGAATGGAACACATTACATAGAACCAAAGTTGCTAGGCAGCTGGGGAAGCTTGACAGGGAGGTCGTCCACCGCAGGACCTGGATGCACAGTGGAAGGAGGGTGGGGGGAGAGGAACCACAAGGACAGACAGTGAGAGCTGAGTGTGGTGTTGGGGCTGAGCCTGGAAGCTATGAACAGCCCTGGAAGTCACTGGCTGGGCAGCAGATGGGAGTTCATGTTGAATTATAGTGGGGGTTCTGTGGAGAGATAGGGTGAAATGGGCTGTGGCATGTTTCTAAAGCCAGACAGAAGAGTTTCAAAATTATGTTGAGAGCACTGAAGAGCCATTGACCAAATCAAATTACTTTTGGGAAAGTTAATTTGAAGCCGTGGAGAAATAATACCTATTGATGGTATCTACCTCATATCTCCCAATTCCATCCATTTCTCTGTAATGTAGCAGTAGCCTTCTTATTGGCCTCTCTCCTGCCTGCCCATCTTAACCCTTGCTGGCTCATTTCCTATACTTTTGGCGGAGACATCTTTTAAAAATGCCATTTGACCACATCTCTTCTGAGCTCAAACAGTTTTTAAATAATATATTTTTATTGATTTCAGAGAGGAAGGGAGAGGGGGAGAGAAATAGAAACATCAATGATAAGAGTATATCATTGATTGGCTGCCTCCTGCACACTCCCTACTGGGGATCGGGCATGTGTCCTTGACCAGAATTGAACCTAGAACCTTTCAGTCCATAGGCTGACGCTCCATCCACTGAACCAAACTGGCTAGGGCCAAAGATTTTTTAATGGTCCCCACTGCCCTTTCCAGCAAGTCCAAGTGCCACAACCAGACATACAAATGTCCCCATGCCTTCCCCTTGCCGCCTCCTGCAGCCTTTTCTCCCCCTTCCCACTCATGCCACACCGAAGCACTTGTACTTCTCTAAACCCTCGACCCCTCACAGTGTACCTGAGCCATGAGGCCCCCATTCACCCCAACTTCCTCTTACTCTAGTAGATGTCTACTCATTTTTTAAGATCCAGCTCAGCTATCAGTGCCCTCTAAAACTCTATTACCCAAAGTGTGGTCTGTACATCAGCAGCACCCTCAGCATCTCAGAATCTCAGCCCCACCTTACACCCACCGAGTCAGGAATCTGCATTAAAGAAGAACTCAAGGAGATTGGGGTGTACTGAGTTCTCAGAAATACTGGTCTAGGCAGCCCTGTCTTCCCCTCAGCACGATGCCTGGTGGAGGAGTCAAGCCCCCAGGCACTCCTGGAAGCTTTCTTAACAAGATGTTATCTTCTGTATATTTCTCTGTGTTTTCTTCATTCGATTTTGAATAAATTCCCTGAGGACCAAGACCCCATTTTATTCAACTTTGGTGACTCAGTGACTCTTCTAGTGCCAATACATAGTAGATGCTCAATAAATGCTTGTTGCATGAATGAAAATCAATAATAAATTCACATTGTGAGTAAATGATGGTCTGCTCCTCATGCACCATCAGAGACCAGCTTAAGGTGGACCCTGCTTCAGACACCTTGTTGGGACTTTCTTTAGCTTCCTCCCTTCACACATCTATTTACTTCAAATGAGCTGCGAGGCCCACGACACCTGCCAGAATGCAGGCCAGCACTCGTGATGAGGACACTTAAACCCAAGAGTATGCCCCCATTGGTACAAATGCTTTAAAATGCCTGCCCCTGGGAGAAACACCAACTGCTCTTGAAAAGCAGCCTTTTCAATTAAATAATATTTTCATTCTGATCAAAGATCCACTAAATTGGTTTTAAAGTGAGGATTAGGACACTAGGAGGCTCGGGGCACCACCTTTGACTCCTTTTTCTTACTGGGAAGCCTTTATCAGGACTCTTGGCTCCATGTAAAGAATGAGGAGGCCACCCTAGCCCCAGAACTGGCTCTTCTCTCCTTTATCTGGCAGAGGGAGATGAGTGACACTCCTGCCAGAACTTCAATGGCTAGAGACCCTTCATTCAATGTTGGATTCCAAGAGACATGTTTAGACCTGCCTCAGTTCTTTCACAGCCCATTTATAAGAGCTTAGAGCATCATGCTAAAGAGGGTGGGGGACTCGAAGGTCAAGGTTTGACCCAGACCTCGTTGGAAGATTTCCTTACTACTCTCTGCCACAGAACAGATTTTTTAATTTTCTCCTTTTCACTCTGACCCCCTGAATTTCCTGTTAGCATATTTGGACTCAGGAAAGTGTCCTCTATTTGTGATAAAAGAATGTCTTGTATTTGCAAAGTGCTTAACACTTCGATGTACTTTTTAAAAAAATTATATATTTTATTGATTTTTTACTGAGAGGAAGGGAGAGGGATAGTTAGAAACATCAATGAGAGAGAAACATGAATCAACTGCCTCTTGCACACCTCCCACTGGGGATGTTCCCGCAACCAAGGTACATGCCTTTGACTGGAATCGAACCTGGAGCCTTTCAGTCTGCAGGCTGATGCTCTATCCACTGAGCCAAACCAGCTAGGGCTGATGTTCCTTTTAATCTTTTATCTCACTTGGCCCATGGGAGGCAACAGAACATTTAAGACCTGTGGGGATTAAGGTAGAGAGAGAGGAAGAGACTAACCCAAGGTCATACAGCTAGTTGGGGCAGCGTTGAGGTTTGGAGTCAGGGCTTCTGACTCAGTGCAGAGCTCCGTGTCACCTGCTTCCTGACTTGATAACATGGATTTTTGCATATGGAAACCATAGGCTGGTTTTAAAGACACAATCTCTTTAATTCTCACATCTCTGAGAGAGAGGCACCCTATGTATGTCAAGATGGACAGCCCCATCTTGGCCAGGCAAACTTCTGCAAGACCCAGCTTGATTGTGACACTTAGGATTTCCCCTGCTTTCCTGGCAGCCATGGGTGCTCCCTCTTTTGAACTTGTCTGTTTCTCCTCGATGGCATCTATCCTATGGGATGGTAATCATTTGGCATATAAGTGGTTTGAAAGTAACATTTTTTTCTTTTGACAGGATTCAATATTGGCTAATAATTTTCTTTCTCCTTTGCAATTTCATCTAAAGTTTTGTTTTTTTTGGATCCTCTGGAGTAAAAGAAAGTATATTATACATCAGGCACATTTGACAGATGCAAATGATTACACTAATGGTGGGATTATTTTCCTATGTGTCTAATGTATTCAGACATTTTTTGTAAATGAAACAAATTTAAAATTCATCCTAAAAATGAAATGAGGTCTTTATAATTTTTCTACCTCCTTCCTTTTATCTGGATTTTAAAGCCTTTTTGTCCTTAATTTGAGGGAATATTATGTTGCTTGTAATTTACTTTAAAATACTTTGACATAAACAGACTGATTTTATCTTTTTTGTATGCTATACTTATTTATATATACACACTTATATACAAGTATATACTTCTATTTATAGATATACATACATACACACATATGTGTACACATATGTACATGAATTTGTGTGTATATATATTTATATCCCCTCATATATGTATGCTTACATATATACATCTGTATTTGCCTATCACTTCTGTGTGTGCATGCACACACAAATGCACTGTCATGTTGGTACATGTGATGTGTGTGTAAATTTATTTTGACCTATATCCCCACAACAGTCTGTTATCCTAGGAGAGAACACACTGCGGGGATAGATAGGTAGGTAGTGTTTTGAAAACCTCTAATCAGAAGCCCACAGTTCACAGGTGGATCTCAGCCACCTTTATATCTGACCAACACCGGAGTGGCCTTTGTTCTATTAGATTACTTTATTTCCACTATTATTATATTCAGTGATCATCCTTCTCAATTTTGCAAGGGTGACTAATCAAGTGTTCTCCAAGTGAGCAATGATAAGAACATACCACCTTTAATGATGTCTTAGCTTCATCGCATCATATCTCCAAAATTTAGTTTTAAAAATACACTGTGGGGCCATGGATGAAATGGACGCTCATGTGACAAGAGAGGCAGAAATACTTGACTGTGCAAGAGGGTAGGGATGATGGCAGCACCGCTATCAATCCAGGGCCACTAGGGAGAGACTGTGCAGTGACTTCAACACAGTTTGTCACATGGGGCCTGTTAGGATTGAGGGGAAAAGATTGCTGTGGATTTTGTGGGAATCTTCCTTAAGATCCATGGAGCTCAGCATGGTAGAGCTAGGTGGGTAAATTCTGCATTGCCAGGATGGAATTTCCTCTTTTCTAGGGTTGGAGAATATAACCTTTCTTTTTTAAATCCTATATAATAAAAGCATAGTATGCAAATTGTCCCCTCCACCGGGAGTTGTCCGGGAGTTCAACCGGGATGACTGGCCAGGGAACGGGAAGGAGGCCCTGGCTGGTGGTGGTGGCAGGTGGCTGCAGGAAGGGAGAGAGTACTCGGCCGGCAGCCGGCAGCTGCTAGGGATCCTACCGGTATATGAAATTTCTACACTGGACCTCTGGTACAATAATAATAACTCAGCCAGAAGAATCTGTACATAGAAGAGACCCTGGAATGAAATACACCAGCTGTGGGTTATGGTTATCTTTGGATGGTGAAAATACTGACAGTGTTTTTCACTCATCTTTTGTTTGTTTTCCAAATCATTTTGGTGCCTGATGATATTGTTTTGAGGCATTTAATATGGAGTCCTCTGGCTTTGAATGAGTTGGTGAAGGGATGCTTGAGCTGACCCCAGGGTGAGAGCAAACCAGGTTGACCCCTTGGGCATTGCCAAAATTATTATGGGAGGAAGGACCCTAGAGAGGGAAGAAAGAGCGTTTCTCAAGGGGGAGATGGAGGCTTGGATCATCTTCATTTCAGTATTAGAAGACATGTGACCTTATTTTATATCCCACGTTTCTAAAACGGGGCATATTTGTTACAGAAGCATTTTTCCATGTTATCAGACATTTTTCATAAATATATATGTATATATTATATATATTAAAGTTCTACAATCCAAACATACTCACTAAATTAAAGGTTACATATGATGTCATTGAATGACTATATTATTGTTTATACAATAGCAGCCAGAAATTCAGCCTTTTTCATTATATATTATAACAAATATGAATGTGCATAAAGTTTTTTTTTTGTTTCCAGAAATAATGCTGGTTAATATTTATGGATCACTGCCGAGACTGGTTTGGCTCAGTGGATAGAGCATCGCTTGTGGACTGAAAGGTCCCAGGTTCGATTCCGGTTGGGGGCATGTACCTTGCTTGCGGGCACATCTCCACTGTGGGGCGTGCAGGAGGCGGCTGATCGATGTCTCTCTCTCATCGATGTTTCTGACTTTCTATCTCTCTCCCTTCCTCTCTGTAAAAAATCAATAAAATATATTAAAAAAATATTTATGGATCACTGCCTATGTGCTTGACTTTGTGCTAAGCATTTTACAAGCATTCTTTCATTTAATCCTTACATACACCTTATGATTAAACATTACCATTATATCCATTTTACAGATGAAAAAATTAAGACTCACAGAGCCTAGTATATTGCCCAAAGTCACCAAGCTAAGAAATGCTAGACCTAGGATTTCAATCTAGGTGAATCTGACTTATGAAGTCTATACTCCTGGTCACTATACATCCTTCTCTATCATTGGGATTATTTCATTGGCATAGGTTTATACGAACAGAATTACCGATCCATAGATCATGCTAACTTGAAAGGTTCTTAACACTTTTTGCCATCAGTATGTTCTGTCTCATCCTCATGAACATTGGCTATTATTATTTAAGTAATAATTAAAATTTTGGCTCATTTGACATATAGGAACAGCACCTTGTATTTTATTTGCATTTCTTTGATTACTGGAAAGGTTATGTATTTCCCTATATTTACAAATTAGTTGTAATTTCTCTTTTCTAAATTTTCTGCTATGTCCTTTGGTTTGTTTTTCTAGTGGGGTCTTGGTGTGTTTTTTTGCTACCTATTTACATAATGAAGATTTTAACCCTTTGCCACATTTTTCTCTCTATTTGTCTTCTAATTTCTTTACTGTATCCTTAAGCACATCAAGGAAATCTTTATTAGCATTCATTTATTCTGGAAGCATTTATTACCTACTTTGTGTAAAACATTGTGAGGTACCAGAGGGCATGTGTCTGCAGAGATGGGAGAGGGGCAGGGAGAGGCTGCTTACCCTTTAAGAACTTCAAATCTAGTGGGGAAGTGGGGTCAGGCCCACATGTAAAATAATAAAATGACACAGGACAAAACCCTGTAATAATGAGTGACAAGTAAGTTGTACAATCGGTGCATAAATTTAGGTGAAGTAGGAATCCGAATACTACTCATGAGAGTCTACCAAACTTACCTACTCTTTGGTTTCAGAGAGAGCTAAGTTCAAATATAGGTACTGACACTTATTTACTGTGTGGTTTTGGATAAGTTATTTAACTTCTGACTCTTTAGAGGTAATTTTTTTGGAGGAAAAGAAATGCCTCATCTTACATTTAAATCCACTACATGCATGCTAATATGGGAGACAATTTTAGGCGGCTGCAAGTTTTAGGGAAAGATATTTTGTTGGGCCCCTCTGGAGTCCCTAAGTCATACCAAGTCTGAGTGTCCATTCTCCTCTGAATTCAGCCGAAGTTAACTTTAGAATGCATGTATTCATGTAGCTAATATTTACTGGCTCTTAAACCATGTGTCAGGCACTAGTGACTATGTGTTTTTTTTTTTTTTCTATCTGCCTTATTAACAACGGCCTAAAGTTGAGGATAAGATTTTCTCTCTGAGTAATTGAGGACCTAGATACCAAGATAGTTTGAAAAATATTTATGGATATACACAGTCTGGTTGTTCATAAGCTCCAATTGGAAATGTTCGTGATGAGCACATTGGGGGTGGAGCTACAAGAAGTCCTTCAAGGAGCTCATGCTGAGAGCTTGATCTTGTAAGAGTAGCTCTAAAAGCTGCTTGTGAAGTTTGAATCTAAGGTGAGTGCAACCAGCCCAGTGAGTGCTGGTGATTATTGCTCCAAAAATTGATGACTAAACCGAGACTCCTCTCTCTACTCCCAATTTTTAGGCGAGCCAACTTGGCCTCAAGACCTAGGTCCAGCGATGGTAGGACCCCAGGGTTGCAGCCAGCCTTCTTACCTTGTAGCCAGCGCTACATGACCACTTTCCCAATCTCCCACCAACACTGAATGTTATTCATGTTCTTATTTTTGCCTTTTGTCAAATACTTTTCCATCTCAACAAATAGACATCCACAAAAGCATTCTTAATGGGAAAAGATTTCTATTACTCAAGATTGCTATAATTTGGTCAACCAACCTCTTGTTTAGATCAGTTCAATAGTTTGTCATTTAATTCTTCATAAAACTTAGTTTTGTTATTTTTTTTTCTTAATTGCTTTCTAGTAAGTAAAGCAGTGCCAGCATGGACTCCTACTGCAGGTCAGGAGAATGCAATCTCTCTGCATGTCAATAAGAGATGCAACAATTAAAAAAATTGTTTGCTAGTATGGTAGATAGAAAATGGGATTTCATAGAAAAGGTAGCACATTTTCCCACATTTATTGGCCATTTGTACTTCCTCTTTATGAATTGCTTGTTTACTCTTTGCTAATGGTGTGATCATCTTTTTCTTATTGATACATAAGAGCACTTTACATATGTAGAGCAAATTTAATTTTTTAAAATTGATTTTTCACAGAGAAGAAGGGAGAGGGATAGAGAGTTAGAAACAACGATGGGAGAGATCATTGCCTCCTGCATGCCCCCTCCTGGGAATGTGCCTGCAACCAAGGTACATGCCTTTGGTCAGAATCGAACCCAGGACCTTTCAGTCCCACAGGCCAACGCTCTATCCACTGAGCCAGACTGGTTTCAACAACACATCTAATTTTAAATGTTAAGATTGTAGTTAAAAGAAAATAGGGATCAACATGCAAAGAAAGTGTGAATATAACGGAGTCTTGGGGTAGGTCTAACGTCTTATTCTTCTCTAAGAATAAAGATGGGTCCTTATTCTCTGCAGAGGTTAGAGTGAGGGCTACAAGTCCATTGTGTCATTATACCTTTAATAGCTCCCAAATACATTAGAGATACTATCCGATTCCCAAATGTAGAGTAGTAAGCATTTTATGATGATCCTACTTGCCTCTCCAAATTGCTATATCCAATTCTAAGAACTATTGATAGTGAATTACTTTCAGCTCCTGGAAGTGTCAATCTCTCTTTCTAGGCCTTTGTGCTGTATCTTCTGCCCGGACCTCTCTTCCAGTTCTTTTTCTGATAACTACCGCTCATCATCCAGGTCTGTTTTGGACACCACTTCCTTTAGATTGGTGATTCTCAAATGTCCTCAGGAAAATTTGGCAATGTCTGAAGACATTTTTGGTCATCACGCTGGGGGAAAGTATGCTAATAATATGTAGTGGGACTGCTGCTCATGTACAGGAGAGCTCTCCACAACCAGGACTTATCTGCCCTGAAATGTCAATAGGGTTGAGGTCAAAAACCCTGTTTTACATCTAAAAATTCTGACCAATCTTCTTACCCTGCCCACTGGAAGACTGGTTGGGTATCCCAGGACACTGTCCTGTGCTTACATTCACAGACCTACTACACTATATTGTAATTGTCCTTTAGCTAGAAGCATCTTGAGGACAAGGAAAGTGTTTTGTTACTCCAGAGTCCAGGATTGGAAATACAGTTCAAAGAAGCAGCTTGGCACAGTGTGCATTGGGGAGAGAAAGTGCTGTATTTGAACCCTAAATTCTGCTACTTACTAGCTGTGTGCTCTTGGGCAAGGTACTAACCACTCTGTGCCTCAGTGTTCTCTTCTCTAAAACGAAGATGTTGATAGTACCACATAGAGTTATTAGGAGGAATACGTGGGTTAATGTTTGTAGATTGGTTAAAGAAGTAAGCTCTGTGTAAGAATTAAAGAAACAGGAATGAAATAAGCAGTCAGTAAATTTTTGTTGATCGAATGATAGGCACGGGCCTCACTCTGGGTTTGGCCATTTCTGTCTTTCCCATCTTTCTCCTGTTTCCCTCAGCATGTAGTGATTTTCCTCAACAATTTAAAAAGTTTCTTTTCTTTGTAGTTCTTGTTTGTCCTAGGCTCCTAGGTTCACATTATATCTCTGTAGTCATGAACTGCTAATTTTCCTAAAAAGTATTCCTGTTTCTGTAGTAAAGGGGCAAATGAGAATGGGCCAAAACATGGCTCACAAACACACACACCCTGTTTGGGAAACAATTTTCTTTTAAATAGAATGCATATGTGGTTCTTCTTCTTCTTCTTCTTCTTCTTCTTCTTCTTCTTCTTCTTCTT
>JAAGEH010000041.1:31437869-31530012 GCA_011751065.1 Lasiurus cinereus | reverse complement strand
TCCTCCTCCTCCTCCTCCTCCTCCTCCTCCTCCTCCTCCTCCTCCTCTTCCTCCTCCTCCTCCTCCTTTGTATGTGGGGTACACTATGTAGAGACTTTTACAAATAAATCCATTTAAAAAAGAGAAATTTACGCAAGGTACACAGAGCACACTCTGCAGCAGTATTGTGTACCGTCTTAAATCAGCGTCAGCTGTTACATATTTGAAGTTAATTTGACGTTGAAGTAAACAAATCAAAGTGTGTTTATGGAATAATTAGGCCCTATTCTCAATGCTGTGGCTAAGAAGTTTTGTCACAATTACTGATCAGTGGTTTTTCTTTGCTTTGTTTTTGAAATTCCATAGCAACACAGAAAAATAAAGCTGTTGTTATTATACTAGTACTTGTGCAATTCCAGCATCTTGCAGGCAGAGTCAGTGAAGATGAAGTCAACACATTCTTAGCTGAAACTCCTCATCATGGTTCTTAGAATGGAACCTGGTTGGATCTTTGGAAATTGGTAAGAAAAGGGAGAATCTTTTATAAGCATGGCCCAATCTTCGAAAATGGCTTTAAAATCCATGCTCCTGCTCATGAAACACATGTTCCCTGTTCATTCCTCGCTTGCATAAGCAACTGTGCTGTGTGCCGTGACTTTCTCTCCTTGCTGCTGAGGAGAATTGGTTCGAGACCTTCTGAAACAAAACGAACGGTGCCTTCCAGATCAGCAACAGGAAACTTGACGTGAGATTGGTTAAGGGTGTCTCATGCTTTGGCACTTTAAAAACATATGTTTTTTGTGAAGGAGCTCATTGAGCTCCATAAAGGATTATATGAATTGCATACACAAGAGAGGGGTCTTTTCATGGAGGTACCATGGAATGCCAGCCAGGTATGCCTAGCAGAAGGGATCTGCAGGGGGCTGAAGGCATGCTGGAAGGGTGGCAGTGGAGAGGACTGCCCCACAAACCTCCCTGAAGTTGGTCTGACCCACTAGGGAGGGGTGCGATGGATCTAACTCTTTTCCTCCCACACCATCTCCCCTGTGACTATCTTAGGGCATCTTAGTGTTTTTGATGGGTCCTTCTGCAAAGAACCTGGTTTTCCTCCTGGTCTCCTTTAAAGGGAAGTGTGGATCAGTCCTCAGTTCTGGGCATTGATATCAGTTCCATCTTTCCTCCTCTGATACACACAAGACTCCTTGACCTTTGCTCACAGCCTACTATTTCTCCACGACTGTCCCTGGAATTTCTCACTGCTCATTTGAGGACCTTGGTAACAGTGGGCGCTGTGCAGCTGTCAAACTCTGGGGTCTGCTGCTAAGTGCTATATTAATTTCTCTTCATCTAAATTCCTCATAGTGCAGCTTTTGAAACATGAGATTATTAAGAGGTACTTACTGTAAAGTAGAGTGAACTCCACCTTTGATGAAGACAGTAGAGACTACGTTTGATGGGTTGGATAGTGTTAGACAAAAAAAGTAATTAATGACTTAATTGCCTCTTCACCCTTTCCTTAAAAAAAAAAAAAAAGGAAAGAAAGAAAGTTTTTCTTCCTTTCTTTTAAAACTCTCTGAGCTCAAAATTGGAATTCTCATTGCTATTTTATGGTTTATTAAAAAAAAGAAGAATAATTGGAACCCAATTTTTAAATTACATTTTTCTGTAACATCTTCCTCCCTTTCTAGTGTGATCACCTATTGATTTTTTTCCCTTTAGGGGCCTTGGAAGTTGCCACCATCTGTTTGTAGAGGGTTCAGTACCTAGTATGGATTGCCTTGTGTTGGTTTAAACTCTGATAAGATGCATGGCAAATTAATGAAATAAAAATAGTTCTGTCAATAAACAGAAGAGAAGCCACTTTCAACATTTGTTCGGTACCCATTGCTTTTCAGGGCCCAGACAAAATTAGTGGGTAGGATTAAAGAATATATTCGTCTTTCATCCCATGTTTGAGTACTTGATCACAGAGGCATGGCTTAATCCAAACATCAATAGCACCTCGTCAATTCCGGCAGAGACAGCTGTCAAAGTGGACTTTGGGTTTGTTAGAGCTTTGTGTTTTATCCTTTTTTAAGGTCATGGAGTATTTTCTTTGATTTTTGATGCTGAAATCTTTCTTAATCTTCTAAACTTGCGAAACATCTGTTAAGATTTAATGGGTTGGCTTTTGCCTTAAAATTAGAGTCCATCTTGCAAATCTTTCCACCTCCTTGCCTCCCATCCTCCCCAATTTGGCAAATGGGACAGAGGAAACGAAGCACATGTCCCTTATGAGACGGAAGCACTCTGGTCAGTGTGTGAGAGGACGTGTTAGAATGACTCTCAGGCGGGACACGGGACTTTGGGATGCTGAATGCTGTGACCCCCACATCCAGTTTTGTTTTGTTTCCTAGTGACAGCATTAGCAGTTTCCCTGTAGCACATCACTTAGCCTGGGATCTGAGCAGCAGCTTTATGGATCCCAGTGAATAATGAGACAAAAATGATGTCAGAGAGAGAAACAGCTGGAAGGAGGAATTTTAACCATTCCCCGTGAGCCTCCTTGTTATTGGGTTGCATCGTGTCAACAAAATTTAGTAGTTAAAATAGCTAGAGGTACAGTTATGGCATCTAAAAATATACGCCTCCAAAATATGTACAGACAGCTGTCATGTCTGTTGACAGAATGTATTTGTCATTATCCTCATTAGACACAAAATCATCGCAGTTTTCCTAATGGGGGCATTTCATCCCGCTTCATTGGTGGTGGCTTTGGAGGTCCTCTGATAAAGTCACTGCCTTGGCAATCATAGTGTTTTTCATTTAAGCTTTTTATATTCGGAACCTGGATGTTAACACCTCAGCCAGAGCTCTTCACAGGGAAGCATTAAAAGGTTTCTGTTTATTCCTCCAGACACATTCCCACCCACCTCTGACATGGAACTTGGCCTAGAAACTTCTGTTCTCAACAAAAAAATCATGACTTTTCACCCTGAAGTTGCCAGTATCCTAACTGAACCCCCTGTAAATGTAATGGGAGAGAAACAGTGTCTAACTCCTCAGAACTGGATTCAGAGCATCATCTAAGGATTCCTTCGCCCCTCCTCAAAGGCAGGAAGGACCCCCCCGCCCCCCGCTCAGAGCATGGGGGAGGAAGTGGCAGGAGTAGGGGTTTGGAGTCAAAGGGAACCCCCAATGCCATATGTAGGGGCATGGAAGGTTGGGGAGCTATTTAATTTTTCTGAGCCTCAGATTCTTAGTGGGAAATAGGGATGATTATAATTACTTTACAGCTTTGTTCAAAATTCGTGTGCTTGCTATATGAGATGATTAAAAAATATTAGCTTGTCTTCCTTCCCTATTACCCTTGCATTCTCCCTCCACTGAATCCTTACCACCTTCCCCTCCCATTTCAGTGCACACATGCGTTCTTCTTCCCCTTTACATCTGAAAGATTCTGCAGAGCTGGTGCCTGGTTTACTTATGGAATGGGGTAGACCAACAGCCTCAGGCCCCCCATTTTAGACCTGGCAAGGGGAGAATTCTCAGTATTATAAACAAGAGCAAAATATTTCCAGTAATCACTCTATCAGGCACTATATGACATGCTTACATATATTATCACATTTTATCCCCACAATGGCCCTACCAAGCAGATGCAATTCTTATCCCCATTTTACAGAGGAGGGTGAGTCATTTGCCTCCACTGAGATCTCGCAGCTAAGAGGGGAGCAGCCAAGCCTTGACCCAGGCAGCCTGCCTTCAGAGCAGCAAGCACCCCATGCTCATAGAGCAGGCAAGCCCCAGAGTTGGGCAGATATGTGAGGTCCATTAGCCACATCCTATTTTATTCATTTTTTTTTAATTTTTAAAAAATATATTTTTATTGAGTTCAGAGAGGAAGGGAGAATGAGAGAGAGAGATATAGAAACATCAATGATGAGAGAAAACCATTGATCTGCTGCCTCCTGCACACCTCCAACTGGGAATAGAGTCTGCAACTCGGGCATGTGCCCTGCCCAGGAATCGAACCGCATGACCTTCTGGTTCATAGGTCGATACTGAATCACTGAGCCGCACCGGCCAGGCTAGCCACATCCTTAGCCTTTTTTGGTTTGTCAGGCACAGTCTGCTAGAGCCCTAGTCCGCAGGTCCTCACCTGCCCTTTTGGGAGGCACATTGCTGTTGGCAATATGAGGGGTCCTGTCAGGGTTGTTCTCCCCCCCCTCACCCCAGCCGCTTCCTCCCACTTCTGACAAGCTTTTCAATTAGCAGCTTGTAGAGGCCCAGCCTGAAGCCCTCCTTCGATGCAATATGAATGACCAAATTCCCCAAAGGGAATGGAAAGGCAGGGGCTAAGGAGGAGGGGTGAACTACAGGCCCCTTGACTGGAGGACAGAAACGTGCTGTGGGTACAGCTGAAAGCAATGCTTCTTTTATTTATTTTTAAATATTTTTATTGATTTCAGAGGAGAAGGGAAAGGGAGAGAGGGATAGGAATATCAAGGAAAAGAGAGAGTCATTGATAGGCTGCCTCCTATAAGCCCAAAAACCAGACATGTCCTCTGACTGGGAATCAAACTGTGACCTCCTGGTTCATAAGTCAATGCTCAACCACTGAGCCATGTCAGTTGGGCAGCAATGCTTCTTTTAAACTCTCCTAGGGTCAGGGGTCATTTGGGAAGCGACTGTCTCAGGGAAGAAAGGAGACTGCTGCTGTTACAGGATGGGGGGGCCAGGGCGCTGGTTGTGGGCCCCTCCACCTTGTTTCTGCTCAGGCCTCCAGGTGCTTAGGAAAAGTAATTTCCTCTCCCTGTTGGGAGGTGAATGAATCTCCCAGGTCCCTAGTGGCTTCTCCCAATGGAAGGCCTAGAACTGGCGCCCCCTTCTCTCTCCAGGGCAGGAAGGACACTGTGGCTTCTGGGGTGGTTCTGCTGCCTCCTTCCCCTTACCACCAGCCTGTGTCTATATCACCTGGGAGCCATGTTACCTTTTTTTTTATTTGTTGAAAGCAGGATAATTTAAAAAAAAAAATTTTTTTTTTTTTAGTTCATTTTTTACAGAGAGGAAGGGAGAGGAATAGAGAGGTTAGAAAAATCGATGAGAGAGAGACATCGATCAGCCACCTCCTGCACGCCCCACACTGGGGATGTGCCTGCAACACAGGTACATGCCCCTGACCGGAATCGAACCTGGGACCCTTCAGTCCGCAGGCCAACGCTCTATCCACTGAGCCAAACCGGCCTTGGCAGGATAGTTGTTTTAAGGAAGAAAAACTCAAGGCACACATACTTCCAAACACAGATGCTATCTATTCACCACCCGTCCCCAACACAGAGCTTGGGGTTAGCTGGGCAGAATGGGCTGTAGTGCAGGCTGAACGGAGCATCTTGGTTGAACTTAGGTGGGGCCAGGGATCATCCCACAAGATGACAGGATTAAAAAGGTTATGACCAGCATTAGACCCCCCTGTATGGGGTCGTTGTCATTTCTTAGGTCCACAGATGGCGTTTGCTATTGACAGGACTGTGGGCCTGGACAGCTTCTTGGTGGTCTGAGAGGGTCTGACGTTTGGAGGGTGAGGAAAGAGGTTCGGCATGTTGGGAGGCTGGGACACAACTCCTTTCCCTAGGGCCCAGAGGCCTCTGGGAAGCAGCCATAGGCACATAGAAAGGAGGTAAGTCCCTGGTCTGTTTTGTGAGAGGAAAAGTAAGGAAAGTAAAAGCTTCCTGATGAATTATGGTGCTATTTCAACTTGAAATCATCCCCAAATCTTATGTTCTCAACCAAGCAGAAGAGCCATAGCTATGTTCTTTTGTATTTACCTCCCCTCCCCTCGATCTCCCTTTCTTTCCACTCCCTCCTCCCCCCACCCCACCAGCAAACACTTCCTCTTTTCCAGTCAACTTTGCTGGGGGCTGTTTGGAGTAAGGAATTCCCCAGAGGACAGATCTGAATCATCCCATGTGGGGTGCATAGTCATGTAATGGGAACATGTGGAAACAGGTCCTTGAAGAAGCCAGACTCAGGGCTGCTCACTGCCAACATTTCCTAGGTGAGCTCGATGGAATTCCAAGCACAGGCCAGACCTCAGTGCCCAGGGCAAGCAGGCCAGGACTGCTTGTGCTGAGGACAGCAAGGGTGTGAGTGAAAACCTGCTCTCTAGCGAAGAGTGACTTTGAGTCTCCATGATATTTTCCCAGACACAGTTTCAGTGTTTATAATTTCCTGCAAATGAGGCCTTTCTCGTTCTGGGTGAGTAGGCTTTCTCCTCCTCCTGCATCTGACATCCCTTCACTGCCAACCGATTAGGCAGGAGTCAGGAAAGGCACCCGCTGCCCTGCCCGGGGCCGGCTGATTCGATGGGCACTCATCAGGAGGTTTGGGGGTCTCCAACTGGTAAGTACACTTGCTGTCATGAACCCCGTACATAAAAGGCAAAGGATCACATTTTCCTCTGAATTCTTGAGGAAATTGCTCTCATATACAACACCAACCTTTGGCTGCGTGACAGAGACGAAGTGTCGTTTGCATGCCATTACCAGGCTGTAAAGTCTGGTCAAGGCTGCCTCTTCGGAGTTTCCAATCTTTTGGGACCCTGGGAGGGTCACCCTGCGGGTCAGGTTTGTTTAGTCTGGTCCGTAATGGTGTAAAGTGGCCTTGACTGTGGAGCCCACCTAAATAATGCCCTATCTGTTTGATACTTCAACAGGCCCTCTAAGTTGTATATATGTTTCACTTTCTAATAGTCAAAGCCGAATTGGATTTCATTGTTAATAGAAGGCAAATTGTTTCTAAAAACAATCTCATCTTGCTTTGAAAATCAGCCAAGTTCGGAGGGCCCCTGCATTTTAAGGGGCGATCTACATTTTCCCTGGGAAAACGGCTCAGCATCTGAGTGTTTTTGTGTGCACATGACCCAATCTTTGCATCTCTTTTAAGAGACTCATTTGAACATGTACTATTTTAAAAAAATTGTTATTGCAGTATAATATACATAAGAGGAAACAGCACACATCCTAAGAGTACAGTGAATTTTCACAGACTAAATACACCCCAGCAACTGACCCCCCATCAAGAAACAGAACCTCATCAGCCCTCCAGGGGAACCCCCAGGGCCCTCTACTTGTTTACCCAAGGTTTTCCATCTCATAACTTATTTCTCACTTCCCAACAGTCAGACTTCTCTAAATTGTCACATACAGATCAGGAGGAGGAAAGAGCCTGTTCCATCTTCTGGGTAATAAAAAACAGTGCCTTTCTAGAATCTTCGAATCTGGAATTGTAATGGCCTACGGAGTTTTGCTAATTCATCAGTCCCTTGTTAAAATGGTGTTCATTTTTACCTGGAACCTTCTAGAAGCTCACATCATACTACTTTACCTATTTCACACAATAACAACCTGGTTTCACAAGATTAGTCTAAGAGGCATGGGTTTGTCCATCTAATTCACGTGAAACACCATTGACCCACTTGATAAATGTTAAGCAACTATGGCCACAGAAGTGGAGAGGAAAGTGGTAGAAGAAAGATGCTCATTGCAAAACTTTTTGCTCAGAGGCTTTTCGGAATAAATAAGTTCACCTCCCCAACCTCTCCATATTTCAAAAATGAACCTTGTTGCAAGTCTTGTAGATGGGACTTCCTCTTTGCCCTTCAAACCGAGTTCAATTCCTTTCTCCCCAAGCTCCTCAGCTCCTCGCACAGCTTTTATTACTGCAACATAAATAAAAAGTGACATAAAATTATACAGCCCTATGTAAAGTAGTTTACGGAAAATGTCCTTTTGGCAGCTTTTATGATTTCACCAATTAGTTATTAGATTTTCTCCACTTTTTTCTTAAAAAAATATTTTATTGATTTTTTTACAGAGAGGAAGGGAGAGGGATAGAGAGTTAGAAACATCCATGAGAGAGAAACTTTGATCAGCTGCCTTCTGCACACGTCCCACTGGAGATGTGCCTGCAACCAAGGTACGTGCCCTTGACTGGAATTGAACCTGGGACCTTTCAGTTTGCAGGCCAATGCTCTATCCCACTGACCAAATCGGTTAGGGTGATTTTCTCTATCTTTAATTGGGTGTCCTGTGTGTGCCTTCTGAAAGGTTTCATCTTTTGGCTCAATAGGGTTGGGGGCGTTGAGCCCCGCTTAGCTAACTTTCTTGTTCCAAGAAGGCATTTCCCACAGCCTGTTGCTAGATTTGGGCAAAGCAATTCCTCGGGATAGAAGCCAGTGAAGAGACATTTTCATGTGAGCAGAAGTTCGCCCCCTTAGGAGCACTCCGTGACCCTTGCAGTCCGCAGGCCTGCCTCCCACAGGGGTAGCTGCAGGCAGGCCTGGGGATGGCACCGGAACAGCTGGACTTCAAGCTGATAAATCCCGAGTTTTTAGTAACTTTCCAAACATTCCTGGGGAGTGAGAATAACAGAGATTTACTTCTGCCAAAATTTAATCATGCAGAAAAAGCGAAATTTAGATCGGCATATAGATTATTTTTTAATGTGATCTCTCGACAGCGGAGGGCAAGGAAGCCAGAAGTTGAACACTTAGTGCGGCCGAGTCTAGACCATTGCAATTTGATTCATTTGGGGGAATTGTATTAGGTTTTAGGCTTTGGCTTGGGCCAGGCTGTTCTGTTTGGGAGTGCATGATGTCATTGTGTCAAGCGTGTCACGGCCAAGGCATTTTGATATTTATGTTGGCCTCAGATCTAGCCCAGAGTACATGGCAGGCTCAATTTATTGCTACTTTAACTTTGTTTAGTCATGGAGAGGCTTTATTTATGTTGGTAAATTTCAAACAGTGGCCAACAGTGACCGCACAATGAAAAGGCCTGCAAGATTCGTCATCGATAAATCACCTTGTTGCTGAGTTTCTTTAATTAAGGAAAAACTCCGTCTGTTGATCCCTGTGGTTGCTGGAAGGAGAGCAGGGTGGGGAGGGCTTTGATTAATCCATCTATCAGCCTGGCTTGGGAAAGTGAGTCTCCTGTTTCTGATTGTAGCTGGGCAAAGACCTAAATAAAAATTTATCTTGTCAAAACCAATGGGCTAACTGAAAGCAAATAAAGAAGTTTTATGGCATCCACATAAAGTTAAATAAATAGTGAGAAAGTGCAGTGGGTCCTACGGACATTTTTCAGTACAGTACGTGGCAGTTCTTTGGGGAGAGCTCATTAACTTAAAAAAATTACCTTTAATGGGCTGCTTGTTATCGTCATCATCAAATGGTTAGCTTGTCTAATGTTCCAGGCTTTAATACCTGATTAAAATCCATGGGGCTCATGGCTTGGTGCAGTTGAACTATCAGGGTGGTAGGTACAGTGAGTACTTTTAAACGGTAAAATAATTGGTTATGGTAAACAGCATTGCAAGTATAATATCAAGATTTTTTTTTAATTGACCCTTCTAGCAGGTAGTTGGCCTTCCTGGTGATGACATACTATGGGGGTAATGGAATAGAGCTTTTCATATCTGACTGAACAAGAGACTTCATTTTTGGCTGAGTTTACCTTCATGTGGGGGAGTTCCTTTGCTAGGAAAAGTCTAGAAAAATACGTTGAGATTGGAAGGTTCTTTTCCGTAAATCCAATTTAAGCAGACTTCTCTCTGGGGTTGGGCTCATGGTTGAGAACATTTTATTTCTAGTTTAAAAATCTCTTTGAATCAGACAAAAGACAGCAGCTGGTGATGGAGAAGGCCAATTTTGTACTAGAATGAGCTTAAGAGTCTTTGCTTTTCCTTTTTTTAGTTTATGAAAAGGGATCTTTCTTGATACCAAGCTTCAGGATCCATTCATAGGAAAGTATAATTTCTCAAGCATCAAATCTTGGAGCATGATGCATCTGGCAATCAACTCCCATCCATTTGATGAATTTGTACAATGAATGTGGGCTTGGGGGAATAAGGACATTTTGACAACCATCTCTTGTGGAATCCTGGTGCTGTAGACTATTTTGGCACATGACATCTTTGTGTTGACAGACTAAAGCTGCTCTTGGATTTAGCTGTTGGTTTTGCAAGTTCCTGGCTCCTTTCCTGCTTCCTGTCAGTGTCTGTCTTTATTAATGGTCAGGGCTCCCCATGACTGAGGGTGGTGGTCGTGGTGTGAAGGAAGCAAGGCTGCTTTGCCAGGGTCAGGTTAGGAGAGGAGGGAAGCCAGACCTTTCCTTGCATTTGTAAAACAAATATTTACTCAAATATGGGACAAATTCAATGTAGATGTCGAAATCTGGATCACCGAAATTGTTTGATAGAAATTTCCAGTCTCTTATCATGACTATTTCATTCACTTTTTATGTTCTTCATCGACTCCAAGATATAGTTGAAGGTTATCTTGGAGTCACCTTAGCTTGCCCTGTGCATAACAAAGGGCACTCCACTTTTCCCAGGATGGAGATCAGAGGTCAACAACAGGGAAACAAGTTTATGCTAAGCTCTCGCAAATGAGTCTGACAAGTGCAGGGCAGTGTGAAGACCCCAACCAATCCTAAATCCTGACCTTTCCTCTGAAGAGACTTCTAATCTCTCTGAAGTAGGTAGGATTGATATAGCTGTTTTATTGAAAGTGAGGACAATCATAAAATATGATTGGGTGCAATCATAAAATATCTCTGTTCTTTCTTTCCATGCCCAGACTGTGGGGCTAGTTCTTTCTCCCCCAGGTAAGATAGAGGGCAAGTTCTATCACTTTTCTGGTCACTCTGTGATCTTTTGTTTGAAAAAATGTTCTTAATCTAGAATTACCCAGTGGTTTTCAACCTGGACTGCCCATCAGGATAACCTGAGCAGCTTTTAAAAACATGGATGTCTAAGGTGCTCCACAGACCAATGAAATCAGCACCTCTTGGGATGGGGCACAGACATCAGGAATTTAAAAAGTTCCCCAGGTGATCCCAATGGGCAGCCAGGATTCATCACTGAAATGAAATGTACAGTTTCATGGAAACAACGAAAACTGCAAATTAGAACTTATATGTGTATGTGCATAACCCGTAGACACAGACAATAGTGCAGTGAAGACCTGGGGAGGCGGTGGGAGTGAGGTGAAAGGGGTCAATGGAGAAAAAAAGGGGACATCTGTAATACTCCCAATAATAAAGATAAATTAAAAAAAAATAAAATTAAAGCTTCTCATCTCTTCCTCTGACCTGCAATTCTGAATTGGGGAGCAAGGCGTGGAAAGCTTCTACTTCTCACCTTCCAAGTTCATTCCTCCCTGCCAACTCTCCCACCAAAGTTGCTGACTGCTCTGTGTTTGGGATGGTTGGGAGGGAGGAGAAGGAATGGCTGGGAGGGTCTAATGTGACTGGCTTTGATGCTATCTGCTATGGCTTCCTCTGGCTGTGTCAGATGTTTAAAGCTGACTCATTTTGTGGTGGGGACAAGAACTTGTGTATTCTCCGGAATCTGCCTTTCATCTCTGGGAATCTCTCCTCTGTAGTTCCCTTGGTTTTTCAGCAACCCAATTCACACACAGGGACACTGCTGGCGTCCCAGTGCCTCTCCTGCAGCCCATCTTAGGCAAAGTTCCTAGAGGTCAGAACCAGGCTGGTTCTTTCTCAGTCATATGGGCCGTCCCCTTCCCTCTCTGCTTTCAGACTAGGTAGCCATCTTTTCTTCTCAGGCTGTGTAAGCAGGGTCCTGGCATCAGAGACTGATGCTCACAGACTTCAGGGGACACTGGACAAAGCTCTAGCTGGTCTTGAAGCTCCTTCCGTTAGTCTGGAGGAGAAGGGAAGCAGTACTTTTGCAGAAAACACTAGTTGTCCCTCAGTATTTGTTTTACTTCTTCCCACAGTGCAAATGTGACTTCCCAGAATAAAAACTGTTTCCCAGTTTTCCTTGCAGTGAGGCATGCCCATGTAGCTCAATTCTGATCAATGGCAAATTGAGTAGAAGTAGTGTGAGCAATTTCCAGGAAATACCTTTATTTGTTTCCTTTTTTCTTTATTAAAGTATAGTTAGCATACAATATTATATTAGTTTCAAATGTACAGCACAGTGATTTATGTACCTTACAACGTGGTCGCCACAATAAGTCTAGCAACCATTCCTTATCTCCCTTTCTTACGGGACAGAGTGCAGTTGGCTGGGAAGATCTCTCTTGGTCCCAGAGGTGGAGCAACAACTGGAAGGAACCTGGGCCCTGGATGAGTGTGAAGCCAGCATACACAGACAGTCTACTGAAGCTCCACATGAGAGAGAAATACATTTTATCTTTTAAAACCCACTATTATTATGGGTTTTCTGACACAACTGAACGTAATCCTAACTCATTCAGAATTTTGTTCTGAAATGGAGTTCTAAGCCTTAGCTTAGGCAGGTGGTAGGCCTTGAGAACACAGATGGTGATCCCTATTATATGGTGGCAAAACATTTGGTCAAATTCACATGTGTCTTACCTTGAAAGGCAGTCCACATATTAATTGAAGGGAGAGAAAAAAGGTCAGCATGTTGATGTTGGCTGCTTCTTACTGATTTTATTTTATTTTTATTAAATATATTTTATTGATTTTTACAGAGAGGAAGGGAGAGGGGTAGAGAATTAGAAACATCAGTGAGAGAGAAACATCGATCAGCTGCCTCTTGCACGCCCCCTATTGGGGATCGAGCCTGCAACCAAGGTACATGCCCTTGACCAGAATCAAACTCGAAACTCTTCTTCATTCCGCAGTTGAAGCTCCATCCATTAAGCCAAACCAATTAGGACACTTCTTACTGTTTTTAGCCAAGTCATATGGTGGCGGTGGTGGTGGTGGTGGTGGTGGCGGCGGCGGCGGTGGCAAGGGTGGGGGCGTGAGGTGGGGGGAGAGGGAAGAGGGAGTAGCGGAGAGGAGAGAGAGAGAGAGAGAGAGAGAGAGAGAGAGAGAGAGAGAGAGAGAAGGGAGAGAGAATTGAATTCAGCCAAGAGCTGGTGAGTCTTTAAGCAAAGATGGAAGGAATGGAAGGAAATATAGCTTTGTTAGGGAAGCCACTTTGTGCAGCTGCCTCTGTTCTAATTTGATGGAGAGTCTAGCAATTGGGGTCTGAGGTGTTGAAAAAGCGAACTGCTTCTGTGCTCCAAATTGAAGCAGTCCTAAGAGGTGGCTGCAAAATGGCACCCTTGTTAAGATGTAACACTGTAGCCCATAGCCTTCTTCAACCAACTTCCTTTAAGCTGGGAAAACCAGAACCCAGCCATGCCTTTTGTTTCAGTTGCCACGATGTTGAGAGAGACAGGATAGGAGTGTGGCAGGTATGTAAAAGGCCTGAGATTTTAGGCTTAAAAATTCTTGTCTTGGTGAGATCTTTCACTGGTTTTCCACACATAGAAACAAATACACGGGAAGTCTGCTAAGCTTTTGAAGGAGTTCTGTTTGGAAAGAAAAACCTGTGAACACTACCTCTACAGTAATGCCTGGGTTCCTGAGCCCACATTAGAGAAAGAGAGTGTGAAAGAGGGTTGTCTGTGTTTTCCAAGGATCATTTACCTTGCGGTCAAGAGGATGATGAATAAGAAAAAAAAGCCTCTCAGAAGGCAAAGCTAGAGCTAATTGACAAGGGAGTTATTCTCAGAAAGGAGAATGAGGGGTTGCCAGGTGGTCTAAGCCAGTGGTCGGCAAACTCATTATCAACAGAGCCAAATATCAACAGTACAACAGTTGAAATTTCTTTAGAGAGCCAAATTTTTTAAACTTAAACTTCTTCTAATGCCATTTCTTCAAAATAGACTCGCCCAGGCCGTGGTATTTTGTGGAAGAGCCACACTCAAGGGGCCAAAGAGCCACATATGGCTCACAAGCCGCAGTTTGCCAATCCCCGGTCTAACTGATTTCACTGGGAGCTGAAATCCCAGGGAGCTGATTTCACTGTTAATGAAGAGTCTTGACTATTCCTGCCCAGTGGGCTATGATAATAGTTATGAACCAGTAACTTCTGGGTATTTCTCATTCTCCCCATTTCTAAATGGGAGTTTTCATTGCTGTCATCTTGTTTATTTTCTACCACATTTATTTTAGGTGTGTGATGGGAAGATAACTTACTATTAGTATGTAGATTACTGATCATTCGGAGCCATGTCTGGGCCTAAGGAGAACACTGAACATTACTCATATATCCTGGAATTGAGCTGGATGCAATTACTGCTTCAGTTGTTGCCTTTTATTTTATTTTTTAATTAGTTTTTAAAATATTTATTTATTTATTTTAAATATATTTTATTGATTTTTTACAGAGAGAAAGGGAGAGGGATAGAAAGTCAGAAACATTGATGAGAGAGAGAGACATCGATCAGCTGCCTCCTGCACACACCACACTGGAGATGTGCCCACAACCAAGGTACATGCCCTTGACCAGAATTGAACCTGGGACCTTTCAGTCCTCAGGCCGATGCTCTATCCACTGAGCCAAACTGGTTTTGGCTAAAATAATCATTGTTGAAATTATTACATAGGTCCTCCTTTTCCCCCTTTAAATCTCTTCCAGCCGCTCCCATCCTCCCTCCCATCCACCCCTACTAGCCCTCACCATCCCATTGTCTCTGCCCACAAGTTATGCAAATATGCATACAAGTTCATTGGTGATCTCTTCCCACCCACCCTCTCCTGCCTTTCCTTTGAGATTCAACACTGTTTATGCTTCTATGACTCTGGGTCTATTTTTGATCATCAGTTTATTTGATTCATCTGATATGTAATCTTCTCTGGCTGGCTTATTTCACTTAGCATAATACTCTCTAGGTCCCTCCATGCTGTTGCAAATGGTAAGAGTTCTTTCTTTGTTTATTGCTGCATAGTATTTCATTGTGTAAATGTACCATAGTTTTTGTTTTTGTTTTTTATCCACTCATCTGCTGATGGGCACTTAGGCTGTTTTCAAGTCTTAGTTATTGTAAATTGTGTTGCTATCAATATAGGGGTGCATATATTCTTTCTGATTGGTGCTTCTGATTTCCTAGGATATATTCCTTGAAGTGGGATGACTGGATGAAATGAGAGTTCCATTTTTAACTTTTTGAGGAAACTCCAATACTGTTTTCCATGGTGGCTGCAACCAGTCTGTATTCCCACCAGGGTTTTCTTGGGCCATTTTAATTTGTGCCTTTGCATGGTGCCTCTGCAAAGAGCCTGCCTCTGGTTTAGTACATGTATATCCTGTGCATCTTGCAGAGGGCAGAGGCCATAGTTCCTAGAACTCTGAGGCTGTGAGTCCCAGGGGGTCTAGCTTTCTGTCCTGTGTTCATGTCACCTGAGCAGTGAAATCAGGCCCTTGGGGGGCAGTCTATGCTGTGGCTTCTCAGTCGGTTGCATTGTGGCCAACTCAGTTGATGGGGTTTCATCCTCTTGGATGGCTTTTATTTCTGGTGGGAATTCAGCTGTCATTCTTATTGTTCTGGGTCTTGGCTCACCAAGGGCTCAGAATACCCCATGGTTTATTTCCTTTTAACTTAGAACATCTTTTACATGAGAAAAAAGATTCATAATTTTTAAGACATTGTGATGGCCAAAGAGAATCAAAAGAAGACAAAGTATATCTTAAATATCCACAAATAGGGTCAGATTTTATTTTATTGGGATATCTAGCTGCTTTGTATTATTCCTCTGTCAGCACGTGATTATTGATTTCATGTGATTCTGTATAGTCTTGGGGAGTGCTTTAGAAGCTTACTGTTGTACATGAAAGGGGAGTAGTCCTCACTGCTGGGCTCTAGTGGGGGATAGGAACCACGTAGCTACGAGCCAAGAATTTGCCCGGTGCTGACTGCTAACTGCATAGCCATATCTGACCTATCCTAAGACTCATGTCAGAATGAATCTTCTACTTCAGTTGCTGAGTTGTTTAAAGGTTGTTGGTTTAGGGAGCAGTGGTTGTGCTCATGGCAGAGTAAAGGGTAGTGGACTTATTTTTTGTAGCCTAAGTGGCCTCCTCCCAAACAGAGGGCATGGGGTACAGTGATCACGGCAGACGCCATACCTTTTCATCTTCACTGTGACACCCCTATCACCTGTTTCCTGCCCATCTTATTCACCCATAATCCCCAATATACCTGCTTTTGGCTGCATCTACTGGATTTTTCCATAGCCTTTTATTCTCCCATCTCTGTTTCTCCTTTGAACTTACAAGTTTATCTTCTGAGTTCCTGTTGCACAGATGCATGCTTCTTCTGTGCAGAGAAAAGGGAGCAGATTTGCAGGAAGAACTGTTAGTGATAATGAGGTGCACAGAGTGGTGGTGCCTGGAATGTTCTCATGAGCAGAAACAGTGGAGGACCTGGGGATGCAACAAGTCTTGGCCTTTTTTGCTCCAGCCTGCAGTTGACATGCTGATGATCATGTGCATTGCATCAACAACCTTTTGAAAAATATTAAAATAGTTTTACTAACAGATCAATACCATCTTCAGTTTCTTGCCCCATCTCTTATTTAGAGAATAATTGTTTTGATAGTTAAGTATAACTTTATAGGTTTGTGTGTGTATGTGTGTGTGTGTGTTTGAGGGGAGGAGGTCAAAAGCTAGACATTGGGAAACTCAAAAGCAAATAATTTGATTCTTTTAGCAATGAATTTCAAGAGAAAAGATTGAGGGGAACCTATAGATTGAAAAAAGACTTAAGAGAGAAATCAATCAATTGACATATTAAGATATGATTTAGATCCTTATTAAAACAAATATACTGTTAAAAAAGCATGACATCTATGAGACAATGGGAAATTTGAACACTGGCTGGATATTTACTAGTAATATTACAAAATTATTATTAAGCTTTTAGGTGTGATAGGGATATTGCAGTTGTGTTAATTTTTTTTAAAGAGTCCTTATAGAGGCACATACTGAAATCTGTAGATAAAATTAAATAATGTTTAAGATGGGCTCTGAAATAATATGATGGGGGAAGTGGGTAGAGGTCTAGATCCTATACGATTATTTGAATTGATATTTGTCAAATCTGGATGATGAGAACATAGGGGTTTGTTATACTTTTTGTCTACTTTTGCACATGTTTGAAGTTTTCCATAATAAAAAAGTAAAAAAAACCCCTCTGTATCTTTGGGCAACTTTGTAGAAAGAGTTCCAACAACTCACCATTAATACAGTTCACCTTGTCCATTTCATTTTGCATAATGTCCAGACGGAGGCTTCTAGCATAAGGAAGTTTCTGGGTCTGAAGAACATAGCACATATTGTGGGGTGGATTTTCAATTTCACATAAATGCCTATTGGCCTGAAGCCTGTTCTCTTTTAGGCAGAGTGCTTGTAAGTAATCATTCAGGTTGTTCTATTTTTTTTTTTTTTGGTGTGTGTGTGTGTCTAATACTCATTTTCATGCCATTGAAATAGGGCTCTATAAAATGTCACAGACTGCCCCCAATTTTTGTAGACCATTCTTGGTCCTGCATATTCCAGACAAAAAGTGAATGGATAAAATGGAGTTTGGGAAACCTTTCCACATAACTAAAATTAGTTGAATTCTTACTGGGCATCAGGTGCTAAGCTGAGTATTTTATATGCAATGTTTCATGAAATCCCCATGGAAAAGTACAATTATTATACCAGGTTTCCTGAGAAATGAGAAAATGGAAGCTTGGACAGTTCACTGAATTTTTGTAAGGTCACACAACTAGTAATTAAGATATGGAATGGTTACGGTTTGAAACCTAGGCTGCTTGACCCCCAAATCTGAATTTTATCATGAACTTCAAGTTCTATGGAGATTCAATTTATTGCAGACTAAATTAAATACAGGTCCTCTGAAATATGTGTATTTAGGCAAAGACAAAAAGAAAAACGGTTAAAACAAAAGAAAATAAAAGTAAAAACAAATATCAAATCTCCAAAGACATCTTTAGGTTTGTTAGAATTTAATGGCTTTTGGTGCTAGGCCAGATGAGGTAGTTGTTGCCACTGTGGGTGTGATCTTCCATGAAGCCTTCTGGAGTCTTCCTCAGAGCATCTCACACCTATGTTTTTTCTTTTTTGGCCATTAAAGTCAGGAAGGAGATGGGCTTTCTTGATCCACAGGATTTGGCAATCCTGGTAATGATCCAAAATCTTGTTTTCCATGGTCCTGTAACATCACCATTGGCTGACAGCAGGATTTGCTCAGCCTCTTAACAGACTATCAGTGTAAGGCTCGCTCCCTGGGCATGAGGTGGTGCCCAGATAAAATTCAGGAGGGAAATAGAGATATCCTGCAGTGTGTCCTAGGTTAGCTTCATTTTTCAGGTGGTTTGGGTAGCTTAAGGCTGAGGAAAAACAAATTGCCCATCGTGGTGGGGGTTTGGTAACCTGTAAGAAAGATAAAGATCCAAGATGAAGCATAATGTATCCTAGAATGTTCATTCTTTAGGGCTTTTCATTTCAGAATGCTCCAAAGTATGCTCATTATTTTGAAATATCCTTAAGAGACCTGGTAGGCAAGAGAAACCTGTGATTATATGGCTACTAGAAGCCTGGTGCACGAATTTGTGCATCAATGAGGTCTCTCCACCTGGCCTGCGGAATAGGGCTAAAATTGGCTCTCTGACATCCCCTGAGGGGTCCCGGATTGTGAGAGGGCACAGGTCAGGTTAAGGAACCCCACTGATGCATGATCAGGGCCAGGGAGGGACGCAGGAGGCTCCAGGGTGTGTTCAGCCCCATCTCACTCAGTCCTGATCAGCTGGACCCCAGCAGCAAGCAAATCTACCAGTTGGAGCATCTGCCCCCTGGTGGTCAATGCATGTCATAGTGAGCGGTTGAGCAGCCTTAGCGTATCATTAGCATATTATGCTTTGACTAGTTGAACAGATGACCGGATGTCTGGACACTTAGCTTATTAGGCTTTTATTATATAGGATTGCTGGAGGATGTGGCTTCCATCTCTACCCTTGCAGTCTTTGACAGTGATGGAATTGGGAGGAACTTTGAAATGGGGACGACCGATGCTTGAAATCTCTTGGGAAGATGAGCCATGCTAGAGGAGCTGTAGCTAGACTTGAAAGGAGGCATCCAGTGAAAATACCTACTATGTGAAATCTCTGCCATAAAGCACAGGAGGTCTTTGTGATGGTGTTGGGGTTACTCGGCAGGCACCAGGGTAAAGGAGAAGTGTAGTTAGGTATGCTGGGTCAGTTTAAAGTGGGAGCAGTAGGTAGTGTGTTTATGAGGCCTAACTTCTGAGATTATTTCTGAGAAATGTAAGGTCAGAAGCAGCATTCTCATCAGCTGATGGAATTCTATTGCCCAACCTTTTATCTGCAGAAGGTTCCATGTTTTTGGATGTATAGGTAACTTGCTGGCAGAGGCTCTTCCTCCATTGGGTGGAACTAGAAACTCAGGACAGTGCTCTCTCCTCCCAGAACTTGCTATCCAGTTGCTGGGCAAGGCATCTGTTCATAGGGACCCTGGCAATTTTTCTAGAGAGCCTAATTAGGAGGGCCATGGGGATTACCCCTTTTTCTTTTACCTGAAGGGTAGAATTGTTTCCCTAGATTCTTTAAGAAGCATAAAGCTGGGAGTTCCCAGTACTGCCTTTTTAAGACAGGAATCCCTATAAAAGAGTTCTCTTTGCAACAGCACTGAATCTAGATGCTTCTTGATTCTCCAGCTCCACCATTAAAGTGGTCATTCAAAGAGAATTCAGAGAGTAGGTTTCTTCCTTCCCCTTACCTTTTAGTTTCAGTTCAATTGCTTTTTTTTACCCAATGACTGGTACCACAGAAATAGCATATTTCATTGAGTCTGGAGCTTTCAAGGGAAGTTGTACATTCTTCCTTTGGTATGGACCATCCCACAGCTCTGCTTTGGTCTCTTGGACTTATACAAATGATTTATTGAGGCAGTGATTCTAGGAGAATGGGTAAGAAAGTGGAGAACCAGAACAGGGAATAGGCAGAAGCTATTCAAGTTACTGTGGCTGTGTAACAAATTACCCTAAAAGCAAGTGGTTTAGAACAATGGCACCACTTATTTTGCTCATAAATCTGCAATTTGGGCTCAGGGTAGACAGGTAGTCTCTGCTCTATTTGTCATCAGTTGTGGTGGCTCAATAAAGGGGTGTGATTGTGTGAAGGCTTATGCACTCCTCTGACAGTGGACCCTGGCTACCTGGCCTGGGGCTGTTGGCTGGAACACCTAGTGTAGCCTCTCATTAGAGTATACTATCCAGAGAAGGAAAAGTTGTAAAATGATACCATTTTAATATGATACAGTATGCAGAAATTTCATAAGTAGTCTACTATAGATCATGTAGGAGACATATGTAAGTAGTAAAAGTATATAAAAATATGGACACAGTTCAAAATAATGGGGGACAGTAGAGGTTTGACTTTATCTGTTATATTTTATTTGTTTTTTTTTACATATAAACTTTTTTTAAACAAAAGGAACATTTTGGTTAATAACATCTTTTTGAGTTAAAAAATTGATATTATTACTACCTAAAAAAGGCAAAAAGGTTGATGTAAAAACATAACAGGGAAGAATAAAAATAATAAAATAATGGAAAAATTATAAGAAAGTTAAACTTGAGTTGGAGGTTAAATTATGTTATGGAATTATGCAGGGTAGAACACATATTGTGAAAGATAAAAACTTTTATGTGAATCTGGAGAAAAAGGGACAAAGATTAAAGTGACGGGGTAAAGAATAGATACAGGGTATAGAGAAAAGAGACAGGCTAAAATGACAGTTGTTCTAGAGGAAGAGAAGCACCCTCCAAATTGGAAATCAGTGATAATCAAAGATATAATAGGAAGAAAAGGTTTCCTGAGGCAAAGGAAAACTTGAATGAAGACCGAAAGGACTCACAGAGGTCCTGATAAGATTCACAGAAAGAAGCCAGACTTTGCTTGGGGCTTTTGCATTACAAAGCTCAAGAAAAGATTCTTAAACATCCAGGCTCAAAACAAGCTACCTAGAAACAAAAATCAGGCTGGTCCCAGACTTTTCCCTGGAGAACTACAAGCCAGAAGATAATGGCAGTCCATAGTTTTAAAGGTTAGTAGGAGTGAATGCTGAAATTTAAGGATTATCTTAATTTGTGAAGAAAATATGAAAATTTTACAAAATGCCATGTTGTAAACAACTTGAAAAATTATTTAAAATTTTACTCCAGGCAATTGAAGAATAAAGGACTTGGGATTGAGAGAGCCGTGGTATAAAAAGATTTATAAATACCTTTTAATTCTGCTTAGGTTCCAGAATCAGAAATCTAATTGTATTAGATATTTTCAAATGGATTTGTAATCCAGGGGAGAAATTAGGGTCTGTAAAGTTTCCATTAGTTGTTATTGTTGGCTTTTGCTATTTTTTTAAGTATCAGGAAATATGTTTTTTGGGTAATGTTATTTACCTCAGTGTTCATATAGAATCTCCTGCTACTTAAACTACAATAAAAACAACTTTATTTCCAGTCCAAAACAGGATCACAATATTTAAATGACAGTGACATTGTATTTGCAGAATGACTAAACCCAGAAAATGTTGTTGTTTTTTTCCCCTTCACTGAAACTGATTTCTTTATTCAGCAATATAATAGCATCTCATGCCAAGGAACTTGAGTAATAATTTTATGCTCCTTAGAATTCATTTTGAATGACCTGAATGTATAGGGTTCTTTTTGTAATTATGAAAAAAGAATTATGAAAAAAGAACTACCAGTGGTAGATATAATCTGTGGTTAAGACTCTCATTGTAACATCTTCCAACTAGGACTTGTGAATGACTCTTCTTGGGTTAATTATACTTAAAATCAGAATAAGTAATATAAGCTTAGCTGTGTTAAATTATGCACAGAAAAAGAACTTTGAAGAAATAAAATAGTAAATGAGGATATCTTTGGGTATTGAGATTCTGGGTGATTTTAATTTTTATCATGTTGAAACAGGAATTTTGAGGGTAAAATAGGACAGGTTTAGGAAATACTAGAAATTTTGGAAATTAGAGGGACCATGAGGCAACACAGAGCTGCAGAGCAGCAGAAGGTATGTTTCCATAAAATGGGGGAGCTGGAAAGCTGCAACAGTTACATTTCCAAAGAATGAGGGAGCTGGGAACAGCAAAAGGTCTATCTTTACAAAATAGGGAGAAGGAAGCCCTTCATTCAGAAGGAGAGGGAGAAAGCCCAAAGGGAATAGGAAAATGTTAGGGAAGAAGGGAGTAGCGGATAGGGAGAAAACCTCACATGGAACATGTGAGGTTAGACCTTTGAGCCCTGGAGTTACTATAGTAACCAGTCTAAGGGAATAGTGACCAATCAGAAGGGATGTCAAGGCACCAGAATCTGCAGCCTTTATAAGCCATAGGGAAAAGAAACCCAGTGGGATCCTTTTCCCCTTCCCACGTGGGAGTCCATTCTGTGGATTCTTTCCCTCTTCCCATGTGGGAGTCTGTCCTTGTTCTTCAATAAATATCCACCTTTGCTATACCACTTCCTGTCCATGGATTCATTCTTCGATTTCATCATACAAAGAATCCTGGTTCCAGTCCAAAAATTTCGTTTCAATGGGTTTGTATATTTAAACACTTTTCTACAATAATAAATTATATTTTTATAGTCAGAAAAATAGCTGTTTTGAAAATCAATATATATAGGTATACATATACTACATGATGCAAATTATGCAAATATTATATATGAGAGAAGAATGAAAGAGGTAAACTATGATATTAAATGGACAGTCTGCAAGAAAAATAACATTGGGGATTTGTGCTTCCATTCAAGATGGTCACCAAGCAGCATTCAGCCATAGGCTATGAATCAGAAGGTGCTTCACATAATTGTAAAAATAGGCCATATTTTACTTTGTATATGAAGATGCGTTAGATGAGTAGTCTATAATCTACATATGTCACTTTCCTCCAGATCACCTCTAAAAGACAAGTCTTCTCCAGGAGCAATAGGCTTCACATACAGCCTAGGTGTGTTGTAACTTATACTACCTAGCTTTGTGTAAGTATACTCTAAAATGTTTGCACAACGACAAAATCACCTAACAACACATTTTTCAGAACATATCCTTGTCATTCAGGGATGCACGACTATACCTCAAGAGGTTATATTACATTTTACTGAACCCACAAGGCTTGAAAAAAAAGTCAAATAGTTCATCTCTAGATTCCAGGGTTTACAAAGTAAGAGACAGGACAATGATGAGGAAAATGATCTTATTGGCACAGCAGTGGTGTGGGGTGGCACTAATCATCACTTCATTTGCAGTGGGCAGGCATCCAAGGGTATTCTGGGCGAGTCTTATTTTCCAAAGTATGTTCTAGTTTTATGAACTGGCAAAAATTTTTTTTGAGTTATATTTGAGATTGGATTCTGGCATTGAGTTTTCGGAATATATGACAGCATATAAGATGACATATTAGCTGGGGTTTGAGGTTCTCCTTTGATGTGCAAGTGATCAAATTTACCATTCCCACTAGATGGCATTAGAAACTTCTGAAGCCAGGAACTAATTGCTAGTCACCTTTGTTAGGCTGTACATGACACCTGTATGTTTTAAAGGTAATTGGCAATCGACTCTGGTGTGTTTTAACTCTGATGGCAGGTACACGGTTAAAATGTTGGCCTCAGATTTCCCCCTCAGTATAAATAGCTCCTGTGATTATCAGAATGTCCTTCCACCTCTCATATTCCAAGCAAGAGTTTTGAAAGCAACATTTACCCTCACCCCACCATAAATCAAAACCAAGTAACACTACCTCTTCCTATCCCCAGCTGGGCCATCAGTTTAGAACTAACGTATTAGGTGGAAAGGATAAAGCAAAACTTATTTTCCCAGCATGCATACAGAGAAATATTTTGTTTGTTTCTTTTGAATGGGATGCTGTGTTTCTAACATGAGGGGCCAAAAACATTTGTTTGAAGATTTATCAGCGTCTTCTAATGGTTGTTACAGGGGAACTGTGTAGGTTTTTAAATTATAAATGAAAATGCATGGTGTCTGCAGTGAGTACACATTGCATTATTTCTGGATAGTCTTTGCTTCTTTAGATGCTCTGTCTAGCTAAACCAAGAAATAGTAGGTGTGTGTGTGTGTGTGTGTGTGTGTGTGTGTGTGTGTGTGTATCTTTTTCTTTTCTCTCAGTGGTGTGTCTCTGTGGCTGCCGCCGCTGCCACTGGTACTGCCTGCTTCCTAACCTGGCTTTCATCATTTCTTCCTGTTGATTGGTGTCACCTCGCATGCTTAGAATGTCTGCCTGTCTGTTCAGAGTGTGAACGCATTCCTCAGAATGCTGATCTGCTCGTTTCACACCAGTGTCAAAACGACTTATTAAATTCAGCACCTCCTGATGCTCAGTGGCTGATGTGTTGCTGTCCAAACAGTAAATGACAATAAGCATATGCAGCTGGTGGGCCTCGCAAACTCATCTAATTTGATAAAAATGTCACCGCAACATGCTTTAAATCGCTGTCCTTTTCATCATTGCTAATTGCTAGCTACGAACCTTTTTTTCCGATGCTTAATACAAGTGTTAGAATACGGTTTCTTCCAGCCTGATTAAGAATTAAAAAAAAAAAAAGTAGGATTCCTTTTCGGGCGGCAGCATTATTTCATCAAGAGATGGATTTTGCTCTTAATTAGCCAACATGCCACTAGGGAAGCTTCAGAGTCATGGGTGTGAAACAGCCTCAAGCAGGAGATCAATCTGAAGGAAAAAAATGGTGGCTGGGGAGTAATTGGCAGCTCTGGTGAATGTGGGCTGGTTCTAACAGTGACAATATGTTCCAGTGGGATATCACAAACCTCTCTCCCTATTTCCAGCTTGGCACATTTCAAGCTCAACAAAAGCTGAACGATATATCCCATGGTTATTTGTCTATTGTTTGGCCTTCATTTCTTTTCTTGCTGCTTCATTGAGGTTTTCTTGTGTGTTGGGTTGGCAATCTGGACATTTCCCCCACACAGATTAGGGGACTAAGAACAAATATGAATTCTAAAAATAATAATCCTTTAGTAGCTTGGTGCTTACAAACAGATCTGGAACCGATCCATACACAAGAAAATAGATAAATCTGCACTAATATGCTAAACCCAAATATTGATGTAAAACACACACACACACACCACACACACACACACACACACACACACACACACAGACTCAAACTTTTTTTGAAGGATGTTTACCAGATTAAATAAAAACTGACTTCGCTTTTTTCATTGCATAGTAAAATAATTCCAATATAAATTTATTTTCAGATAGTTGGTATTTAATCTGGTTTAATTTCCATAAAAAAAAAAAAAGCCTTGTGTGTGCAGCTTGACTCCTAGAGCAAGGGAACTGATAGCCACTCAGGCCACCAGGATCTGCCACTGATAGCTCCTCTCCGCTGGAGGCTTTATCTGGGATCTGCTTGTACAAAATGGACTGAGCAAAGAAAGAGAATCTTTCTTTCTTCCTGATATTCTTGCATCTTAGAGATTGGAAACCTTTTTCAGTCCCTTCACTAAATACAGAACATTGATCCTGTATTATTTCCTATTTCATTTGTGCAATTGAACATATTTCTTAAGCTTGTTCATGGAAGAAAACATCCCAGCCATTTTGATATGAATTCCACTGATATCCTCAGTTAGCTACCTCTGGTTTTCTACTTTGATTGCCCAATCTAAATAAGAGTTAGTTGAGCCATAACTGGTTTGGCTCAGTGGATAGAGTGTCGGCCTGCGGGCTGAAAGGTCCCAGGTTCGATTCTGGTCAAGGGCATGTAATTTGGTTGCAGGCACATCCCCAGTAAGGGGTATGCAGGAGGCAGCTGATTGATGTTTCTCTCTCATCAATGTTTTTAATTCTCTCTCCCTCTTCCTTCCTCTCTGTAAAAAAAAATCAATAAAATAAATATATTAAAAAAAGAGTTAAATATGTGAGTCACCAACTTTGAAATAACATTTTGCTCTAATTCCTATTCTACATCCCAAGCTAAGAGGTCCATTTCTGTCACCAGATAGTCTCAGGGTGTGGGGGGTTGTTTCATTTCTCATCTCTTTGTGTGCCAGGGTCACCTGCACCTCTGGTGTATCCAAAAGGAAAATGTCTTTGTAGGAAGACATTTTGAGGCTCTCTGTTTAGAGGGGGCAAAGCCGAAGAGTAAAGCTGACCTCGCCAGATCAATCTCAGTCCACCAGGGAAGTTCCAAGTGACAGAGACCAAAGGCTCCATGTCCTGATTAACATGAGGGGGTGCCATCAATCATATCACAGTCCCCAGAAACTGGTTTTGGGTGCTGGTGTGGATGCATGTCCCACACCTGGCTGCTACATGCTGGAAGGCAAGGCTGGTGCCCTGCTGGTTGACATGTTGGGGCACAGGGAATCCATTCAGATTTTCAACCCATCACAGATTGTCCCCAGTCTCAGCTGCAACTCCACTTCACATATCCGTGCCTTACACCATCCATTTCCAAATGGGTTTAGGGCCAAGCTTTGAAATGTTCAGCGCTGTAGAGGAAATTGGACTTGTCCTGAATTAGAACTCTGGGTCCTCCAAGTTTTGGCCTTGTTGTAACACCAGTCTCATGTACGGACTGCCAGAGACTCTTCTAGAATTACTATATTCCCAGAATCAAGACAGAAGGTGGTTTTTACTGGCAACATAAAATACAAGTGTTTTTTCCCCTCATGTATAAGCAATATATAAATATAGTCTCTTCTGAAATATTTACGTAATAAGGTCCCCATGTGCTTACCTTGTTCCAGTGCAGACCTGCCCCCAGAGGTCACCTTTATGCTTTGGCCTGTGCGCGTTAGCCTATACCTCTCTGTGCTCTCACACATGTGTCTATGGGCTGGAGAAATCAGTCAGTGTTGTTTTCGTGGCTTCTGTTTTCCCTACGCATACCATTCCACAGCTTGCCTCTTTAACGGAATGGTGTGTGTGAGAGCTTAGCCAGCTTGTTCTGTAAGACGTGAGTTACTCTTTTGAAGAGTGCCAAGGGCTTCCATAAAATAAAGAGAGAAGAGTTTGTTTAGCAGTTTCTCTTTTTTGTATACATGAGAAAAAGAAGTTAAGTGACTTATCCAAGGTTACCCTGTGACTAAGGGCTAGCACGTGGGAGAGAACCCAGGCTGGGTTGATCCTCCAACACAATGTGGACCCTTCTGTATGGCCCAGTTCCCCTGACATGCTGCCTTCTGTCTTTCCTCTGTCTGCTCTTGCACCTGCTTTACTCTGGAAGCTACGCTGGGCTCTATGTTTCTGATATGAGAGTCCTAATTTGTGGAGCCGGATTTATGCTAACCTAGAAAGTACTCCAGGATGAACAAATATTTTGAAAAACATTCTACACAGTTGCGAAGTGTCATTTGGCTTTTTAATATTTTATTTTATTTTGCCAACCAAATAGTTTACCAGTAGGCTATCCTAATCTTACAAATATTTTAAAGACTCTTCTCCAGCAGGATTATTTCCCATGTTGAATAGGAGAGCATGTAGGAGGGATGTAGGATGCACTTGTCTGAAGGTAATGTTGCCCTCAGACATGAAGGTGGAGATCGCAGTGGTTCCTAAACAAATGTTTGTGGTGGGTTTGTGTATCAACAGAAGTGTCTTTTAAAAAAATAATATATATTTTTTATTGTTGACAGTATTTGAAATGGCTGCAACATCAAAATGGGAAGACAGGCTCAGAAACTCAGTTGTTTTATAAATAAAAGAGCCTGTATCCTTCCCCAAAGACTTTCATAGTATTTGAGACTCAATGGCTAATCCTAAAGAAGTTCCATTCTTTATATATATATATTGATTTCAGAGAGGAAAAAAGAGGGAAAAAGAGACAGAAACAATAATGAGAGAGAATCATTGATTGGCTGCTTCCTACACGACCCCCTCAGGGATCGAGCCTGCAACCCGCGCTGGGAATCTAACTGTCACTTCCTGTTTCATAGGTTGATGCTCAACCACCGAGCCATGCTGGCCAGGGAAGAGGTCCCATTCTTGGTAATGGCCCTCTTAAGGCAGCAATTTGAGAAGTTGTCAGCAAGTACGGGGTGAACCATCCTCCCCCCCCCCCCACCTCCCAAATAATTGCTAAGAAAGGTTTTGTCAATTTTGTTTATCCATGAAATGAAGCAATTTTTGCATCTCAGTACCAAGATTTGGAACTTCACATAGATGTATTTGAACATAAAATTTTAAAGCCATTGTTGCCCTGGCTACGTGCTGCACATCCCTCCCTCCCGCCCCCCATCGACCACCTGGTTAGTTTTCTGAGAGTTTCTGCGGGAAAGGTTTACAATGGCTGGTTTCTGGTTTGATGTCATATCGATAAATTATGGTGCTTTAAACAGATGTGATCTCATAGCGTGGAATCCTTTAGGGTAAAGCTCGTGAAAAGGTTTCTTTCCCCCCTCGGCTTCATTGTAGTTTTGTTGTTTGGAGGTTTTATGTTGTTCATTTAGTTCTCTGGCTATTGGGGTTTTATAGTCGTATTTCCTTTGTTTAATATAATTTCCTTTTTTTCCTTTAGCTATTTTTGTTAGGGTGCCCAGAGGCTTCGGTTATGAGTGGCTGTAAAGTAAAATATATTATGATTATTACAATGATAAAGTATAAGCTTTTAAGAGTCTGCTTATATTGACCCATATATTCTCTTTTCTCTCTCTCTCTCTCCAAGATACACACAGAGGCACATTTGAAGCTCAATAGGAAACGGCTGCCAACCTAAAAGCAGAAGTTAAGAAGAGCAAATCCTGGTGTACAGGGAGAGAGCGTCAAGCAGGACCGGCTTATAGCAGAAGGGAGACAGGAAATTTTTAAAAAAAATATATATTTTATTGAATTTTTTACAGAGAGGAAGGGAGAGGGATAGAGAATTAGAAACATTGATGAGAGAGGAACATGGATCAGCTGCCTCCTGCAGACTTCATACTGGGAATGTGCCCACAACCAAGGTACCATGCCCTTGACCGGAATCGAATCCAGGACTCTTGAGTTCGCCGGCCGAAGCTCTATCCACTGAGCCAAACTAGCTAGGGCAAGGGAGACAGGAAATCTTGTATTCCACTGCCTTTTCTCTCCTCTGTGCAGTGGCAAATGTCAGCCCCTGGGTTTGAGCTTGGTCATTAATGCTTTTCCCCCCTCCTTTTCTAAGCCACCTAACTTCCAGGAAGTCTTGGTTTCCTCATCTGTGAATTAGGGGACAATGTGTTCCTCATGCTGAGGTTGTTGTGGGGACTGAATGAGATAATATGTATGGAAGCACCATGCATGGTTCCAGGCATATAGCAGGTGCTCAATGAGTAAACTAGTGTGACTATGAACTCTTCTTCCATCCTCTTGTCCCTTCAGGGTGCCTGGTCTCTGGTGGCTGGTTTCTTGTCCTCCATACTTAGGTTTCCTGTGCTACTGGCTCCTTTCTGTCACAGATCCCGGGCTCCATTCCAACAAAACCTTGTTTCTGCTAGTTATGCTTGAAAAGGGTCTGATCGCCCTGGCCAGTATGCTCACTGGTTAGAGCACCAGTCCATACATGGAAGGGTCACTGGTTCGATTCCCAGTCAAGGGCGCTTACCTGGCTTGCGGGTTTTATCTCCAGCTCAGGTCAGGGAACATGTGGGAGGCAACCAATTGATGTGTCTGTCATTTTGATGTTTCTCTCAGTCTCTCTCTGTCTATCTCTCCTCCCCCTTTCATCCTCCTTCCCTCCCTCTCTAAAAATAAATGGAAAAAATATCCTCAGGTGAGAATTAATAAAAAAGGGGGGGGCTGATTACCATTTGGGTATGAAATGATAATTACTTATGCATGTCATCCCTCTAGACAATGTTTGCAATATTTCAGGCTTTGCTTTTATTTTATTTGGCACTAGAAAGGCATTGACAATAAAAGGCGACTCTAATGGTGGAATAGATCCTTTTTTTTATTTTTAATGGAAGAGAAGGAGGCTTTTTATCTTAAAACCTTTCAAGTCATGCCTAATAGGTAGTTGCTGAGTCTTTGTGCTCACATTGCTTTCTTTCCTTGCTGGGTGGAATAGTGTCCCCCAAAATTCATGACAACCTAGGACCTGTGACTGTGAGTTATTTAGAAACAGATATACTCAAGTTAAGATGTCATACCAGAGCAGGATGCACCTTAAGTCCAATATGACTGGAGTCTTTAGATGAAGAGGGACATTTGGACACAGAGAGATAGACACACAGGGCATCAGGCCATGTGAAGACAGGCAGATAGGAGTGAGTAATGTGTCCATTAGTCAAGGAGCAGCAAGGATTGCTGATACCTGATGGCTAGATATCCAAAGTCCAGGTGTTGGCAGCACCATATTCTTTCTGAAGCTCTGAGGAAGAATCCTTCCTTGCCTTTCCCATCTTCTGCAAGGAAGGATTCTTTGGATATCTAGCCACCAGAACGTTGAGGGAATAACCTTTTATTGTTTTTAGCCACCCACTCGGTGGTGCTTTGTTACAGCAGCCATAGGAAATTAATACACTGATTGAGCAGGATGCTTGCTGTATGTTTGGCAGAAGCCCAGTGGACCCAGCAGGAAGGAGGTCTTACAGGGACACCTCAGTGGCAGGCAGGCGAAGCGCACTCCTGCAGTGCTTGGAGAGCCGAGCACCAGATATGCGCTCTGCCACCGGAGAAAGGGCGCATGGAATGGCAGTACCTTACGTGTTTCTGAGTAACTACCTGTGTTCAATGAGAGTATGCTTCCCTTTATGAAAGGAATGCACTCCCAAAATATTCCATGTAAGCTAAAATTCTCTTGAATTTCTCTAGGAGAAAGTGAAGTTTGAAGGATTATTGACATTTCAAGGAACTTAAAGATTGAGAAAAATATCCATTCCCCTTTCCCAACCTGCACATTTAAAATTTTATTTTGTTAAGTTCCTGTGTTTCTACTTGTGGAAGTGAGAACTTCCTGAAATGCACTGTAGAGCCCAAGAAGGTTTGGGAGAGTGAAGGAAACCCGACGTTCTCTTTTTTTCCTATAGGAGGAAAAATCCTACAGCTCTGCTAATTTAAGAAATTGAGAATGATGTCTTTAGACACTTGGTAATTTATTTATGAATGTTAAGGAATAGAATTGAGCAAGAAGTGGCTATTGTGTGTCAAATAGAGGAAGCCCTTTGCTGGGGCTGACCAGCAGACCCTGAGTGATGGGAGAATGCTTACTCTGACACATGTTTATGTGAAAGAGAGCTTGAGAAACCAAACAGCCCCATTCGCCTGCCTCCTTGGGCTTTTATTGTAACAACAGCTTGATCTAAAATGAACTATTAGGTACTATCAACAGGGTAAGTATCCCTGAGAAGATACATGCGTCTTCAGTGTCCTTTAAGCAAGGATGTCTGAAGACTAAGCATAAAGATTCCAGTAAACACCCAGGGACTCAGGCTTGTTTGGGAAAGTCAAGGAAGCGGAGGGGGAGGCAGGTGCTTTTGGCTAACTCCTGTCCCATGCCTCCCCACAGCCCTTACTCAATTATTCTGTATAATAAAAGCCTAATAATGCTAAGTGTCCTGTCATCCGGTTGACCATTCAACTAATCAAAGTGTAATATGCTAATGATATACTGAGGCTGCTCAACTGCTCACTATGACATGCACTGACCACCAGGGGGCAGACAGTTGATCAGTAGGTTAGCTTGCTGCTGGGGTCCAGCTGGTTAGGATTGAGAAAGATAGGTTGGATGTGCCCTGGAGCCCTCCCATAATCCCTCCCCAATCCAATAGTGCAGTGATGGGATTCCTCTGCCTGGCCTGCGCCCTCTCACAATCCAGGCTGAGGGACACCCCCCCACTCCAAGTGCACGAATTTCATGCACCTGGCCTCTAGTTTGAAATAACAGAGAAAAATAGTATTGTTGAGCTATTCATTCCATGAACATTAATGCATGCTATGTGGTAGTCACTCTGTTGGGCACTTGGCGAGAAAAAGATACCAATAACCTTGACCCTTGCCATCAATGACATTAAGGTAGGGGATACACAGGCTTGTAAGTATGCAATAATGGCAATAATGAACATTCTGAATGCCCCCCAAATGCCAGGTCCCATGTCAATGGTTTATATGTAGGACAGTATCATTTATTTCCTCACAAACCTATGAGGTAGGGTTCCATTTTACAGGCGAGGAAACAGGCTTGAAGAGGCTGAATAATTTTCCTAGTGTCATTCAATAATAAGTGGCCAAGCTGACATTCAAATGGTCTGGTGCCCTGAAGGCTCTACTCTTCATCACTGAAAGTGCTTGAGAAGCAGCTGTTGCATGGGCTCAAGAGTCAGACTCCCTGAGTTTGAGTCTCATACCTTCCCATGGCTAATTGTGCCTTATGGAAGGTAACGGTAATACCTGCCTCAATAGGATTATTGTGAGAATGAAACGGTCTGATGTAGGCACATGGTTTAACACAGCTCCCAGGGCAGTCATGAGCTATAAGCTTTTGTTACTACACGCTGGTGGGGGCTACTGTAGGGGTGTGGCTCTGCCTCCTCCTGCATGTGCTTTGGTCCAGGCACAAATCTTTAAAAAAAAATATATTTTATTGATTTTTTACAGAGAGGAAGGGAGAGAGGGAGAGAGAGTTAGAAACATGGATCAGCTGCCTCCTGCACACCCCCCACTGGGAATGTGCCTGCAACCAAGGTACATGTCCTTGATGGGAATAGAACCTGGGACCCTTGAGTCCGTAGGCCGATGCTTTACCCACTGGATAGGGCTAGGCATGAATATTTTTTGAAGTCAAAGGGAGATTTGTGTGTGAGAGAAGCTTTGGAAATGTGGGTGGTATGTGATGGGGAGGGAAAACAATCAACAGATTAATTTTCATAAAGTCTCATTTTAAAAGTGATAGTGGTTTCAGTCCTTACATATTCCACCATAATATTGGCTATATAGGCTATAATCTAAGGAATGGATTGGAGGTGTGCTAGAAAGTTCCTTTAAGCAACAGTATCTCTAGCCTAAGTAGGTTAGTGAACTAAGGGCTTTTTAAAAATATAAGTGCTATTTGGGAGTGTTAGAATAGTAGCTTCCAAACATTGGGAAAGCTTTACCTTAAATCATTTTAACACATGGCTACTAGCAGAAAGCTGGTTCTGAGAAAATGGCAGGTAAATTTACAGAACAGGTTAACTGATGGGGATTAGTAACTGGTACCTAAAGCTACCTAGTAGTGGTGCAGACACCTGAACTTGAATCTAGTGCTTGGCTAACTCTTATGGAACCTTTAAACTGACTTAAATGTCACCTCCTTTTTAGGAAGCTCTCTCGATCCCCTAGAGCAGTGATTTTCAACAAGTGTGCTACAAACAGTAGTGTGTAGCAAGAATTTTCAAAACACTGAGGGGTACTGATCTCTTTTCCCTTAGATTGTCAAATAAAAACATGACAATAGTCAACACAATAATAGCTGTACAATAACAGATGAATAAATAAAAATTCCACTTATTTTTTGTCAGATTGGCAAGAAGCATAATTTTAGTAATTACTGTATGGGTGCCATGAGAATGAAAAAGGTTAGAAATCGTTGCCCTAGAGTCCCTCATCTGCTCCCTTCCTCATTTGAAACTCCTTGAGTGGAGCATTCACTGGGTTTTGCTGAGTGATCTCATGAGGCATTCGCTCTCTTACTCCAGCCCCATCATATTTCTAACACCATGGAAGCAGCACAGAGTGGGTACCCAAATTGTAACTGAACTGGGTAGTTATCATTAGGTTAATAAAAAGCAGGGGGGAGTGGGTCCAGGAATGGGGAACTCAAAAAATGCTGATGATAGTCTCATTTCATAACCTTGTATCAAGTAGATCTTGGCTCTGCATATTTGAATTTAAATTCCATTGTATTGTCAATCTGGACCTCTTTAATAACATTCATTCTACCACCAAAAATTCTTTTTCCCCATCCTGGAAAAACCACAAACCTCAGGCGGTGTGCGTTACTTTATTGGAAACAAAGCGAACACAGGAGAGAAGAAGGGGCATTGATCCAGTTTTCATAAGAAGAGGGAGAACTTAGGCAAGTCACACTCTAAGGTAGAAAGCAATACCTTGGGAAGGAAGTCTATTCTGTCAAGGCCAATGGCACTCACCATTATGTTCTGACTTGACTCCTCCAACATGGTGGTGCCATTGGCCTTGACAGGGGACAGCCAAGACCTGTCTGTTAACCTGATAGTACCTACTCAGTTCAGTTCCAGGTTGGGGAATTTCACACACTGCCAGATCAACTGTATCTTCTGGGGACACCTTTACCATCTGTGTTTGAGATGCTGAAATAGATTCTTCCAAATACCTTCTCAGCCAGCATTGGGATGATTTCAAATTTGAGAAAAGAAGTTGAGGATAGAACATTACCTTTTTTATTTTTTCTAAAAAACGCATATTGCAAATTAGTGCAGACAGGCTATGAAGTTCTAGATTTTGTTTAAAATAGTCATTGTAGAACAGCCTCCTTGCTATGTATTGGCAGAAGGAGCCCTTTCCTTAATATAAGCCAAGGCATGGCTATAAACTAGGCCGACAGATATAATGTGCTTGAAATGTATTGTTATTTGTTCCTGAGAGGACTTATTGCACACAATTCACCATAAACAAATGAGCTCTAATGCTTGGATTACAAAGGGCTGTAAATTTAAACTTACTCAACTTAGGTTTGTTAGGGCTTATTTCTCTTTGCAGATGGCTTCCCACTCTGTCTTGTTACCACTACCTGAGCTTTTGATAGAGATAAAAAAACCCAGACAGACCTGAAATAGTTGATGCTTTGGAACCCCCAGAAGTTGAACCACTATAGGGGAGACCTGAGAGTGGGAGCAGGGCCCTGTGTCTCCAGGTCAGTCCTGCTGGTTGGCTAACAGCAGGTGAGTTGCTTGAGTTTTGGAGAAGGCAGAGCATTATGGTGTCAAGATTATGGACATGGAAGCAGATAGACTTGGGTTCAAATTCTACCACTTCTAGCAGAGGGACTTGAGCCCTCAAACAGTTTTCTTTATGTTCTCTTTTTGGATGAGTACTAATATTTTTACAAGTTTGAAAATTTTAAAAAATAAATGTGCTTTGAAATTGGTCTTTCCTTGGTCCCTATTAATCTTTATTGCCTCTTTCCTGATCTTTATAGGCAACCATTATTATTAGATTTTTATTGTTCTTTCTGGTGTTTTTTAGTGAAAATGTAAAGCAAATATGAATATATAATTATTTCCTTCCTTTCTTACTCAAAAGGCATCATATTATATACATTATCTTGAATCTTGTGTTTTTTTAAATTATTAACTTCAGATTATAAAAATCTTCTTTTTTATAGTTGTATTGTATTCCATGGCATGATTATACAATCAATTATTCAACCAGTACACTATTGCATTGTTTCTAGCCTTTTGCTATTGAAAACACAGATTTCCCTTGCTGTCTGAAAGTAGAGGAGTGCTCCTGTGAAATCTTTTATAAGCTGAAATGGAGTGAAGAAGCAATCACCTTAGGGCACAGCTTACTAACAAATGCACTCAATAGAGATGCTCACAGACACAGCTCAAAGCTGTGGTTTGATGTTGAGATGCTGAGGGTAGTTCCTGGTGCCACTGTCGCTGCTCTGGGTGTGTACTGCCTCTGTAACAGTTCACTGCAAAAATGCTTGATGCTATTTTTGCATTTTGTCTTTTTTTTCTTAGAAGTGACAATCTTCTTTGATTTCCTTTGGTTAGCAAAAAGGTACTAATATAGGCTTTTCAGAAAAGCAAAATGTCATAAAACAAACTTTCGAAAAATGAGGAATGCCTGTGATGCCACACTGACCCACCTGGTCTGTATGTCCTATGTGTGCTGGTAAGCCTGTAGGAATTCCTTTGTTGGGGCAAAGTATAAATGCATCTATAATTTTAGTGGTGCTTGAACCAGAGGGCTCTAACTTCTTTAGGAATTTGCTTTAAATGAATGGTGGTTAGAATAATGTCTCACATTAAAGTGTGTTGGGCTCCTTTCTATATTTTGTGAGTAAAAATATCTCTGTGTCTGATGAAAATAATGCCTAAGAGAGATTCTTCCTAGTGAATATGTTTTTAGCCATTATTTCAGGTTGTCTAATAGGAGCTGTGCTTCTGACACTTCTTTTGCCCTCCAGGGAGGATTTTGGCATTTACCTAGAGAAATATCCCAACCTGTCCACACAGCCGGGCGGCTAAAGAACCTAGAAACGTGTCAGTCACTGGAAGGCATCTTGGCCCCAGGAAAGCCAAGTATTTGTATGATGAGGCATAGAGTGGATTTTGGCTCATGTCTTTCATCACTTGGCCAAGTCCATTGTCAGATGAAAAGGTAGCAGCTGAGAGCATTAGCAGAAACAATCGTCGACTTAAGCTCCCTGTGAGAGCGGCAGACTCAGGAGAGGAGATCTGGCAGTCTGGGTGTGGGCTGACAACAGCAGCAGTGATCCTCGTCAGCATAGACCCACTGTACTCAGAGTCCCCTTTCCCTTCAGCACGGGGCAAGATGCATCCTGACTGTGTGCCGTCCCCAGGGAAGGATAGTCTAACAGATGCAGTACAAAGCGGTCAGCCGAACAGGGAGAAGCAAAGCTAATAGGTGCCTGCAGGCCCCAGTGACAGGGTTATCTGGAAGTTTACTGACACATCTTGAGTTGAGAAGAGCCCTTTAGAGAACAAAGATAAGCAAGGAGGAAAAAGACATGCCTAAAAATATTCAAAGCTGCCCTGGCTGGTGTGGCTCAGTTGATTGAGTGTTATCCCATGCATTTAGAAGTTGCCAGTTCAATTCCTGATCAGGGAAGATGCCTGAGTTGTGGGTTCAATCTCCAGTAGGTGGCATGCAGGAGGCAGTTGATTGATATTTCTCTCATTCTCCCTCTCCCTTCCTCTCTCTCTCAAATCAATGAAAACATATTTTTTAAAAAAGTATTCAAAGCCTGAGTCTAGCTTCCTGTTGTCACTTACACACCAGAAGTGTATAGATTCCAGGCTGCAGGGCTACTTTTGTTCAATGGGTGGAAACAAAGATTCAGGAAACATCTTGAAATTGTTGCTGAATTCAGGGCTGAGAACAACTTGGATTTCTCATCCCAAGGTGGAATCCTGTGTTGATTTTGCGGGCTTGGCTGCCTCCACGCAGGTGGTGTGGTGGCAGAAGCCGGCCAGCAGCAGTGGCCACACCTAAGATGGGTCTGGCTTTCGCAGCGGGTGTCCCTGCCAAGGTGGGAAAATCTGAGATGATCTTCAGCGGGTGCAAATATGTGGGAGAAAATTGAATAGAATCCCCCCACCCGTAAGCATGCTTCCTTCCCCCGCTCTGCATTTTGTTCTTGTTTTCACGTCTGTGTCTAGCTCTAGCCTTTATGTTGTTAAAAGTGAAATTAGAGTTGAAAGGAAAAGGGGGAGCAGTGGTGGCCAAAGATGACACTGAAAAAGACGGCAATTGGCGGCAGCATCAGGTTTCTTAGCCGGAGTCAGAATCGCTCAAATAAATAAGCAGAAAGTCTCCGGCATCTCTGGTGCCTGGCGGTTTGTTGAAGTAAAGCAGAGCTGAGGGCCATTGTGTGTCCTTGAGCTTACACTGCTGTGGTGCCACATCCTCCAGGGACAGCCCAGCCTCCCTCCCATGAACTCTTCTTCCCTTCTCTCTTCTTCCCCCACCATGTGAGTGGCCTTCCCCGATTCTGGAAGGAATTATGTCCTTTGGAGGAACAGTTTAAAAAATATATATTTTATTGATTTTTTACAGAGAGGAAGGGGGAGGGACAGAGTTAGAAACATCAATGAGAGAGAAACACAGATCAGCTGCCTCCTATACACCTCCTCCCCCTCCTCACTGGGGATGTGCCCGCAATCAAGGTACATGCCCTTGACCGGAATAGATCTTGGGACCCTTCAGTCCCCAGGCCGACATTCTATCCATTGAGGCAAACCAGTTATGGCTTTTTAAAAAAAATATAATTTTATTGATTTCAGAGAGGAAGGAGAGGGAGAGAGAGATAGACACATCGATGATGAGAGAGAATCATTGGTTGTCTGCCTTCTGCAGACCCCATATTAGAGATGGAGCCTGCAACCCAGACATGTGCCCTAACTAGGAATCTTACCATATCCTCCTGATTTATAGGTCGTTGCTTAACCACGGAGCCATGCTGGCCGGGCAGTTTTTTTTTTTTATATATATTTTTATTGATTTCAGAGAGGAAGGGAGAGGGAAAGAGAGATAGAAACATCAATGACGAAAATCACTGATTGACTGCTTCCTGCACGCCCCACATTGTGGATCAATACCACAACTGAGGCATGTGCTCGGACCAGGAATCCAACAGTGACCTCCTGTTTGTAGGTCAATGTAGTGCTTAACCACCGAGCAACACTGGCAGGGTGGAGGAGCAGGTTTTAAAGCCCAAACATTTTTGGTGAGGTGTGAAAGCAAAAATAGCCTGGCCTGGCCACTTGGTGGAGGCCACTGCAGTTCAGACTAGTTGGTGGTAGGATTGGAGGTTGGAGGTTCTCCCTGTATCCTCGAAAAGTGAGGACCAGAGTATACATGCGGGGTTTCCCTCACTAAGAGGCAAGCTCTGAGGGTGAAGTCCCGGCTGCGGCCCCTACAGCTTATGGTGAGGCCTTGAATCAGGGCAGCCTTTTTGGACAGAAGGTTGTCTGGCCTACTCGACTGGGCTCTGCCAAAAAGCCGTGTGAGCACTCGCTGTAGTGCTGTCAGGAAGTGATTACGGCTGGAATCTTGAACTTGGAATGTGTTCTCTTCAGGCCCGGGGTCCTTCTTACGTGCTTGTTGAGAAAAATGCACTTTTCCAGCTTCATGGGCGGCCTTACAGAGGGGAGTGGGAGGAAGGAGACTGTAGCTCGAAGGTGTGAGTTGCAGGCCCAGCTCAGCCAGTCAGCACCCCTGTGCCTTGGGACAACTCGCTCAGCATCTCAGGGCCTCACACGAGGGCCTCCACCCTTTCCACCTCGAGAAATTCTATGTGATCAAGTGTGTTCTGAATTCGGTGTCATTCTTTCCCTGTAGTTTATGTAGACAGGAAGCGGAGTTGTGCTAAAAAGAAACCGGGGGAAGCCAAAACATACATCCACAGAACCCCGCAGCATCTCTCCGCCGGGGTTCACTTGTCAGAAAGTACTGCTAAAGGACAGCTTGATTTTCCTTGATGCGGCTTGTCTGCAAATGGCACTTGAACTAAAATATCCCCTTTCATCTCGGTGACAGAAATATGATTCAGTAATTCTTTGTGAAAATGTAGATGACACGCTGCCGTAGTTTCAGCGAGTTAGCTTTAAGTGGCCAATGCCTACTGATAAAGACTTAATTAAAGACACAATAGCAGTGGGAGGTCATTATAGTAATTACAGTCCCGGCTTTATTGTTGGGGCCCAGTCCTGAATTGTAGCAGCACATTATCGCTGCCGAGAGTCTTGGTGTGATGAGACAGTGATCCAATTCAGTGCACTTCGACTTTCATTGACCGTGGGGTGTGTGAATGCCCTGGTTCCACTTTGTTTTAGAGTAGCCACTGTCCCCCCTTTAAATGATGTGGTAAAATACATCAGTCGCCTCATAGGGGGCTCTCTGTTTCATCTCTTTCTGGACATATTAGATGGCACTAGGGGAAGGTAAATGATGGGGAAGGCACCCTGGAACCCCCTTATGGTAGCCTGTTCATAAGCCTTATTATGTTGGGGAGTGTCCAGACCTCAGAGGACAAAACGTTTTGAGGCCAGCAACTTCCTCTTTGCCTGGGATGGGGCCACGGGTGGCACAGTGTGATGGCCTGGAATAGCCTGACTTGGGGGTGGTTATGAGGTGTGTAAAGCGGTTGTCTCCCGTTCCTGAGTAAGGAAGCTACTTTCTCAGCACCTCCTGGGGTACCCTGCCTCCAAGCCTCTCCTCATTCCATTGAGGGCGCTGCTCCAGGCCAGATAACAGGTGAGTGCCTTTGTGAACTGAGGACAATCCTTACCTCAGACTTGCAGGAAAGGAGCAGGGGCTTGCACTGGGTTTCTTGGCATGTAGGTTGGAATATTGGTATCAAAGAACAGGAGCTACTAGCAGTTTGACAATGTCGATTGGGATATTGTCAGCATTATTTCAGAGTTATTTTCAATGGAATCACATCATGTTGGGAGGTTAAGCAGCCTTTTTGGGAAAGTAAAATGGTGGTTGCCAGTGGCTGGGGAAGGGGAAATAGGGAGTTACTATTTAATGGGCACCGAGTTTCAGTGTGGAGAAATGAAAAAGTTCTGGAGATGGATGGTGGTGATGGTTGCAGAACAATGTGTATGTATGTACTCATGCCATGGGACTGTACAGTTAAAATGACTAAGATGGTACTTTTATGTTGTGTGTATTTCACCACAATTTTAGAAAATACGTACCAGTCTTCTGCCTCCTAGAAGTGTGGGATACATAATTTCCGGGTTACTAGATATTCTAGTCACCAGTTAAAGAAGGTTTTATCATTTCTCCTAAAGTCACCTATTTTTTTCTGCCTCTTTGCCCAGCAGTTGGCTTGCCCAATGAGTGTTTAATAGTCATTTCTGCCCCTGACTAGGACTAATGAGATGGAGGGATCAAATAAGATGAGAACCATGGAATATGCATTTTCAGGAGATACAGCTCAAACTTTCTTCACCATCATCCTGTTGCTGAGCAGTTAATCCCTTTGGATACCTTTAAGATGAAGGGCAATATAGCCACAGGAGTCCTAGGACACTAAGGCTCATGAAATTGAATGGGATCCTCACATGTCCTCCTGATCTCCTGGATCCTGACATTCTTTTTTAAAATTTTAGTTTCATATGTTTTTATTTCATTAAAAAGAAAACAAACTTAAACCCATATGCATAGAGCAGAATACATTTACTTAAATCTTTGAAAGTGCACAAAATTAAAGTTTGTATATTTAATCCAACGTTTAACATGAATATTATCTTGCAAGGCATTTCTTTCCTCTAACAAATAACATATAGTGTGCTTATTATTCTGGAAACAAATCATCTCCTAACTCTTTATCAGCAAAATACTCCTCCTCGATTCTTAACGAGGCCACAGTCTTTGGTCTTTCTACTTGAGGGCCAAGTGGGATCCTGACGTTCCTGAGCTTCTTGGCTGGTTCCTAACTTGGGTCCTTGGTTAAGACTTCATCCGCTGCCTGCTCTGTTACACTCTTCGCCACTTCTAGCCTACTGGTTGGAACTAACTTTAGCTTTGCCTGATTGACACATCTGCTGCCTCCTGGACTAACTTTATATGTGGCTTCATCTCTTCTGGTATCCACTTATGGCAAGAGTTTTACTAGGCTTGGGCTTTACCACATTTCAACCAATGCTCAGGGCTCCTAGTTTAAAATACCAATAATCTTCAAAGGAATGGCTCATCTGCCTTGAACCCTCCAAAGGCTTAAGTTCCAGAAGGAAACATATTGGACCCTTTGGTAAAAGATGGGATTAGGATGGTTGGTAGAGGAGAGAAATATTAAATAATTGTGGACTTCAACACCTCACTCTGAGCAATTGATAGAATGAGTGGAGAGATCAGCAAAAATATAGAAAAACTGAACAAAGCATCAAGCAACAGGATCTAATTACATTTATAGAACACCTTACATAACAATAGCAAGATATATATTCATTTCAAGCATCCATGATATAGTCACCAAGTTAGACTGTATTCTGGGTCATAAAACAAACTTCACCAAATTTAAAAGAATTGAAATTGTATAGCATATATTCTTAAGCCATAATGGAACCAAGCTAGAAAACAGTTCAACATCATATGAAAATACCAATTGAGGCAAAAAAATTTTTTTTCAACAAAATTGAACACATATTCATGATAAGAATTGCCAATATACTTGGAATAGATAGTAACTCCTCAAACTCATAAAAAGCATACAGCTACCATTGCATTTATTGGTGAAGTACTGAGCACATTCCCTCTAAAATTAGGAACAAGGCAAGGATGTCTGCTCTCATTATTTTCATTCAATATAATACTTGAAAGTTTTAGCCACTGTGATAAGAACAAGAAATAAAAGGTAAACAGTTTGGAAAAGAAGAGAGATGAAACTGTCTCTATTTGCAGACAACATGGTGGTCTTCCTAGAAAATCCCAAGGAATCTACCAAAAAGCTTCCAGAACTAAGCCATTTTGATAAAGTGGGAAAATACAAAATCATCACACAAAAACCAATTGCATTTCTTTATACTGACAATGAGCCTAAATAAAAAATACCATGCCATTTACAATTGCTGCAAAAATGAAGTACTTAGATATCAAGTTAACAAAATGTGCAAAATTTGTATGTTGAAAATTACAAAATGCTGATGAAATAAATGAAAAAAAAAACACCCACTCAAAATATTTGCATAGACATATGTAAATGGGAAGACTCAACACAGTGAAGGTGTCAAATCTCTCTAAATTTATCTATAGGTTTAATGTAATTTTTACCAAAATCTCAGCTACATTTTTTTTGTAGACATAGATAAGCTTGTGCTAAAATTCATATGGAAAGGGAAAGCCAGAACAGATTTAAAAAAGAAGACTAAAGTGAGAGAAATTATTCTTCCTGAAGTTAAGACTTATTGTACAGCTACAATAATCAGAATAGTTTGGTTTAGAGGAATAGATATACAGATCAATGGAAAAGAATAGAGAATCCAGAAATAAATCTACACAGATTGCTCAATTAATTATTAACAAAGAAGCCAAAGCAATTCAATGGAGGAGCGATAGTCTTTTCAATAAATGGTGCTGCGACAGTTGAATATCTATAGACTAAAAAACTGACCATTGATCTAAATCTCACACCTTATACATAAATTAACTCAAGATGGATCATGGACTAAATGTGAAACATAAAACTTCTGGAAAAAAAGGGGTGAATCTTTGTGTTCTGAAAGTAGGCCAAGAATTCCTAGACTTAGCCTCCAAAACATAATCCGGCAATGAAATAATTGGACCTTATAAAAATTGAAAATTGGCTTTGTGAAATATAGGAATAAAAAAGACAAATTACAGACTGGGAGAAAACAGTTGCAAGTCACATATCTGATAAAGGACTTGCATTGAGACTATACAAAGTATTCTCAGCACTCAACATTAAAAAACAAACAAAGAGAAAATAGGAAAACTACATGAGCAGACATTTCTGGAGGATATACAGATGACAAGCACTTGAAAAGTACTCAACATTATTGAGCATTAGAGATGCAAATTAAAATCATGATATATCACTAACATCTCTCAGAATGGCTAAAACAAAGATAGTTGTGAACACCAAATGCTGGCAAGATTGTGGAGAAACTGGATCACTCATAATTGTTGGTAGGAATGTAAGATTGTACAGCCACTCTAGAAAATTGGCAAGTTATAAAAAAATTAAACATACAATCACTGTAAAACCTTCTAATTGTCTTTATCTCAGAGAAATAGAATCTATGTTCACTCAGAGAAATAAAAACTATGTTCACTCAGAAACTTGTATAGGAATGTTTTATAGAAACTTTAATAATATTCCCAATCTGGAAACAAAACACAAATGTCCTTAAATGGGTGAATGGTTAAACAGATGGTACATCAATACCATGGGATACAACTCAGCAATAAAAAGGAATGAACTATTGATATACACAACAACTTGGATGAACCTCAAGGAAATTACGCTGAATAAAGAAAGCCAATTCCAAAAGGATACATACTGTACTATCCCACTTATAAAATATTTGTAAGATAAGTATAGAGATGGTGTGGTTGCCAGGGATTAGGTATGTCGGTATGGGGGGTGGATGGGGCTTGATGTGGCTATAAAGGGATAGCACACAGGAGGCTTGTGAGGATGGAGACTGTATCCTGATTGCGATGGTGGATACATGAAGCTGCACATATGATAAAATTGCATAGAGAAACACATATTACTGGTGTTATCTGAATAAGCTCTATGGTTTAGTTACCTTGTTTTCTGTTTAAAGAAAAATATCACTCTATTATTTTTTACAGGGAATTTATATTTTTGGGGAGAAGCAAGGAGATGTATGAGAGAGATGGGAGGAAAAAAAGATTAACAAAAGCCATGATCCCTACTCTATCTTCTTACCTTTTTTTTTTCTTCATTCCTTTGATCCCTTCTTTTCTGACTGGGAAAAGGGAGGCTGAATTACTTGAGATCTTAAAAAGGCCTTTAACGGCATTAAGTATTTGAGGGGCTATTTTATGGCAACACAATGACCTGGTTTATTGCTAAGGAGCAGATAGATGCCCACTGCACAAAACTAAAGGCAGTAACTGAATTTGGAAACGTGGTAAAGACAAATAATTTTGAATGAGCATAGTATTTAGAAATGATTAATAATAGAGAGGTTGGAAATTGTTCATTCTAAGCATAGGCTGGGAGGTTAATTTTCTGATTTGTGATTGGCTATTGAGATGTCTTCCACTCTAGCAATTCACTTTTAAATGCCAGGACAGTGGATTGAGAAATCCCCAACCTCACCGGATATCTGAACTGTAGTCTCTGAAAACAAGGTCAGAGAAAATATTGTGTGCTCATGACACACATTCTACCTGCAGCTGGGACATCCATCTGCTTGGAGCAAAAGATTTGAAAACAGAAGTTTGGTCTCATCAACCTTTTTCATCCTGGTTTTATTGGAAACAGACTTGTTATTTATGATTAAGACACCAAAAAGTTATCTTGGAAAAAATGAGGAGATTCTGGAAAATAAAATGTTCCTTAATGAGGAATAATAGGAAGAACTGTGGATATACAGAGAATTTCAAAGACCGAAGGCAGAAGATTGCAAATGTGAGGTTGACCTGGATGGTCATGTAGTAGCACACTTAATGCATCACAAATGGGTCTCCTGATAGAATGAGTACAAAGTATGGAATGTTGAAGCCTGGGAAAAGGGGTCTGGATGTGGAGGGGACTGGTGGATTTTCCAGAACAGCTTTACTGAGATAAAATTTACATACCATACAATTCACCCATTTATAGGGTACACTCCATTTTATTCCCAGAGTTATGCAACCACCATCATAGTGAATTTTAGCCATCCCCCAAAATAAATTCCATACCTACCCCTTCCCCCACCCAGCACAGCCACTAATCAACATTTTGTCCCTATAGCATTGCCTATTCTGGACATTTCACACAGGTGGAATCATATAGTGTCTGGCCTTTGGATATTGCTTCTTTTTATTTAGCATAATGTTTTCAAGGTTCATCTATCTTGTAGCATGTATCAGTACTCATTTCTTCTTATATTCCATTTAATATTTAATTCCACTTAATATTACATTGTGTGAGTATACTGCATCGTTTTATTCATTCATTAGTTGATGGACATTTTGGTTTGTTTCCACCTTTTGGCTAATATGAATAATAGTGCTCTAAACATTCATGTGCAAGTTTTTGTAAATACATTTCTCTTGTGTAAATACTTAGAATTTGAATTCTTGAGTCACATGACAATTATGTTTAACCATTTGAAGAACTGACAGACTTTTAGAAAGTGCACCACCATTTTACATTCTTTCCAGCAGTGTATTAGGGTTCCAAATTTTCCACAGCCTAGCCAATGCTTGCTGTTGTCCATATTTTTTATTTATAATCATCCCAGTAGGTGTGAAGAGGTCTCTCACTGTGATATTCATTTGCATTTTATTAGTGATTAATGATGTTCAGCATCTTTTCATGTGCTTAGTGGCCTAGCTTTGGGGGAAATGTCTATTCAGATCCTTGCCATTTTTAACATTGGGTTGTTTGTCTCTTTATTATTGAATTGTGAGTTCTTTATATATTCCATATTTAATCCTCTAGCAGATGTATATATTTTTTATTATTTTTTCCATTTTATTTATTTATGTATTTATTTATTTAATAAATCTTTATTGTTCAGATTATTACATTTGTTTCTCTTTTCCCCCCCCATAACTCCCCTCCACCCGACTCCCACCCCTCCCTCTACCCTTACCTCCCCCCGCATTGTCCTCATCCATAGGTGTATGATTTTTGTCCAGTCTCTCCCTGTACTACCCTTATCTCTTTCCCCCTGAGAATTGTCAGTCCACTCCCTTTCTATGCTCCTGAGAATAGCATGTTTTAAATGCTGACAATAATTATTTGCTAAAGAAGAAACATTTTTATATTGCAGAAAAAAGAGGAGAGATTTTTCTTGAGCCACATCCTTAAGTAGATCACATACTTAATTAATTACCTCCTGCTATATAACCAATCACCCCAAAAATTCATGACTGAAACAACAAACATGATTTCTGTGAGTTAGAAATCCAGAGGTGCCTTGTGGCGGTCCTCTGGCTGTCTCCCACAAAGCTGCCATCGAGGTATCAGCCAGGGCTGCCATCATCTCAAGGCTCAGCTGGGGGAGGAGCCACTGCCAGGGCACTCACTCCCCTGGTGGCAGGCGTCTGGTCATCGCTGACCTTTGGCTGGAGGAATCAGTTGCTTGCCATGACAGTCTCTCCATGGAGCAGCTCACAAAGCAGCTGCCAACTTCCCTGGGAGCAAGAGCTTTGAGATGCACGGGGCTGAGGGAGAAAGGATGCGGGAGAGATTAATAAAGTTTGGATGGTGGCGCTTTCTCTACCTCCGCTGGGCAGTGGGCGCGAGACAGACGCAGATGCCCAGATGTATAATTTGCAAATACTTTCTCCCACTTTGTGAATTGTCTCTTCACTTAGTCATATCATTTGATACACAAATGCTTTTACTTTTTATGAAGTCCAATTTATCTATTTTATCTTTTGGGTCACATCTAAGAAGCAAATCTGAGGTTATGAGGATGTTTCCCCCCCCTGCCCTCCCCCTCAAGACTTTTAAGTTTTAGCATTAAAATTTTGCTTGTTGGTTCACTTAGTCAATTTCTGTATTTGGTATGAGGAAAGGGTTCAATTTTATTTTTTTGCATGTGACTAGTGATTCCAGCACCATTTATTAATCTCTAGAGGAATTTTAATGAGTTGCACATCCCAGTTTTCAAGCTATAGTATTGGAAACCTTGTTGATTGATTCCATTCATTTTATAAAGGAGGCAGAGCTACTTGTGGAGTAAAAATGCCCTGTCTACATAGGGAATGTTCTAACCTATATAGTGTTTCAGGTGGGGCAGAAAGGCAAGACTACTATGGTGCCACTGAGGTGAGCTGAAGTCTGGTTATGAATCCAGGTCCATCCAGGCTCCTTGGAATGCTCCTGCTCAGGTGTGCAGACGCCACCTGTGCACTGGATGTAGCCTGTGACCTGACAGAAGAGCCGAGGGCCTCAGCTCCAGGCTTCCTCAATGCAACCACCTTAGACCTGTCTGAGGTTACTATGTGGAGGTAGGGGAAGGGGGAGGGTATTGATTTCAGAACCAGCATTTCTCTTTGTGACAGAGACATTTGATTTTTTCTGACATTTCCCTGTTTCTTAAACATTCCATATTTTCTTAAATAATAAATTGGCCTCTTCTTACCTGATAAGGAACTGATATTTTTAGTATAAGAGACCACAGTGGGAATTTGAAGAAATTATGTGGAGTAAGTGGAAAGAGCATTGAGGCTGGGCCCTCATCCTGTCACTGCCTTTAGTTGGCAAAGTGACTTGGACCAGATAATGATGATAGTGACTCTATACAGTTCAGTAGGGCTACCATAACAAAGTACCACAGACCAAGTGGCTTAAACAATAGGAATGCATTCTTTTACATTTCTGGAGGCTGGAAGTCTAAGATCAAGCTGCTGGTGGTGCTGGTTTCTCCTGAGGCCTCTCTGGCTTGCAGATGGCCTCCCTCCTTCTGGGTCCTCACATGGCCCTTTGTGTATGTGCTGCCTGCTGACTTCTTCTCTTATAAGAACATCAGTCATATTGGATTAAGATCCACCCATATAACCTCATTCAACCTTAAAATATAGTTGTAATGTTTTGTTTTGTAAAGCATTTGGATGTGAACAATGAACCAAGTATAATGTTTTTATTAAAATTTCCCGTAAATTAACAAATATCTATAAAAGTAGAGAGAAAAACCAATTCCCATGTATCTATCACCTTGCCTCAAAAACTATCAACCCAAACAATCTGATTTCATTCTCATGAAATTAACTTGCAGTAGAATCAAAGAACATATAATTTTACCTGTAAGTATCTTAAAAAATATTTTTCCAGTTTTATTGACTTATTATTGAAATATAACATATGTAAATTTGAAGCGAATCCAAGATGGCGGCATAGGTAAACACCTACACTGCTGCCTCGTACAACAATTTCAAAACTGCAACTAAAAGACAGAACGGACATCATCCAGAACCACAGGAAAGCTGGCTGAGTGGAAGTTCTACAACTAGAAGGAAAGAGAGGGGCTCACAGAGACCCAGAGGAGCTGTAAAAAGCTGAGGTATGGAGACGGGTGTGGAGAGAGTGAGAGACAGCGAACCTGGCTGGCTTTCTCTGGCAGGAGGGAGACAGAGACTCTCAAAGGCATTGAACTCCTTATCCTACGACACTAAACCCCAGATCCAGCCAAAACTCATATGGGGGGAGTTTGGACTGTGAAAAGGGAGAAGTGCAAGGAAATTTAGAAGAGTTGCAAAATATCAGAAGTCTGGTGGTGCGCACGGCAATGCGCCACAGAGGACCGACTGAAGATTGTGCTGCTGGCTTTCACGAGTGGGCGGGAGACAGACCCTCCCAACTGTGCCACTTCTAACTTCACTAAACCCCAGTTTCGGGCGAAACCCTGGGGACCCAGACTCGTGTGGTCCTGGAGCACAGGGGAGCTGGAGGGGTAGCAGTCTAGAGGCACTGCGAGACAGCGCGCACGCACAGGGATTACCCAGTCAAGTGAGTCTCAGGGGCCGTGGAGGGCAGGGCTGACTGGAAGGCAAGGTGATCCCTTAAGCCCTGAGACTCCACCCATCCCAAGCTCAACAGAGAGGCTTTTGCGGTTTTTCAAGTCTGGTATCATAAGGCTGAATGCAACACAGAAGTTCTCCTGACATAGTGAAAATGCCGAGACAAGGGAAGAGATCACAAACAAAAGAAATGGAGGAAAACAAATGACTGGATATAGAGTTCAAAACCACGCTTATTAGGTTTTTCAAGAATATCCTAGAGAAGTTGGATAAAGTTAGCAAGTCCCCAGAGGAGATGAAAAAGGACCAACTAGAGATGCAAAAGATCGAACTAGAGATGATAAAGGACGAAATAGAAATTAAACATACACTGACTGATATAAAAAATAATATACAGAGACCTAACAGCAGACTAGCGGAAGGCAAGAATCAAGTCAAAAATTTGAAATATAAAGAATCAGAAAACATTCAACTGGAAAAGCAAGAAGAGAAAAGAATCCAAAAATGTGAAGATAATGTAAGGAACCTCTCGGACAATTTCAAGCGTACCAACATCAGAATTGTGGGGGTGCCAGAAGAGAGAGAGCAAGATACTGAAACGTATTTGAAGAAATAATGACTGAAAACTTCCCACATCTGGTGAAAGAAAAAGACTTACAAGTCCAGGAAGCACAAAGAACCCCATATAAAAGGAATCCAAAGATGACTACACCAAGACACATCATAATTAAAATAGCAAGAGCAAAAGACAAAGAGAGAATATTGAAAGCAGCAAGAGAAAAACAGTTCATTACCTACAAGGGAGCACCCATACGACTGTCAGTGGATTTCTCAACAGAAACGATGCAGGCCAGACGGGAGTGGCAAGAAATATTCAACGTGATGAATAGCAAGAACCTACAACCAAGAATAGTCTATTCAGCAAAGCTATCATTCAGAATTGAAGGGCAGATAAAGAGCTTCACAGAGAAGAAAAAGCTAAAGGAGTTCATCAACTCCAAACCAGTATTATATTAAATTCTGAAAGGTACTCTTTTAGAAGAGGAAGAAGAAAAAGGTAAAAGATAAAAATTATGAACAACAAATACATATCTATTAACAAGTGAATCTAAAAATTAAGTGAATTAAAAATTTGATCAACAGAATAAACTGGTGAATATAATACTTTGACCACCATCTCCCCATTGCCTCCATTCCCCAGCTGTTGGCAACCACCATTCCTCTCTGTATTTGTTTCAGTTTGGCTTTTTTAGATTCCACATGTGATGAGAACAAACAGTATTTATCTTTCTCTGTCTTATTTAATTAGTATAAAACCACATGTTTCCACAAAAGACAGGATTTTCTTCTTTTTTATGGCTGAATAATATTCCATCTATATATATAAAAGGCCAATATGCAAACTGTCCCCTCAGGAATTAGACTGGGAGACCAGGAGTTCAATTGCTTGCTATGATATGCGCTGACCACCAGGGGGTGGTGTGGAATGAAGGAAGTTCCCAGCCAGCAGCCAGCAACCAGGGGATGAAGGCCCCAATCAGCTCTGATTGCTGGCTAGGCCTAGGGACCCTACTCAAGCATGCATTTCATGCACTGGGCCTCTACTTGTATATCATATCACTTTTTCTTTATCCATTTATCCATCAAAGGACACTTAGTTTGGCTACTGTGAATAAAGCCACAGTGAACATAATGGTGTAGATATCTTTCAAGGTAGTGATTTTGCTTCCTTCAGAAATATACACAGAAGAGGAAGTGCTGAATCATATGGTAGCTCTATTTTGAATTTTTGAGGAACCCTTATACTCTTTTCCTCATTTAACCATAATTACCTCTTTTTATTTTTATTTTTAAAAAAATATATTTTATTGATTTTTTACAGAGAGGAAGGGAGATGGATAGAGACATCAATGAGAGACATCCGTCAGCCACCTCCTGCACGCCCCACACTGGAGAGGTGCCTGCAACCAAGGTACATGCCCCTGACCAGAATCGAACCTGGGACTCCTCAGTCTGCAGACTGACGCTCTATCCACTGAGCCACACCAGTTTTGGCAATTACCTCTTTTTAAAATAAATATTTTTATTGATTTCAGAGAGGAGGGAAGAGGGAGAGAGAGATAGAAACATCAATAATGAGAAAGACTCATTGATCAGTTGCTTTTTGCATGCCCTTCACCAGGGATTGAGCTCACAACCCAGGCATGTGCCCTGACTAGGAAACAAACCGTGACCTCTTGGTTCATAGGTTGACACAGAGCCACTGAGTCATGCTAGCCAGGCTGAAATTACCTCTTTAAGGGTTCTATCTCCAAATGCAGTCATATTGGCAGTTAAGGCTTCTCATGCAAATTTGGGAAGGGCACAATTCAATTTATAACAGCAATAATGATAATAATAACAACAACAGCAATAATATAGAAGGCAACATTTACTGAGTAGTTACATATCCAAGACACTATTATAATTGTTGTCTGTGGCTTATTTCATTTAATTTTCACAACAACCTAGTGAAATAGGTATTATTATTACTAGAAGCCCAATACATGAATTCATGCTGGGTTGAGGTCCCCCATGTTGGCCTGTGGCAATTGGGTCCCAGCTAGCACCCAAGCCTCGCAGCCTCAGCTCATGCCCCCATTCTCACAGCCCCACAGCCCCGCCTGGCACCCTGCCTTGGCCTAGTGCCACTCACTCACTTGCTCCACCATCTCGCCGCCGTACTGCTCTCATGGGGCCCATCGGGGCCTGCAGCACCTCCTCTGCTGCCTGCTGCCAGCATCGCATTGCTGATGCCCACCATGTTCTGTGTTGCCCCCTGGTGTTCAGTGCATGTCATAGTGAACGGTAGAACTGGTCTCTGGAATGAACTCCTGGTCGAAGGACTGCCCAAGGGGACAATTTGCATATTAGCCTTTTATGATATAAGATTATTATCTTTTACAGAGGTCAAAAATCTGCCCAGAGAAACATGATTAGTAATTTGTAAAGTGAAAGAGTGACTCTGGAGTCCAAGCTCTTAGCTCCTAAGCCCATAGTCGGCAAACTGCGGCTTGCGAGCCACATGCAGCTCTTTGGCCTCTTGAGTGTGGTTCTTCCACAAAATACCATGGCCTGGGCAAGTCTATTTTGAATAAGTGGCATTAGAAGAAGTTTAAATTTAAAAAATTTGGCTCTCAAAAGAAATTTCGATCATAGTACTATTGATATTTGCCTCTGTTGAGTAATGAGTTTGCCGACCACTGTTCTAAGCTATATTACATCCCAGTATTTGGTGGACCCATCTTAACCCTGCTAACAATAGATTACTTATTGCTTGGGGTCTCTTCCAGTCCTAACATTCAAGGTTTATTTGACTACAGTTTGTTAGATACTAAATCAACTACTTCTATGGAAGGCCTACTTCTAGGTGCTTTGAAAGATGATGAAATGGGGTAGGTTTTTCTGCAAACTTTCATCCTTGTTCTAGTCCTTGGCCTCTTACCTTCTTGCTTATGATCAAATCCCTTGTTTGGATCCCAGTGCTGGTGGCATTCATTCTTTCTGTTTCAGTTCTGAAGGGATTTGAGTTCTTCCTTGTTTTCAGTATGGTTTCTTGGAATAAGAACCCAGTCCCTACTCCCGGTGACAGTGTGTGCCTGTTGCTGCCTGTCTGCTTTTACCTCTACCACTCACCTGCCTAAGGCTTCAGGTGCCCCCTTTCTTCTCAGTTGTGGTGCTGGTCGATGGCCTCCTTTGTCCCAGGGAGCCTGTGTAATGCCTGACCCCCAGTTCTCTCTTAGTCCATCTTAGCAGCTCTGTGGTAGATAGGAGATGAGAAAGGTAAACTTGGTAGGATGAGGACCAAATATTTGGCTTTAAATCCACAATTCCCTGGGTCATTAAAATGATGGCATTACAGTTTTAACTTTCAGCTTGTTGCAAGATTACATTTCAGGAGGTGTCCCAGTTGCCTGCCAGTTACCACTTTTATGTCGTGGGTTTTCTAGCAGCTTTCCAGCACATGCTGGCATTTCAGATTCACTTGGTGCAATTAAAGAAATTACATGACTGCGAGTTTTTCCCTTTTATCCCCCCTTAGATAAATTGTAGAATTCAACTTGATTAAAACATTTATTAAGTGAGATTTAATAGATTCCAGTAATGCTCTGCGTGTGTGTGTGTGTGTGTGTGTGTGTGTGCGCACTTATTATCCATTTCTTCCATGTGTGCCAAGAATGGCCATGTGCACAGAGAATTGTTCACGAAACTTGCTTTATTCTGCAATTTACCAGCAATGTCAAATTAGGGGGTTTAATGGATTCCTACACAGACATTCCTAGTGTGGTTATATCAGCGGCAAGTTTCATTAAAAAGGGCTATTTTTCTCTACTGGGATTTCAGTAAAAAGACAATGTTTATTTTTTCAGTGGAAAATTGATTGTAACTAAGAGGATACTTGGCTTGAAAGTGGGGAATTATCATATCATATGATTAAATGAAAGCTTACCTTGTTATAAGGTAACTAGACATATCCCAGTAGAATTGAGACAATGTTTGATTAAGCCAGAATTTCCTACTTTATATTCAAGGAACAAATTAAAGAATAATTGAGATCCTTTTCAGATCTTTTATAAGCTGCACATATAAAGCTTCAGCTCCAGGTGGCAAAGCAATTAGCTGATGAATAAAATCAACCCCACTGTCATTCGTCAGATGTTTAAATTCTATAAACCAGATAAATTAATGTGTTCCTTAAGCCAAATAAACGGTCATGCTCTCCATGTTACCACTCAGTTCCCTGGGGGAAAGGTTGGAAACATGTTCACAGAAAGGCTAGGATCTACTTAATCAGAAAGGTTGAAATTAAGTTGCCCATTTGATTTTCTGAGATAAATGTCCATCTGGCACAAAATCCATTTTCTAAGCAAAGTTGTTAGACATGATGGTTTGGCTTGTTTAGTAAACTCAGGATAGGGCTGGACTCAGTGTTGGACTCTCCTGGCTGAATGGTTACATATCTTTCCACATTGAAGCTATTTATAAGCAACTGAAAGTGTTATGGTTTCATTTACTCCTTATTCCCAAGGACTAATGCAGAGAACTAGAACCTTTGCAGCCTTTGTCCTTCCAGATTTACTTCTCAAAGATGAAATTTCTGTATAAGCAAAGGAGACCACAATGAATGCTAACACGATGGGCTTTTCTGACACTGACATTTAGATAAGGTAGACTTTAGGCCCAGAGGACATTATTTTATCAGCTGGCAACGAACCTTTGTTGGTCAGTTCTCCTGTTCTGCCCTGCTCGTTGTAAGCATTGCTTCCAGGGCTTGCTCACTGGTCTTCTTACTCGTTTCCACCTGGTTTGCTTCCCCTGGTGTCGATACTTTGGTCACTGTAGACGCTGCTCTAAGTGTGTTCCTGTAACCAGCACCATAGCAGTCACCTGAGGCCTTTTTGGAAATGCAAAATCTCAAGTCCCCAACCCTGCCCCTTACCTATTGAGTCATAACCTGCATTTTGTCAGATACATGTGATATTAGTGTGTGAGATGCACTGTGTTAGAGGGCAGCACCTTTTAAAATATATCCAGGGTTGGAGTTATGAAGTGAAAGCATGCAGCCAATGCAAATATCTAGTCTGTTGACTTTCTAAACCTTAAAGCTGATTTTCTTTTTCATATTTTATTCCCATTAGCCACTAGTACTTAAAAAAGGCTAACAAGAAAGAAGAGCTAGAACTCATTTATTATAATATTGATTATTGGAGTCCAGCATTCTTCAGGAACTGTAACAAAAATTGGCAATTATTTATAGAAATTGAATTTAGATCTTGCAGTCATTACCAAGAGGACTCAAGATGAATTTTCCTGTTGAATTGCCAGCTAGCTATCTATTAAGTGCAAAATATTGGTCCCAATATGGTATAGAAGAGAGACACTGCATTGGATCCCGAGGCACCAACTTAGCTGATTAGGGGCAAGCAGTTTCCCTTTGAGCTTGATTTCCTTCTCTGTAAAAAAATAAAAAAGAGGTCTCTTTAAGGTCTGAATGTTCATGACTTGATGTGACTGTGGAAGTTTGAGTAAAATGTTTTGAATATATTAACCCAGATTTAGTCCAATGGCTGGAAACCAAACCCACACAGAGGTTCTTTTGATGCTGTTTGAGTAGTATCATCCCTAGCATTCATTTTGTAGCTGTTTGGAAATTATCTAATTGCATGAGTTTTAGGGATCAAGAGGCCAATCTTTGTGCACGATGTAGGTGTGTGTGTGTGTATGTGTGTGTGTGTGTGTGTGTGTGTGTGTGTGTGTGTATACATTTGCAGCCATGTGCATGTTCATGTTGCATAGGGACTGGAGGGAATGAAGCAGCAGCATAAATATGTTTTAGTGTAAGAAAGAATATGAAACTCATGAATAGCAGAATGAAACAAAACTCAACACAATCTTTGCTGTAAAATGAAAATTTGATGTTTTCCTAACCCCTGGTGTGTTGTATACTGTTATTGTGTTTTTCTGTTTGTTTGTTTGTTTTAAACCACAATATGTCTTCTCTCTTTCTTGCTCAACATATTTTATTCTGGTTTTCATTTTTCATTTGGAGGCTTTCTTTGGGGTGTATGTGTGTGCTGCAGAGGTTGGGCTAATTATCTTTTGTTGCAAAGAGGCATGGCCTCAAGATTTGAAGAAGCTAAGAGGAGTTAGTGGGTTAAAGAAAAGCCTTCTGTGTTCTCTTATATTCAGAGAGCAGTCCTGCCCAAGGCTGCGTGGGGAAGAGATGGATGACCTGTGAGGTTCCTTCTCATCAGGGAATTGATTTGCTCACTGATTCCTTTGAAGTTTCCTTTCTTCCTTTCTCTTTCTTCACACAAAACTGGATTAATTGCCTACTATGTGCTCGAGACTAGAGACACAGAGAGAAATAAGATGCCATCCCAGCCCTTAAGGGCTCATATCTAGCAGAGGAACGCGTGGTCTGTAATTTCCATCTCCATTGATAGCTCTCACTCTGAATTTTATTGTAATGTGAGCATATAAGAAAAGTCATAATGGTTATTTGAGAGCAATTTCATTTTCTGGTTTCATAGTGTTTACTCATATTCCTGTAGAGATGAGTGTGTGTGTGTGTGTGTGTGTGTGTGTGTGTGTGTGTTGGTGTGTTGAAAGCTTTGAATAACAGCTTAAGTTATATTAATAAAGCAGATTTCTGGTCTCCAGAGGAAGGCAGATTCTCAATGCGAAGTATGATGTATTTAGGTAAGTGACTTTATGTCCTAAATTGTATATTTTAAAATATATCCGGGGGTCTTCAAGGGGACTGCCTTATTAGGAATCTTCTGGATCTTAAAATTAATCTTTGCCAGTTTCTCTGTGTTTTGATTCTGGAAAGTCAGATCTTCTTTCTTCAAGTTTTACAGGCACGATTGAATGCAATATTGATATGATAGGTCTGAGCAGGGATCCAGCATGCTGCATTTAAATAAGGTCTCCTAGGTGAATCTGGTTTTGGTGGTCTGAAGCTGTGCTGGGGGACACTGGGATAGCATTTCTCCATTTGGATCATATCGAGCCTATATACTACATGCTTTAAAAGTGTTTTGAAATTTGTTATGGAAAGACTGCTATGCAAAGTTATTAGTTTCATGATCTGTCAATTGAATCGAAGACTCATGAGGCCATATTACTTGATGCTCAAGAATTTAGGCTCCAGAGTCAGATTATCTGGGTTTTAATTCCCATTCCTGTGGCTGCTGGCAGCAGGTCCTTGGGCAAGCCACTTAACCTCACTAAGTCTCGGTCTCCTTGACTATAATAATAATAATAATAATCTAATTAGATTGTTGTGAAGACTAAATGAAGTTTACAATAAAAAGCTTAGCACAGGGCCTGACACAGTAAATTTTGGTTGCCATTGATATTTGCTTGTAATAGCAAACAAAAATTAAAGTAACTATGATTGTTTAATTTTTTTCATTTTAATTTTTTATCCATTTTAAATTTAAGGAAGTTTGATAATTCTAAACAATTGTATACTCATTTCCATAATTAAGCCATGGAATGACTTCCTCATCTTAAAATGTTTCTTATGCTCCAGTTTTTTTTTTTAAAAACTATCTTTATTGTTGAAAGTATTACAGATGTTCCCTAATTGACCCTCTCCACCCCACTCCCACCGGCTCCATAGGCCTTTCCTGTATTATTTATTTATTTATTTTTGCTATATATTTTTGTTTTGTTAATCCTCACCTGAGGACTTTTTTCCCCATTGTTCTTTCAGAAAAAATGGAAGAGAGGGAAAGGAAGAGAGAAAGAGAAACATTGATGTGAGAGTATGAGAGAGACACATAGATTCGTTGCCTCCCACATACCTCCTGACCCAGAGTGAGGATCAAACCAGCAATACTTTGTGTGCAAGCTGGTGCTCTAACCACTGAGCTGCTGTCCAGGGCACATATTATTATTTTTATGTCACAGCTTTTCTGTTAGGTGACTGAGCATTTTGCAAGGAGTACCAAGTCAATCAGCATAGCATCTCCAGGAAATGGCCATGAATTTTTTAAAAAGGATTTATTTATTTATTAATTATTAGTGGCCTTGTGCACAAATTCATGCATTTTGACAGGAAATTAATTAGAAGAAATATTTTAATATCACTATTTGCCCTTTCTCTATAATGGAAGTGTCAACCAAATTCACAATTGACAATGATAGATGGAAACTTAAGTGTGCAGTTGGTGCCAGTGAGAGCTTTATATGTATTGCATATGTGTGAATCAACTTAGCCTTTTATATATAGATATAGAATAAACTTGTTTAATTAGACCTGCTTTCTGATTTAGCTAAACTTTTTCCAGCCCAGTGAAGCACTCCAACTTTTCTTTCTGAAAATTGTCAGCCACACAGCAGTAAATATCAAAACAAAGCAGATTATTATTATAGACCAGGCAGGGAGAACAAAGAGTAAAATATTTAACTACAGTAGTGTTTGACTACATTCTGTGCAGTGAGAAAACCTGAAGTCATTTTCAAGGTCTACCATTTCTTACTTCTTTTCAGTAGGGTCAAATTTCTAAGCTTTCTAAATCTGCATTTTCTGGCTAATGAAAAGAAAATAGGATTCCACTGAGTCTCCTATCTACCTACTCCAGGACTTCTGTGAGGATCAAATGAGATGAGGCATGGGAAAACACTTCACAGACATTTGGTTAAAGTGTAAATGTTTGCACCTGTCTATAAAGCAAGTCATGTTCCTGGGCTGAAGAAACAGCAAGGAGGCTAGTCACTAGGGAGGGGAAGCTGGGCATTGCTACATGATGCCATTATCTGGCGCCCACAGTGACCATTTCCAGGCTGGCCATGGGTCTTGGCAGGTTGGCTGTGATTTGCTGGACTGTTGCTCTGGGGTGGTGGTGGGGCCTGTGTTCCAGTTGGGGGAAGCTGAGTGTTGCTTTGTTGGCACCAAGTCCGCACTGCCGCTTTTCTGTTAATGGCCAGAACATGTCACAGCAGCTCCTGCATTGAGTGACTGCCCCTGGTGGTAAGTGTGTGTCATAGCGACTGAAGGATGAGTGGAAGGACACTTAACATATTAGCTTTTTGTATGTATAGATTATTTTTAATAGCCTCACCTGAAGATATGTTTTTATTGATTTTAGAGTGAGAGGAAGGGGGAGTGAGAAAGAGAAACATCAATGTGAAAGAGAAACATAGATCATTTGCTTCCCATATGAGCCCTGACCTGAAACTGAACTCGGCAACTTTTTGGTTTAGAGGATGACACTCCAACTAACCAAACCCCTGGGCCAGGGTGGATCATGGATTCTTTAGTTACTTTACAGCAACCCCTTTGAATTGCTTATGTCATTTGTGTTAAATCAGACTGGTATGGCTTGGTTGGGTGTGTAAGCCTCTTGCAACTCTGGCCACATAGACTGATTCACTGAGATGAGTACAGGGTGAAACTTCCTCTTTTAGGGAGTGCACACATTTTTTTTGATGCAGTTGCCATTTACTTGATAAACTGAAACAGATATAATCTCTGTTGAAGAGGATTAACACAAAATTGGCAGTCATATATTGGAGAGAATGGTTGGTGTGGTCTCAGGTCAATAACTGCAGGGAACAGAGAAATGAATGGTGACACCTCCTTCAGAGACACTTTGCTTAGATCTCTATATGCTGGTGCACTTCTCCTGGAAGTGGGTATAGGTCTCATGTGAAGCAAAAACTTGAGATTGGCCTGTTGCAAGATAGCCTGTTTTCCAGTGCTTTGCAAAATGCCAGCATAGAGTGGATTTTTGTTTTTCTTAATAATCGAAATGAAATATCAGAGTCATAAGAAATGATGAAAAGACTTCTTGTCATTTCTCCTACAGTAATCTAGCCTACAGTCCTTAAGTCACTGCCCACTGGGTTCACAAACTCTGTTGGACTCCCAGAGTTCTGATTTAATTGGTCCCCTGTTTGATTTTGAGACTGCTAATTTGAAAAGCTCCTCAAGTGATTCTAATGTTCAGCCAAGGTTGAGAACCTTTGTGTACTATGGGACAATTCTACACGTTCTTCTCTCTCTCTCTCTCTCTTTTTAATATCTGCATTCCTTCCATATGTCAAAATTAGTTTTTCCAGGTACTTTCTGAATTTTTGAAAATAAAGAGACCTTCAAAATTACCCTGAACCAGTGATTCTCATCCAGGACTGATTTTGCTCCTCTTGGGACATTTGGCAATGTCTGAAGACATTGTTGATTGTCAAAACTGGGCCAGAGGGGAGTGTGTGCTACCGATATCTAGTGAGTGGAGGCCAAGGATGCTGCTAACAGAGGAATATCCTGTCCAAGATGTCAATAATGCCAACTTTGAGAAACCCCACCTTAGACTTACTCCTCTCATTTACAAATGGGAAAGCACGTCCCAGAGGTGATAGCTTGATTTGCCGAAGGATTCATGCATAATTATACTGGCAGAATAAAAATTGTAAGAATTGTGGCATTATAATGGGACCTTGCCCTTAACACTCCCACCCCCCCGCTCCCCCTCTCCCCTGGCCTTAACTAGTTGTCCTAGGGAACTTTATCTTGTTTCCTTTTCTCAAATATCCCTAGGTAGTGATTGTTACTGCTTACACCTGATTTGGGGAGCCAAGTGTTTCTACCTCAGGCACCCGCAAAAATGAAGCTATGAAACAGCCTCTTGGTGATAGAAAGGCTGACAGAGTTTCCCAGGCCTCTTTCCATGCAGGGTGTGTGTCCGAGCGTGCATGCGTGTGTGTGAGACCACGTGTGTGCGAGCGTGAGTGCGCATGTGCGTGGGTGCGGCTCATGCACTTGCGCGCTGCTGGGGCGCAGCCTCAGCCTCAGAACCGAGGAAGGGGACGCGGTTCCCTGCCTCTGGTTACCCTCCATCTCCACCTCAGCGAAAGTGGTGAACTGTGGTTGTTATCCCGGAAGGCAGTATTTGGAATTACGCATGCCTAATATAACATATATATTTCTCTACAATTTCTTTTTCTGCGAACGCATTTTTTTTTAAATAAAAATCAAAGCATTTATTCAAATACTCCAACTTCAGAGCCACCTGGGAACTTGAAACACTCCTGCGCCCTCCCCAGCGATTGCGAACGGGTTGCGTTGGGGTCCAGGAGTGGATGGCTGCGTGTCCCCGTTGATTCTTCCGTGCAGTTGGAATTAAGAATGCTCGTGTAGGAGAGCAGTTCTCCAACTTGTCTGCAGATGGTAGTCCCCTGCCCAGCTGGTGCTCGGGTCGCCTTCAGAGGCTCTGACTGACTTGGTCTGGAGTACCCAGCCTGGGCTTTGGGAGAATTAAGACTTCCCTAGGTGAGTCAAGAATGGAAAGGGTTGATTGGTATTTCTGAGGATTTTTTTTTTTTGGGGGGGGAGGTGTCTTATTTTACCAAGAAGCTTCTGCCACTTGAGAGTTAAAGAAGTGAAATGGCTCTAACCTTTGAGCACAGATGATGGTAGTACTAGAAGCAATGGCTCATCATCCCCTTTGGGGTGCAGTAACAATCAAAGTTACACGAACACCAATTAGAAAGATAGCTTGTATTTTTAATTGCTGAGAAAAGGAAGAGCTTGAAGGAGATTTTGCTTCTCAAGACCACTTTACCTTCCCTAACCACTGTGAATAGATTCATAAGGAGTAAGGAGCTGCCTCTGGGGTACAAACAGTGCTCTGGGCATAGGTACTGATCCTTGTGTTTTGTCTATAATTACTTTTGCCCTCTCTTTCCTTTTGCTTTTTTATTTTTCCTTTTGTAGGGTGGGGAGGACCTCTTACACTTAACAGACTCCCACTATGATGATGCCCAGATTGAATTCTTGATTTTCTTTCATTAGACCAATTCTGCAGCTTTTTAGGTGTATTAAAAAACAACAACAACGAGCCGAAACCGGTTTGGCTCAGTGGATGGAGCATTGGTCTTCGGACTGAAAGGTCCCAGGTTCAATTCTGGTCAAGGGCATGTACCTTGGTTGTGGGCACATCCCCAGTGGGGGTGTGCAGGAGGCGGCTGATCGATGTTTCTCTCTCATCGATGCTTCTAACTATCCCTCTCCCTTCCTCTCTGTAAAAAAAATCAATAAAATATATTAAAAAAAATGAAATGCCTGGCCCCTTGCCACAACAGACAGCCTTCCCGGAGTTGTAAGCAGCTGGGCTCTCCCGTGTGATAGAGGCTCAGCAGGGTCTGGGGCTGGGCTTACAGAGATGGGCGTGTAGTCCGGGAGGCAGGCCAGGGTGACTTTGAAGAGCATTCCAGCCACAGCCATGTCTGGCTTCCTGCTTCTCCACAGAAGCCACTTGGGAGCAGTGTGGCCTTGCCTATGAGGGAAGCTCTGGGAACCTTCCCGGAACTGACCTGCATGCCGGGGAGCCTGGAGCCCCCAGCTGATGACAAGTGAAATATTTCACAGAATATAAATCTTTCAACTTGCAAATGTTCCTTGGTGAGAAATCAGACAGCGAGTAAGGAGTGGGCAGAATCCTTGCCCCAGTGAATACAAGTGAAGGATGGAGCCTCCTGCCTTTGTTCTGTGATTAAACAGCACGAAGTTTGTGGGAAAGAAGATTCTCTGCTTATCATGGGGCTGTTGCCCATAATGGGCTCCTGAATGGGAGGCACTGGTATCTCTCTTTATCTCACTGACAAAAGAAAAGAAACAACAACAACAACAACAACAACAACAACACACACACACACACACACACACACACACACACACACAGAGTTATCTCTAGCTCGTGCAATATTCCACTGTGTGACTGCTTCCAGGTTGTAAGCTCTTCTGACAAAAGTCAAACAGAGAAACATATCAGTTAGGGCCTTTCAATCCTGCTTTCATAAGAAGCAGTATGAACTTTCCAATCCTTTTATGTTTGCTCTGGGTCTTCGAATTAGACTTTTATATTTTATTTTATTTTATCATGGATGCATCTCACCTCCAAGGAGATCACATGTGAAGTATTATTTTACAAAATTATTATGAAGTGTCTGTTAGTGTGTGATTAGCATTATATTTTCATTTTTTTTGGCTCTTTCTATAATGCCAGGCTTTCAGGAATTATTTGGAAAGGGAGAGAAGGAAGGATATATAGGGTGCTGAGGGTGGAAGTCTAGGGAGCATATGGTTAGAGGTGCAGGAAAGAGAGGAATGGGATAATTAGGAAGTTTCCCTCCAAATTGCCATGGTCACAGGAAGGCAGGAGTTGCAGTGTAAACCTTTTAACTTGGTTCATTGGCTGGCGATGGATTATTTCTTGGGTAATATCCCTTTTCAGTCACTATGCAGTATTTGACACCATTTTATATAAGGGACTTGAGTATCTGAAGAGGTCCTGGAACCAATCCCTCGTAGATTTTGAGAGGTGAAGGGGCACCTGTATTACTCAATCATAGCATTTGTTCAGTCCAGTGGCAGTCATCAGTTCCATGCTGAGAATAAACCCAATTTTGGGAGGAGAGCATGAGAAGGAGTTGTCAGATGGGAGAACAAATAGATCCCCCTGGCAGCTTTAGCCTGTCCCTAAGATCATGAGGAGGTAAGGACAGTCTAATTGCCAGCTCTATAGTTGTGCACCTGGAATGGATTCCAGAGGTTGTGAAATGCACTCAGAAGAGAGGGCACCCAGTCTTTGGAGATCTGGTGCTCACAGCCAGCCAGGACAAAGTACATGATGTGCCTGTCTCCCCTGCTGTTCTTCCCACTGAAGGTCAAAACTAGCCAGGTCTAGCCAGGCCAAATGAGATGGTTCCTTCCTGGCAGTCTTGGGAGCTTCTCACATCCCAGGCTAGCAGAGGCTCCCCTTGCTCTGGGGTGATCTGGTATCTCTGTTGTTTCTGGGATTCTGAGGGATCCTAGCCTCTTTGGGGCAAAATAGAGATTTTTGGTCATCCTCTAGCTTAGTGGTCGGCAAACTCATTAGTCACCTAGCCAAATATCAATAGTACAATGATTGAAAATTATTTTGAGAGCCAAATTTTTTAAATTTAAATTTCTTCTAATGCCACTTCTTCAAAATAGACTCACCCAGGCTGTGGTATTTTGTGGAAGAGCCACACTCAAGGGGCCAAAGAGTTGCATGTGGCTTGCAAGCCACAGTTTGCCGACCACTGTTCTAGCTGAATTTAGCATAAATGTGAGCAGGCCATCACCACCTTTGTTTCTCCAATTGCATCCTCAGTGAAATATGGAAGTAAACAAATTTGAACTCTATGACTTTGATCACTAAAGGTTAAATGTCAACTAGACACCAGACCTACAAGAAAATGCTTCATCATAGATGCAAGATTCAGGGCTGCCATGACAAAGCTTTAGGAGTGAGACAAAAACAATGAAGCAAGAGCTGGTCCTAGGAACATACAAATAGTCTGTTCTCTAGTATGACACAGGAATTTCTTCAGGTAGACAGATGTGAACCATCAGGACTGGCACAATTACTTTGTACATAACTTGACATAGTAGCATTTATGGAGACCCCCTACTTGAGCATAGGGGCCTTTATTCTTACCTAGCTGTGATAATGGATCCCAGAATAACCATATAGGGCATTGTGCTAAGTGCATTAGATATATGTTCTCATTTAACCCTCAGAACAGCCCTATGAGGTAGTCCTATTACCTCTCTATGGTGTAGATGAGAACACGTTGCTTGCAGAGAATAAGGCATGTATGCAGGCTCACCTGGATGGTAGGTGGAGGAGCCTTTGTAGCTTGTATTCTTATGGTTCCTCCCCTTTAGAGGTTTTTTTTTGGGGGAATACTGTAGGGTGTTGAGCCCCATGGATTTTCCTAACACTGGTTAGTGAGTATAAGAGTAAAACCTCCTTTTTATTTAGGTTAATTTTGCCAAGAAATTGATTGTGTGATCATATAGTTAAGAGAGAATAGCTTTCCAGCAAGTGCTAGGTGAAATGAAAAACCACTTCTTGGCTTTGTTCTAATTGCTTTAAATAGCAATGTCAAATCTTCATGTGGATTTCCTGATTGTGGGTTTGGACGTATTTCCTCTTGAAAGGAAAGAAGTTGAGAATCTACAGTTCCTAGGTAGAAGAACAAACAAAACATCCCCCTTTTCCTGACAATGATAAAAAAAAAAGGTAGGATTCCGTCATTATGAAGAGGGATGTTTGTTTTTTGTTAATCCTTACCTGAGGATATTTTTCCATTGATTTATTTTTAATCCTCACCCAAGGAGTGATGATATTTTTTCCATTGATTTTAGAGAGAGTGAAGTGAGAGGAGAGGGAGAGAGAATGAGAGAGGGAAGAGAGAGATAGAAACATCAATGTGAAACACATTGATTGGTTGCCTCCTGCATATGTCCTGACCCAGGCTGGGGATCAGGCTGCAACTTCTGTACATGCCCTTGACGCTCTAACCACTGAGTAACCTGGCTAGGTTTTTTTTTTTAATTTATATTTATTTTTGAAAGTATACAGATGTCCTCCTTTTTTCCTCCATTGACTCCTCTCCTCCCAGCTCCCATCCAGTCCCCAGGTCTTCACCCCACTATTGTCTGTGTCCATGGGTTATTCATATCTGCATATAAGTTCTTTGGTTGACATTTGTTTTAAAGACTATTTCTCCCCAGGCATACTTCAACGATATTGTGGATTTGGTTTCAGACCACTGCAAAATAAGTGTTGCAATAAAGCAAGTGGTAACCTTTTTGCTGGTGGAGGGTCTTGCTTGCAGTTTGTAAAAAAAAATGCAATATCTATGAAGCATAATAAAGCAAAGTGCAATAAAATGAGGTATGCCTGTATTTACTTTTCAAACTAAGGACAGCTTCACCTGGCGCTTGTGTAACAAAATCTGCAGTGGTTCAGGTCTCTGAGCGACCATACTCAGTGACAGGGCAGGTTGGAAGCTGAGTATAAGGTATAGCATACTGGACCAAAAGACCTGGATCTAGTTCTGGTACCAAGTCCCATGACTTGAATCAGCCTCCATCATCCTTCCTCAGTTGCCTAACTGGTCATGTCAAATGGGGGACATGTCAAATAGTTGAGGTCAACCTGTAACTCCTGTTTTGTGTGGCTCATTTATTCATTGTGAACACTTGGTTCATACTTCTTGTATACAAAGTACTGTTTCATTTTTACTAATTTATTTTTTATTTTTAATTAAATCTTTATTATTCAAATTATTACATTTGTTTCTCTTTTTTCCCCTCCATAGCTCCCCTCCACTCGGCTCCCACCCCTCCCTGTAATCTTACCTCCCTCCCATTGACCTCATCCAAAGGTATATGATTTTTGTCCAGTCACTCCCTGCACCCCTCTCACTCCTTTCCCTCTGAGAATTATCAGTCCACTCCCTTTCTGTGCTCCTGATTCTATTATATTCGCCAGTTTATTCTGTTGATCAAATTTTTAATTCACTTAATTTTTAGATTCACTTGTTAATAAATATATATTTGTTCATAATTTTTTATCTTTTACCTTTTTCTTCTTCCTCTTCTTAAAGAGTACCTTTCAGCATTTCATATAATACTGGATTGGAGTTGATGAACTTCTTTAGCTTTTTCTTATCTGTGAAGCTCTTTATCTGCCCTTCAATTCTGAATGTTAGCTTTGCTGGATAGATTATTCTTTGTTGTAGGTTCTTGCTATTCATCACGTTGAATATTTTTTGCCACTCCCATCTGGCCTGCATCGTTTCTGTTGAGAAATCAGCTGACAGTCGTATGGGTGCTCCCTTGTAGGTAATGAACTGTTTTTCTCTTGCTGCTTTTAATATTCTCTCTTTGTCTTTTGCTCTTGGTATTTTAATTATGATATGTCTTGGTGTAGTCCTCTTTGGATTCCTTTAATATGGGGTTCTGTGTGCTTCCTGGACTTGTAAGTCTATTTCTTTCACCAGATGTGGGAAGTTTTCAGTCATTATTTTTTCAAATAGGTTTTCAGTATCTTGCCCTCTCTCTTCTTCTGGCACCCCCATAATTCTGATGTTGGTACGCTTGAAGCTGTCCCAGAGGCTCCTTACATTATGTTCACATTTTTGGATTCTTTTCTCTTCTTGCTTTTCCAGTTGAGTGTTTTCTGCTTCTTTATATTTCAAATTTTTGATTTGATTGGGATCCTTTAGTCTGCTGTTAGGTCTCTGTATAATATTTTTTATTTCAGTCTGTGTATGTTTAATTTTTATTTGGTCCTTTTTCATCTCCAGTTGGTCCTTTTTCATCTCTAGTTGGTCCTTTTTCATCTCCTGTTGGGTCTTGCTAAATTTATCCATCTTTTCTAGGATATTCTTGAAAAACCTTATAACCGTGGTTTTGAACTCTATATCCAGTTGTTTGTTTTCCTCCATTTCTTTTGTTTGTAATCTTTTCCTATGTCTCTGCATTTTCACTATGTCAGGAGAACTTCTGTGTTGGATTCAGCCTTATGATACAAGACTTGCAAAACTGCAAAAGCCTCTTTGTTGAGCTTGGGATGGGTGGAGTATCAGGGCTTAACGGACCACCTAGTAGGCCCCACCCTCTACTGAACCTGGGTCTCACGTGACTCTGGGTAGTCGCTGGAGCAGTCCCTGTGAGTGTGCGCAATGCCTCTAGACCACTGCCTTTCTGGCTCCCCTGCGATCCTGGACCATATGAGTCTGGGTCCCCAAGGTTTTGCCTGAAACGGGTGTAGTGGAGTTAGAAGTGATGTAGTTGGGAGGCTCTGTCTCCTGCCCACTCGTGAAAGCCAGCAACACAATCAGCAGTCGGTCTTCTGTGTGCAGTGCTGTGTGTGCCACCAGACTCCTGCCCTTTCACGATTCCCCTAAATTTTCGTGCACTTCTCCCTTTTCACAGTCCAGACTCCCCCTGTATGAGTCTCGCCTGGACCTGGGGTTCAGTGCTGTAGGATAAGGGGTTCAATGCTGTTGGGAGTCTCTGTCTCCCTCGCATCAGAGAAAGCCAACCAGGTACTCCAGCACCCACTCTCTCCATGTGCATGTCTCTGCCCCTCAGCTTTTTGCAGCTCCTCTAGGTCTCTGTGAGCCCCTCTCTTTCCTTCTAGTTGTAGAATTTCCACTCAGCCAGATTTCCTGTGGTTCTGGATGCTGTCCGTTCTGTCTTTTAGTTGTAGTTTTGAAATTGTTGTGTGAGGCAGTAGTGTAGGTGTTTACCTATGCCGCCATCTTGGATTCCCCATTTTTACTAATTCTTGCAACAATCTCATGAGGGAGATAATATTCTTAGCCTAATTTTGCACATGAGAAGACAAGAGCACATAGGAGTTGATTTGTTCAAGGTCACTTACACAGTATTTGTGGTGGATTCAGACTAGAACCCAGGTTTTCTGAACCTGAATAGTATGTTTTTAACAACTGTGTCTTTCACCATCTGACCTCCTCTAAAGTATAATCAATTTTGACATCTTTCTTTTTTGGGGGGTGATGAGTTCTTGTCTTTGGCTAGAGCTAGAGCTTAATTTTGTTGTAAGACCCTTCAGATTTCAAAGTCTTTCCTTGTGGAAGATCTGGACAGGTTTGAGGCCTTCTGATGTTTTCATTTTATTTCAGATGCACTACTCCCTTCACCCTAAATAATATGACATTAAATCCCAGTGTTTATTTTTGTTAATTATAAAATTATTGTGTAGTAACATTACTTACATAATTAATAGTCTATATGCAACTTACAGCTGAATTCTCTCCTTGATAACAGCAATTATTGGCATGGATCTCAGTATCCAGCAAAATGTGGGAATGTATTAATCAGCACTTGTAACAAATCTATTGATTTTTTAAAAAAATATTTTTTCTTATTACAACATGTGTCCAGTGAGGGACAAATATATAATGCCAAAATGCTGAAAGAAAAGAGATAAAATCATCCAGAATTATACCACTCTGATAGCTATACCAAAGCAACACCTATACTGTTTTGTCTATAAAAGGCTGTGATTCAGGACTTTTATACCCAGCCAGGTTGTTTTCCATATGTGAAAGCAACAAATATATTATCTTATAGGCAAAGTTTCAAAACATTTCTATGATTGGCAATTGTCCTAGGCAAGACTTTATTTATTTATCTCTGTTGAAATGAGCGCTTGAAGATAACATAAATTCTAAGAGATGGTTGATGGTACCGTGAGAGATCAAAACAGGAAAGCTAGAGCATCAAAAAGGTTGAGGGGAAACACTTAAACCAGTTAATGTACATCTGTTTGTATTCCTATATAATTGTAAGTAATAATTAGGGATTACATATAAAATCTGTAATTGTATTTCTGTTTACAAACTGAGAGCAAATATAAAAAAATAATTTTTAGAAGACATAAAATATACCAATAATTATGTGGTAATCTATATCTATGCCTCCAGATTGCATCATCAAAGTCTGAGAAGGATGTTCTGGGAATGGCTGGAGGAGAAGGAGTGGGAAGTCACAGGATGAGTAGAAATGGGAGGAATTCAAGACATTATCTTGGATAATGCTAATTATTTGTACTTGGGATTTGTCTATACCCTTAAAAATGAAATGATATACAAGTGTTTTGAAAACTAAATCAAGTGAGGCTTATGGTCACCTTAAATAATATTAGTCCTTAAAATAGTTAGCTCAGTAACTTCATGGCTTTTTAGGCAATTATATGATTTGTGCATTTTGTTTGCTTTTGAGCCTAGTTCTTTCTGAGATTGTTCTGCTGCTAAGCCCATTTCACTGTGTATTTCTTAAAGTAACCTTGATGAAGATAAGTATATTGTCCTGTCTGCTTAGGTCTGGTGTCTGACTGCCCAACTGATGTTCAAGATTAAAAGACAATTTCCTCCCTATTTTTTATTTTTGTCTGAAAGTTGTAACCATCATGTTAAAGCTAGAATTATAGAAGTGTGTACATCTCCATTCAAGGAAACAATCTAAATAAATTGGAATTTATCAAAAGACATTCTTCTCTAATTATGATTGAGTTTCTATCTAATATTTCTTCAATGTAGCCCTCTCATAACATGGGAGCATTGGCACTGAACACAGATTCTTTTGGAAATGTTAGTGTTGGAATTTGATAATATCCTGTGTGTGTGTGTGTGTGTGTGTGTGTGTGTGTGTGATGGGTGTGTGTGGTGGGTGCAGGGAGGACCAGGATTCACAAAGTGTTCAAAGGAGAAGTGATACGAATCCCTCTACTAGTAAGCCATTTGCAGGAAGCCTAATCAACACTCCAGAGAGGAAGTTAGCAGCCTGGCCTGATGGCTGCTTCTCCCAGTGGCGGTGAGGTTGTCAAGCCTCATTACTGGAAAGTTCATCTTGTTAGATTTCCACTTAGAGCAGGAATATGTGTTAGGAAATAGCCCAGTCTCTGTGGCCATTCTGACAAATTTAGACAATGACATTTCAAGTGGTGGTCAAGGAGTTTTGTTTATAGCTTCATTTAAAAATGTGAAAATTAATGACTGACTGAAGAAGTCACACATCTTCGTACTATTGGATTAGATTTAGCAGATTTAATCTTGACTGAATAATGAAGTGAGGCTGGCATGAGTGTCAGGGTTAAAACAGAGTAGAAACAAAACCAGCGATGGGCACAGGCTTCAAATAGAATATATTGTATATGCACTAGAATATATTGTATATGCTGTATTCATAAACAAACCCAGAAATCTCAGGGACTTAAGGAAAAACAAAACAAAACAAAAATGGCTTATTTATTGCTTTCGTGAAGTCCAATACAGTGTACACGATTCTCCGGGCAGCACTCCCTCTATCCTGTTTGGCTGCCATTTCAACCTGTGGCTTCTAGAATTGTCAAAGCAAAGGATGAGAGATCAGTTTTTTTTCTGTAGGGATCTAGAAGAAACATAGCACTTCTGCACACATTTTTATGGCTATGACTAGTCTCATGGGCCCATCTAACTGCAAGGGAGCTGGGGAGTGTAGACTTCCTGTGCGTCAAGAAGGAGAGAAAAACTGGGTGTGGATGAGCGCTACACACTTCTACTGCACATGTGGGTAGAGTGGAATCCAGGCAATGGTTAGAGACTGATGTTATTGATATTCAGCAGGGGATGCAGAATTCCTAGGGGACCAAGTGTAGACTAGCACTTTCTTTTTCACAATAATAACAACTTGCACAGCCATGGGAGATGGCCCAGTCCCCTGCCTCCTGCTTCTGGCTGTGGGTCAACTCCAACTTGAATTGATATAAAATCTTAATAAAATTTTATTAAGTGAATTATCCTCTTCTGCTACCTTCCTTGACTACTGGCCCTGCATTAGTGGGACTGTTATTCAGGTCTAAGTTCCTTACTCTAGTCTGGTCATCTCCCTAATATTCTAACATTCTCCCAGTCTTGCAGTGATAATCCTGGTTCTGGGTACTCACTCCATCTTTGAGACCCACAGATGTATGGCATAGGCCAGTGGTTGGCAAACTATGGCTCGTGAGCCATGGTCTGCCACTCTGTTGACTAATGAATTTGCCAACCACTGGAATACTTGGTTAAGGATGTAGTGAGACCTTATCAGCATGTTTCTCTAGTCCTTCAAATGCACTCTGTCTATACAGAGAGGGTCGCTGTCCTTCCTCCTTGGTGCATTCCTACTGAGTCTCATATGGTAGTTGAGAGTTGTTTCAAGAGAGATTGCCTGGACCCAAATCTTGCTTCTATGCCTAGCAAACACTGAAATCCTGAACCAGTGACTTAACCTCTCTGAACTTCTGTTTTCTCATTGGTAAGTTTAATTAATTATATCTGCCTTTTATAGTTGTGATGATTGAGTGAGTTAATACATGAAAAGCACTTAGAACAGTGCTGAGTGAGTCATTAAAGAACATTAACTATTGTCCCTTTTATTAAAACTCAATTCCAGTGTTTCTGAAGCTTTCCTGAATTTGCTGCTTTTCTGAGTTCCTTCAGCATTCTGTAATGCTTCTGTTATAACCTTTATCATATTATATTATAACTAGTGGCCCAGTGCACAAATTCGTGTATGAGTGAGATCTGGCCAACCTGCCCCAATCAGATTGATTGGGCTGGGCCAGCTGTGGGGAGGGGCTGGCCAGGGGGAGGGACCACAGGCAGTTGGTGGGCCAGCCCTGTCCCCTGGTCAAAATCCTGGTAGAATGGAAAATTTGCATATTAGTCTTTTATTATATAGGATTATTAATTTACCATTTTTTTCTCTCTTGCTAACCTGTCATTAATCAAGTGCAATGTACTGCTCACCATTTATCTTAGTCTTGAAAGAATATCTGATGTGCAAAATAGATTAAAAGTTGTTTTTGAATAAATGTATGGAAATGGCTGAATTCACCAGTCTTCAGTTCTCTTCTCTTTCCTAAGTACAAAGCAAAGCTACATTTCTGAGCTCTCTTGTTTCTAAATCAGTGGTTCTCAACCTTTTTTAATGCTGTGACCTTTTAATACAGTTCCTCATGTTGTGGTGACCCCCAATCTTAAAATTATTTTCGTTGCTACTTCATAACTGTAATTTTGCTACTATTAATGAATCATAATGTAAATATCTGTTTTCCGATGGTCTTAGGTGACCTTGCTAGCAGTTTTCAACCTGTGGGTCGCGACCCACAAGTTGAGAACCACTGCTGTAGAGCCTAAGACCATCAGAAAACACAGATATTTACATTATGATTCATAACAGTAGCAAAATTATAGTTATGAAGTAGCAACGAAAATAATTTTATGATTGGGGGTCACCACAACATGAGGAACTGTATTAAAAGGTCACAGCATTAAAAAAGGTTGAGAACCACTGTTCTAAATGAACCATGTAACTGAGTTCTGGTCAATGAAATGAAACATACCACTTTTAGACTGTCCATAAACTTACTGAGCAATCTTCTGTGAGCCTTCTCTTTGCCTCCCATCCAATTGGCTGGAGAATGCAGCATCTTAGAATAGAAAGATCCCAGATCCCTGAGTCACTGCTTGGAAAAGAGGAATCTGGACTTTTAAAATTGTGCCAGGTTTCTGAAATCTGAACCTGGTCATTATAGCAGCTAGTGTACTTACCTGGCTAATAAAAAAAGGATCTGGGCACAACAGACATTTTTCTGTAGACATCAGGGTATCAGATGACTCAGTCAGTCTGCTGGCAAAGGCTCTCAGTTCAGAACAGCATATTGGCCCAGCCCATAGGAGAAACAGAAATGTACATAAAACTGAAAACTCAGGCAAATTCGTGATACTTGGGGAGGATCATCTAGCCTGCCCACTCTCTTCTCAGTATGAAGTCAGTTCCCACTTAGAAGTCTATTTTTGGGGTCAAATATGGATTTCCCTAAACTTCTGGTTAACTCTCCTTCCTTTCTCTCCAGTGGGAGCAGCTGTTGAGTATGATTCTCCTCTTCCTGGTAAGTTACTTAGAGAAAAAGCTGACTTTCCTTTTGCTACACAAAGCATCATCCTGAGAAACAATTACAGTTCCTTTTAAAGCTTTAGTTCCTTCATAGATACCTATTGTCCTCATAAATGGAACTGCTCGGAACACAAAAGCATTTATTTCCTCTTTTAGCTAATTTAATTTTTACAGCTCTGGTGAGAAAATATTTTATGTTTTACTCGTCTAATGTGATTTTAAGGTAGTTTATTCTTGGATTCAATTTTGTTTTCATTTTCTAGAAAATCAATTTAATTCACAGAAGGATCATTCATTTAATGGCTTTTCTTGCACATGGTTAATGCTTAAGCATAAGATCAGGTATTTCTCTTAGTAATATCTTCACAAGGCTCAACTGGAGAAGGTGTTAGATGGGGAAATCCTCTACATTTGGCAAAGCCTCTTTCATCTGGACTGACGTACATAGAAAATCAGTCTGAACTGAAGTGAATTGCAGACTGTTTTTCAAAGAGGTTCCTATATAAGTTCAAGTTGCTCAAACTAAATTTATGGGAGTGTAGGCTAACAAAGAGTTTTGGGTTATCTTCATCTAGCTTTCTAGTACTTGGCATGCATATTTTTATCTTAGGAAATTCTATTTGGGTTCTTTAAAACTCTTTCACCATAATTCCTTTAAACATTCTCCTACTTCAACATATTAAAGGGTGCATATGACAAACACATAGCCAACATCATACTCAAGGAGCAAAAATTGAAAGCATTTGTCTTAAGATCAGGAACAAGACAGGGATGTATGCTTTCACCACTCTTATTTAATATAATATTGGAAGTTTTAGAGCAATCAGATAAGAAGAAGAAATAAAAGCCACTCAGCTTGGAAAGGAAGAAGTAAAACTCATTATTTGCAGAAGACATGAAACTGTATATAGAAAACCCTAAAGAATCCACCCAAAAAACCTACTAATTCTGATAAATTAATTCAGTAATGTAGCAGAGTACAAAATTAATCTTCAGAAATCAGTGGCATTTTTATATACCAATAATGAACTATCAGAGAAACTAAGAAAACAATTCAATTTATAACAACAAAAAAAGAAAAATAAGGTACGTAGGTATAAATTTAACCAAGGAAGTAAAAGACTTTCTTACAAAATTATAAGATACTGAAGAAAGAAATGGAGGAAGATACAAATAAGTATAAGCATGCACAGTGTTCATGGACAGGAAAAATTAACATCATTAAAATGTCCATGCTACCCAAAGCAATCTAGAGTATCAATGCAATTCCTATTAAAATACTCATGGCATATCTCAGAGAACTAGAACAAATATTCTAACAATTTAAATGGAACCACAAAGATTATGAATAACCTCAGCAATCTTGAGAAAGAAGAACAAAGTTGGAAATACCATACCACCTGACATCAAACTATACTGCTGTAAAAGGTTACAGTAATAAGAGCAGCATAAAAACAGGCATCTAAATCAATGGAACAGAATAGAGAGCCTAGAAACAAACCCATTGGTCAATTAATATTTGGCAAAGGAGATAAGAACATGTAGTGGAGTAAGGATAGTCTGTTCAACAAATGCTATTGGGAAAACTGGAAGAGATTGGCCAATTCACAATTTGCAGAACGTCAGATCAGCTCCTCAAAAACAGTTTTAGGCCCTACCTGTATGGTTCAGTGGTTGAGTGTTGATTTATGGACCAAGAGATCATAGTTCCATTCCTGGTCAGGGCATGTGTCCTGATTGCAGTTTCTATATCCAGAGGGGGCGTGTAGGAGGCAGCCTATCAATGATTCTCTCTCATTGATGTTTCTATTTCCCCTTCTCCTTTCTTCTTTGAATCAATAAAATATATATTAACACACACACACACACACACACACACACACACACACAGAGAGAGAGAAAGAGAGAGAGAGAGAGAGAGAGAGAGAGAGAGAGAGAGAGAGAGAGAAAGAGAGAGAGTTTTGAGGACTTTTTGGAAAATAAGAGAATCTTCAACCTCCTTCCTGGAGGAGCTTTTAGATGAAGCTACACTGGGCTCTCTGAGGACTCAATCTGCTTTTGGAATATGAGCTCTATTACCTCTTGTCTATTGACCTCATACTGCAAAAGCAGAGAGAACAGGAATACCCTTATATCTCTAGATTTCCTTTGTGGTTTACAAGTTACTTCCCCCACACATTAACTATTTTGAGCTTCCTAATAGCCCTGAAGGTTGGCATGAGAGCTCTTATATCCACTGGATGTCCCCACGTCTTGTCTACCAGTGAGGAGGAAGAAAATCTCATTAAGTAGAATGACCCACCTCTGAAGGTGCTCAGACCCTCCTTGGCATACCTGTGGGATCTCTGGAGCTTCCTGAAGGATTCAATCCTCTGTTGGTTCTGGTATTCCTTGAGGGCTTCTCAGTGGGGTTCAGCAGCCAGTCTTCATGTATTTTGCTACTGGGACCTAATTGTGCTGGCAAATCCCTCTCTAACATATGCAGGCAAACAGGTTACTTCCAGTGAGAGTGAATCCACTGTTGTGGGAACATCCTTCACTGTCCTCACTTCTGTCAGACCTGTATTCCTGAATTCATCCTTTTCTAGCAAAGAAACAGCTAACAATGCCTGAATATAGATAACTAGAGGGATGGGTGTCACCCCCACACAGAAGTATTCAAATCTCAGTTTTGAAGTTACCAATTGGCTGGTAATATGTACACACACCAGCACACATGCATACAAATGTGTATACACATGGGGCCTCAGAGAAATGGACTAATCTGCCCAGGCCATTCCATTTTTGATCAACAGAGACATAGAACCCAGGACTTTTGACTCTGAGTCTCATGTACTTCCCTCTGCCTCATTCTGATTTAAAGAAAATTCTATTAAAATGTTGGCCTAATAGGCAGAATCATCTGCTAAAAGCTTAAACCAGCACTACAGTAGAAATTCTGCTCTGCCTCTTTTGACTGGGCTCAGGGAGGCTACCATGACCAGACTTGTGTGCCATCAGGAGAGCTGGGTGAATAATGGGGCCTTTGTCATAGGCACTCCCTGAAGTCTTCTCCCAATGTAAGTGTCAGTGTTTTTTCATTATTTTTGCCTGCGGTTTGTAACTTGTCATAAGAATTAGTTCCGGTTTAATGGAGTGCCTGGTGCTGGGGTAGGAGGAGGAAGTGTTGTGGCCTCTCAAAATGCATTTTATAAGATCCTGACATTCTAGGTCTTGGCAGATACATCTGGGAACAGTAGCATGTGGGAAGGGACAAATCTACCAAATGTTCCAAGTCCAGCTCCCTCTTGGCCTCTAATTTGGAGCTTGCTTACAAGTTTTTTGGGGAGTAAAACAGTCAAATTTTTTTCTTTTTTTTTTCTAAAAGTTCTATTTGGGGTTGTACTACTTGAAAGCAAGAATGCTTCTGGGTAGTTAATGATGTGCTTCTTCCACATCTTTGTTGAAAAAGGACATCTAGTCCTCAAGTTGATTCTCAGCTCTTCCCTGGATCTTTCAAAAGTTTCTTTCTGTTTTTTAAAAATATCTTCATTGTTTAAAGTATTACAGATGCTCCTTTTCCACCCATTGACCCCCCTCCACCCTATACCTGTCTCTCACCGCCCCCCCCCCCAGGCCTTCACCACACTATTGTCTGTGTCTATGGGTTATGCATATCTCTCTATATAAAAGCCTAAGTGACCATTACAATGGAATGCCTGGAATGACCAGAATGAGCAGTCACTATGATATGCACTGACCGCCAGGGGGCAGACGCTCAACACAGGAGCTGCCCCCAGCCCACAAGTCCTGATTGCCAATGGGGCCTGCTGGCCAACCTCCTGGTCCCCAACCCTGGCCAGCAAGCCCTAATTGCCCGATCAGGCCAGGCCCTTGGGCTGGGATAGGGAATTGGGAGTGGGTGGCAGTGGATGAGGGTGGTGAGAGAAGGAAGAGGGGGAGAGGTGGAGAGGTGGGGAACTGTGAGGTGGTGGTGTGCAGGTGGTGAGAGAAGGAGGAGGCAAGGGAAGGAGGAGGCAAGGGACGGAGGAGGCAGGGAAGCAGGGAGGTGAGAAACCTGATCAGCCCTGATTGCCAGCCAGGCCTAGGAACCCCACCCATGCACGAATTTCATGTACTAGGCCTCTAGCATGCATATAACTTCCTTAATCGTTTTTCCCACCCCCTTCTGAGATTGGTCATTCTGTCCCATGCTTTTGTGTCTCTGAATTTTATTAAATTAATAGAGGCCTGGTGCATGAAATTTGTGCATGGCAGGGTATGTGTCCCTCAACCCAGCCTGCACTCTTTCCAGTCAGGGACCCCTGGGATCAGGCCTAAATTGGCAGTCGAACATCCCTCTCACAGTCTGGGACTGCTGGCTCCTAACCACATGCCTGCCTGCCTGCTTGACTGATTGCCCCTAACCGCTTCTGCCTGCCAGTCTAATCACCCTCTAACTGCTCCTCTGCTGACCTGATCGTCCCCAACTGCCCCTCCTGCTGGCCTGATTGTCCACAATTGCCGCGACCCACCTCCTCCACCAGGATCCACTACTCCATGTGAGGTGGCAGAGATGCCGGGACTGGCCTCCTTCATGGTGTTCAGATGGGATCCCCACCTGCTGTGTGCACAGGCATCTTGTGGTGGTCATCTTGTGATGATGTCATGTGAGGGCTTGATGCCACCTAGGCTTTTATTATATAGGATACTTACCTTGTGTCCATTTTCTCTTCTCTGTGCTGATTGGATGCTCCAATTCATACTCAAGTATTGGGTTACAGTGTGATAAAGTTTCTTGAAAACATTCTCATATTTCTGGGGACTTGCCTTGCTTGACCAAGTCACAGAAGCCTTCCTTTCTTCTGATTGCTTGGGCAGGTTTTTGAACATTAGTGAGCATAGCTAACTACCTGGGGAGCTAATAAATGTGCAGGCCTGCTGCCAGAGATTCTGACCCACATATGGGTGAAGCAGTTTATGATGTCATGGTACCACATAAAAAGTGGTGAATGCCACAGATCTTTCCCAATACTCTTCCACCATGCCTGAAAGTCTCCTCATTAATTTTTTCAACAAATGTGCATTGAATCCTTGCTGTTTGGAAGGCTCTGCCTAAGCTTGTGGCCAGGAGGCTGTACTCTAGGGGGAGAATCAGAAGACCCACACACACTCTAATACCTATCAGTAGAAAAAAAGCATAGGTGGAGGAAAGTGGTTTCTGAGTGCTAGAATCAAGAGCGTTGGCTACTCAGAGTGTGGTTCTTAGACTAGCAGCTTCAGTGTTACCTGGGAGGTAGTTAGACCTGCACATTTTCAGGTCACATTCCAGTGCCTTCTGTGAGGGAGTCAGTTAACCTGTGAGCACCCTCTGTCCTGTGCTTTTATACCTCAGGCTCTGTCCCTTTCTGTCCTGGACACTCATAGGTCATGGTGGATAAAGAAGAGCTAGGAGCCCTAGCTGGTTTGGCTCAGTGAATAGAGCATTGATCTGTGGACTGAAGAGTCCTGGGTTCGATTCCAGTCAAGGGCACATGCCTGGGTTGTGGGCTTGATTCCCAGTGGGAGGCATGCAGGAGGCAGCTGGTCAATGCTTCTCTCTCATCATTAATGTTCTATCTTTCTTTCCCTCTTTCTTCCTCTCTGAAATCAATAAAAATATATTAAAAATAAGAAGAGCTAGGAAATAAGTTTATCCATAATTCCAGCATGTAGAGATAACCACTCTTACTGTTTGGTATATATCTATTTAGACTTATATCCATACAATTATAGACATATGTAATGAAAACAATGTTGAACAAAATTATGTTAAAAATGTAATACTTTATTTATTTAAAAAATTCCCCCCCCCACTTAATAATGGTAGTCTATCTTTTCATGTAAATAAAAATACTTTATCACATAGGGATATGCTGTGAATTATTAACTATTTCACATGATGCTAGTCTTTGCAAATTTTTAGAATTGCTAAACAGCTTTGAGACAAGTATCTTTGTACATACATTTTTGTGCATACCTGAGACAATTAAACTTAGGTAGGTTCTTTTTTTATAATGTGTTCTTCATATGCAGTTCACGAATATTCATGTCAGAGAGACTGGTATAAGAGGTGACAACTTTCCTTTTAATAAGTACTAGTAATTACCCCACCAGTCTTCCATTTTATAATCAAAAGTACATGAACATAGAGTTGTGCTAAAGTATTTGTATCTTGCATGATTAATAATGGACTTAAGGCCATTAGTAAAGGACCATATCAGTTGTCATGGGACAAAAAACAATCTGGCAAATATAAGTGAAGAGATAAAACTCCAGCATGTATTACTCAGATTACTTGCTCAAACACATCTCAAATCATTGGAAACCAGAGTGAGTTTCTAAAATAAGTGGAAGATCAGCTTATTCAACGCTGATTTTAATATAAGTCCATGCACAGTATCAGCAGATTCATTAAGAAGTCTGCTGGTAGTGATGTTAAGAAGGCTGGCAGATTTTCAATGCAGATTGACACTATTCAAGACAGAGGCATAAACTGATGTTTATTCAAGAATCCTAAGACATGTCACAGATTCTGTGGAGAACATCTGATATTTATAGAGAGCTCGAAGTAAAGTCCTGGGAAAAATATGTTCCAGACGGTTACAGATGTTCTCATATCAAGTCATATTTCTATGAGAACTTATGTAGCAGCCAATGCAGAGGGACAATTTAAGGTTTTCTTCCTGTTAAAAAATAATTGATTCGACTTTATGGTTAGTGTTAGTCACATATTTCAAGTCTTGCAATGGTAGATTTAGAAGATGTCTGAACCTTTGGTTAATCCAGCAAAAATTCAGTTCATTTGAGTCCACTTAGAACAATTTGCATGCTGCAAACCAAGTAGAAACTCCCAGAATATTAACTGAATGTTTGACCAATTTCAGCACATTTTATAGGTCCTCAGGTATCAATCACATCAGTGCATACTTGATTGTTTCAGATGTTGGCACTGCAGCATTAGGCATGGTAGCGGCTAGAAGCAAGGCTGTAAGAAGTGTTGAAAGGGTTTGTCATTCTCTTGTGGGAACTAATGGAAACACAGGAGAAATACTCCCACACTGAAGATTCTGTGGTAAACACCAGACCAATACCAGGGCACCCAGTGAATAATCCTGGAGGCTTGAAGTTCTATGTATAGCTTATTTCTGAACATTTTAATATTACTTTGTGTGAATAAAAATGTGACCTCAAAATATACCACACTTCAGAGTAAGATTTCTGAAACCATCAAAATAAGACAGAATCAAGAAGATGGAAGGAATTGAAACATTTTTTTTTCTGTGTAAAAGAGACCTTTCAAAGCTAAATATGACATAACTGATATTATTCTAAAAGAGTCTTCAACTGTGTTTGTGATTCGAGGGTGGATTGAGAAAATAAATTGCTATTTAATGACATATTCAGGATATTGGCATAATCTCAGTATATTTCCCACCTGCCTTATGTTTTACCAAAGCATCTCAAATATCAAAAGCATTTCTAATCTGCCAAAATAAATTCTACTGATTTAAAACACCCACATTGCAAAGCCAGGCTTAATTCAGTGTTGAGAAGTTTAAAGAATTACCAAATTTCGGAGTGGCCTAGGCTATGATAAATTGGTGTGTTTACTGCAGGCTAATGCTGGTGAATGAACAGTGGCTTTAGGAGTCAAGAAAAAGAGGGCAAAGGAGGTGGCCTCAAGTGCTGAAACTGGGCTTGGAGATAGGTTGACCAATCATCCAGATTTACCCACAATCTAGGGGTTTCCTAGGGTGTAGGCCTTTCTACACTAAAACCATGGCAGGCCGCTAGTAATCTCCTTGGAGGTCACTAGACTGACTGTGTGGGAATAGATCTGTTTCTCTGCCTCATCTCTTATAACCTTTTCTCTTCAAAGCTAGCCCTGAGAACCATTCACCTGGATATCATCCTGGGGAACAGGTACATACATGTGCCTGCACACAGAAATATGTCCACATTTCTTCCTCTCTCCCTCTTCCCCTCTACCCCGCAACACACCAACGAGGCTACTAGGAAATTGTAGAGGCTTATTTGGGTAATTGGGGTAAAGTTAAAAAGAACCAGTTTAGAAAGCTTCTCCTTTCAGTTGTGTACAAAATGACTCAGATAGGGTGAGAAAAGAAGACAATTCTATGAGGGTTCTTTCAACAATCCCAGCAAGAGTAAATGAGCATGGACTGGGTGTGGGTCCTTGGGGATGGAGAGGCAGGAGGAAATATGGTAGATATTTTGAAAGAGGATATGACAAATGGGTTTGTTGACAAATTGTGTAAAAGGGATGAAAGAAGGATCAATTTACTTATCTTTAAAGTAAAGGTTTTTCATGATGATCTGTAACATTCCTTTCTGTTCTGGGAATTCATAACTTCCAGGTTTCTAGACTTAGCAACTGGAAAATGCCAGTGCTTTCCTTCCTTCTTTCCATCATTCAAAATGGCATTTGAGTGGGCAAACATTCCCTCTCCTTAAACTTGCTGGGAAACAATCTCTTAGCTTTTGGAAATAGTCTTGTATTGAAGATACACAACAGATTTGAAAGATAAAGAAAGATGACAGAGATTTTTCTTTTTATTAGCCTGATATATTTTTTGCTTCATATATCTTAATTCATGGAACCCTTTCTAGGACACTAACAAGCAGGCCATTTTGCTGAGGAAACTGAGGCTCAGAGAGGTTGAGGAACTCAGCAATGTCACATGGCAGAGTGGGAAATAATCTTTTAATTATGGAAAATTTTGAACATTCACAAAAGTAGACAAAGTGGAATAATGAATGCCCTATTTACATTCACTTAGCTTCAACCGACAGCAGCCTCTTGCTAATCTTCCATTAATCAACCCCCATCCGCTTTCTCCCTGCATTATTATTTTGAAGTGAATTCCCCATATTACTCATGAATATTTTAGTATGAATCTCTACAAGATAAGGTATGTTTTCTTTTTTTAAAATATATTTTTATTGGTTTCAGAGAGATAGGGAGAGAGAGAGATAGAAACATCAATGATGAGAGAGAATCATTAATGGGCTGCATCCTGCATGCCCCAACACTGGGGATTGAGCTGCAACCCAGGCATATGCCCTGACCGCAAACCTGACTATGAAGGTCTGCTTTCTTTAAAAATAATTACAATGCTATTATACCAAAAATGCTTAACAATAATTTTAAATATTAAATATTCAGTCATTGTTTTTCTTTAAATATATTTTATTGATTTTTACAGAGAGTATGGGAGAGGGATAGAGAGTTTGAAACATCAATGAGAGAGAATCATTGATCAGATGCCTCCTGTACTCCTTCTCCCCACAACGGGGGATGTGCCTGCAACCAAGGCACATGCCCCTGACCGGAACCGAACCCAGGATCCTTCAGTCCACAGGCTGATGCTCCATCCACTGAGCCAAACGAGCCAGGGCTCAGGCATTATTTAATTTTCCAATTATCTCATAAATAAGTTATGAAAAAAATTATCTTAATACTTTTTGACAACTTACTTAAATTAAAATCTAAATAAGGTCCACACATTGCATTGGTTGATATGTTTTAATTCTTGTTTAAATCTTTGAGTTCTCCCTCTATTTCTTTTTTCCTCTTTAATCTTTTGAAGAAGTCAAATTATTTGACCTGAAGAGTTTCTTATGGTCTGGATCTTGCTGGTTGCACCCCCATAATGTAGCTTGACATATTCCTCTGTTCACTGAATTTCCTGTAAATTGGAATTGGGTTTACAGGTTTGGTTCAATTCATGTGGTGTGTGTGAAAAAAAATATTTGGCAATAATAGTTCATAAGTGATGAACTATGGGGTTTCCTGAAGCTGATATGTTTTTCTGTTTTGAGGTTCTCTTTATTTTTGTGATGTAACAGCCATGGATGTTCAGTGCCTGGATACTTTAATTCACTAGAGGTAACACAGTGGTGATTTCATAGTACTGTTCTGGACTGAATATTATTGAACTGAAAGTTCATATGTTGAAATTTTACCTCCTAGCATGTGCAATGGTATTAGGAGGTGGAGCCTATAGTAGGTCATGAGGGGAAGCCCTCATTAATGGGATTAGTGCCATTATGAAAAAGAGTACCTTTTTTGCATTTCTTTCTGCTGCCATGTGAGGACACACAGTGAGAAGACAGTTGCTTGTGAATTAGGAAGTGGGAGCTCAGCAGACTTGACCATGTTGGCAGTTTGATTGCTGAATTCTAGCATCCATTGCTGTGCAAAATAGTTACCTGTTGTTTATGAACTGCTCAGTCAGTGGCATTCTTTTGTAGCAGCCCAAATGTATCTGCAGGAAGAGCTGAGATTTAAAAGCCTGTCTGACTTGAGCAAGTGCCACTCTTAGTAGAGATGAAATGACACACCAGGGTAGTAGCACAGAGGGAAAAGAGATGAATTCAAAGCATTTGAGACAATGTAAAACCCATGAAGAAGTAGGTTGTCCGGGTTGTTTATATCCATAAGTCAACTGGTTGCAAACACATGACCTGTGATCATATCACAATAAAACCCTGAAACATCTGACAATTTTTGATATTTTCATATACTATACTTAAAATCTTTTCCTTTAAACCTACAAGTCAGATTGAGGGAAAGAAGGGGCAAAAATGATGATGTTTTAGTCTGTGTGGAGAATGATGAAATATTAGAAGGCATAGGTATAAGTAATAGGAAAGTTTGGGGCAAGTGAGCAATTCTGCATAATCAACACAAAGATATAAAGCACTCAGGTAGGTATTGTGCACCTTTTGAAGGAAATAGGCAACTCACAAACCAAGGAGGATATGGGGTCAATGAAATGTATAGGGAGACAAAAGTGGTGGAAACATAAATGGGTATAAACAAAATCTACTTCTATTCTATATCATGACCCAAGTGGAGATTTCATCAGGGTGATAGCTAGGGACTGAAGAAAATTAGCAGGCTTCCTACAAGAACTGAGGCAAGTGTGGAAGGCTTTCTGGGGAGGAGAACCTGGAGCTATAGTGAGGGGGGATAGGAACACTTGGGATAGAGTCTGGAGGTGGGGTTTCCTGAGGTTGATATCAGAGAGTGAGAAAGCATCTACCCCATTAGTAGATTCATACAAGCTTCTGAATTATATTTCTGAAAATATACTTCTGAGGAAGATGGTGGTGTTTTTCCTCAGAATTTAGAATGTTGAAAATCTCTATTTTACTACTCTTATATTTACAGTTCATTCTTGTTATTCATGGAAGCCATACTTTATGAAGTCACTGTGAACATTGAATTAGCAAATACTGAACCATTGCTCTTAAGGGAAATTCTGGGTTAGGTAACCGTGAGCTTCTGTCACAACTGATTAATACATAACATTGCTTTGTGTGTGTTTCTGTTTAAAGGCATCTTGTTTGATATACATTGTTGATTCATTAACACCAAACACGTGGCTAACAGCACTATAACTCATGCCTGAACGAAGCTTATCTAGCATATGTATTTTCTCCAAAAGGCTCACCACAGCCTTCTTGTGCTCAGGAACACTAGCCAGCACTATGCTTGGGGGCATTTTAAACAGCAAAATCACCAACAAAGCCACAGCAAACACAAAAAGGTGGCACTAAAATAGACTATAAAAAGGACACTTGTTTAGAGTACAATGGCTGAACCAAGAAGGCAGTGTCACGTTGTTCGACCTCAGCTGGGACAACTCAGATTTTTGGCTGTGCTGCACATGTTCATGAATGACCTTGGAGGTGTCTATGAGTGTTTATTTGAGGGTTACAAATAAATTTTAGTGACTACGTGACTTTGAAAATATGGAATCTGTTAATGAGGATCGACTATAATGTCAAAACCTGTGTTGAAAGATAAACTTGGGGTGGGAGAGGTGGAGAAATGCAACAGACTTTCTGGAGTTTTCTCACACATTCAGATTGCATCACTCAAATACCTGTGCTGATGCCATTGATAAACACCTTCGTATTTGAGGAGGAGGAAAGAGAACACCATGGCCCTCAGAGAAGTAAGGGAAAATTAAGGCATTGGGTAAAGCCTAGGGATCAGGAAATAGGGCATGAGAGTGATGGGAGAGTTCCCTGGAATGAGGGTCACTAAGTGAAGAACTAGGACAGGGAAACAGGGAAGAGGAAAAGGAGAAGGAAGATGAATGTGGCTGCCATAAACCACCATGATTTGGGTTGATGTAGTCATAACTCTGACACACTGGTTCTTTGGCAGAGTGCTGCTGTACTTCTCTCTTGCTTAGAGCTCTGTGACTGAATTTTTTACTTTCAACAAGTTGGGCTACATCCTGTGGGCTGCTGGAGAGGGGAAGACAGCAATAGGTTCTTGGTCCAGCCTTTCAGGCCACGTGAGAGATGTCTTGGGGAGAGGCCTCACGATACAGACTTCCTTGCAGATGATTTAAGGAAGGATGCAGGGCTGTTTTTCACTCCCAAAGAGAAAATTAAATCTAGAGATTTGATCCTCTAAGAGGTCTTTGAACTTATAAACACAGACACATATGTGTCAAGAATGGAAACTGGCAAAGACTGTATTCCATAGTTTGAACTTAATTGCTTTTGGTATGTACTTGAAAAGATAAAATATCCCAAGACGTTTAACTTTAGAAAGTTGCTCTGTTGCGCTGCACAGTAAGTGATTTTCACAAGATTTTGGCTGAGATATTCAGTATCAATATGCAGGAATGGTTTCAATATGTGGTGGGCCAATAAAAACAAAGTCACTGTGACCCACACTTTGCAGATCTAAGAGGGACAGAGGAGCAAGTAGCGATAATTAGTTCCAGTTTGGGGGAAATACTGCAACTATGCAGCCACACGCCTCTGTCCTGTACCCTGCTCCATAGGCTCCTTCAGGGAGATGTGCACAATCCTGCAATCATTGGCTTCTTAGGCAGGCACTGACTTGATGTGATTATATGGTAAAGCAAGAAAGTAGATCCTGTGGAAACAAGGAGTTACTGGTTTCATCTGAAATCATGGAACCCATGGAATTGGACACTGGTCTTGGAAAAGTCATGTTAGCAGTGAGCCTCAGTGAGACGTAATAGACTTCCCAGTCCCTATTTCTTTGCTGATGGCTATGCAGGCAGCAATGTTGGCCAGAGCCTTTGACCCACTTCACTGCTTGTAGGACAGTCTGAGCCCAAGACTGGGGTGAGGAGGCATGCTCTTCATCCTTGTGTTAATTGATCAGTGTTCTCTTCCTCTTCTTTGTCTAGGGGGAGGAGTCTTTCCTTCTTGATGATAAAAAGGATAGGAGCATGTATGTGGGGTAGGGTAGGGGAAAGAATGTGAGGGTGGAGTATCTGGAATTCTGCTAATCATACTCAAATAGTACTGAAGGTATGGAGCTTTTTAATATTTACTGAGATATAATTGACATATAATGTATTAGTTTTGGGTGTACAACACAATGATTCGATATGTTTGTTTAACTAGAGTTACATCTCAATAACTCTAGTTAACATTCATCACCATGAAGACTATTTTTGTTCTTATCTTGTTCTAGAGCCCCTATTTTTATAGTGTAACCCAAAGATGTTCAATTTGCCCACTAAGGAAAATTGCTTTTTCCGGTTTCAAGCAATATTTTTCATATAAGCTCAGATTCTGTGGGCTTAATCTTTTTCTTTCAAGCGCTCTCTTCTCAGCCCTTCTTCTCTTTCTTCCTGGACACAGGGAAAGGCTTGCATAACAGTGTCTTGCTGGGGGCAGGATGTTTTGTACATGTATTATCTCTACTGGCTTCTGTTGACCTCTCTTTGAGGTGCAGCTTCTCATATCTGCTCGTTGGGAGTTAGCTTCTGCTTAGTAGCAGATTGTTCCTGGTAGGTGTCCTTGTTTGGTGAGCCTCATAAAGCTCAAACTGAGTACAAGCAGTGCATGGTGGTTGCTGCTAGGTTTAGCATTCTCCATTTTGTCTCTTGCTTCTGAGGTTTAGCCAGAATCTCCCAGCAGAACTTTGCTTAAGGTGGTCTACCTTTCAGCCTCTGCTATCGAATTCTCTGGCCACATGCCAGGCAAATCTTAGCAAACACTTTCTTACTTCTCACCTACCTTGTCCCATGTCCACCATAGGGCTACCAGGAAACTTTCATCCATCCCCATGTCAGGTGTAGCCTGTGGGGAAATAAGGGCATGTTAACTCTGACCCATCAATTTAGGCATTTCCCTTTGCCAATGATGTTCTACTTCTGAACTAGATGGAGTGTGTGTGTGTGTGTGTGTTATAAATACATGCATGTTTGGGGAGCAGTGAAGGGAGGGAAAAAAAGCACCAGCCTAAATATATATATTTTGCATTTACCAGTTTATTATAAAGGATACAGAGGAGTGGCCAGATGGATGAGATACAAGGTATGTGGGAAGAAGGGAGCTTCCACACCCTCTCCAGACTCTCCACTTCCCAGCACCTCCAAGTGTTTACCAATCCAGAAACTCTGAATCCCATAATTTGGATTTTAATGGAAGGTTTATTACATAGGTATGATTGACTAAATCACTGGCCTAAATATCTTTGGATTCTCCTTCTACCTGTTTAGAATTTTTGCCACCTCATTCTTTCTGCTCTTCTGGGGCCAGGCTCCCTGGTAGGTGAGGAAATGGGTGGAAAGTGTATCTACTTATCCTTCTATATGATAGCAATTACCCTTACCTCATCTCCTTTCTACTCTCTGTACTGTGGCCTGTGCTCAAACTCTGTGCTTTGTTCCCTGAGCTTTGTTCTCAATATGTACAAAGATGATTTTTGAATAGAAATAATATTTTTCTTTTTCAACAAACTGACTTCTAAGACAATAGTGTCTCTCTGACTTGAGAAATCTAATATAAAACACAAGAAAAAAAAAAAAGAGAGAGAAAAAAGGATTTTTTTGGTTCAAGGTTGTGCCTCTTCTTTCCCTGTAACAACAAAGGCCATTGATTCAGTGGGTGGAGAGCTGCAGGGCAACATGATTTATGGGTAATGAAAAATACATTAGTGTAATATTTTAAAAAATATGGTAGAAAGGGTTGAGGACTTCTGGATTAGAAGAAACGGATCAAATGAGGCTGCTTACATGCTGGGGTGGTTGACTCAAAGGAAAATGTAGCTGGATTGCACAGCTGGATTTCCTTGGGTTATGTGGTTGCCTTTCTCAGCCTCACTGAACAGGGTCAGCAGACATGAGTCACAAAACCAACTGCAGGAGGAAAGACAAACAGGGCCCCTCATGTCATGTCTGCATGGGGTGGGGGTGGAGGGAGTGGAGGCTTTTGTGAGCTTGTGAACTCTGCTTACTCAGAGAATCTTACGTGTGTCTCCTCCAGCCAATCTGTAGGGTCAGCATAACAAGTATTTTTGGCATTTTAGGTCTTAACAGTATCTGTTACACTTCTCAACTCTGTCATTGTAGTGGGAAAGCAGCCATAGACAATACATAAATAAATGAATGGGCCCATGTTCCAATAAAACTTTATTTACAAAGTCAGGCAACAGTGAGATTTGGCCTGAAGGAGGTTGTTTGCTGATCTCTGATCTACAATGAAGTGCCCAATCCCTGTAGTGAAAGAATTGGCTGAAATGATCCCTCTATCCTGTATCTGACACACATACGCACATTTTGGGTATATAAACCAGAGCATGCTTTTAGCATTATTATGACGCAGACGGGGGCTTTACCCATCAAGACTACAAATGTAGGATTAGAAATCCTGAATTGATGATATTTTTTCTCTCACCTTTTGAAATACTTGTCAATGTTATTTACAGATGTAGTTTTAACTTTTAATTCTGTTATTACTTTTTTCCCTGGGAAATCTCCAGATTGGCTCATGTTTTGATTTCCAGGCTGTCTGGGCAGGCCCGGGTGTCCAAAGGCTCAATTTGCTTATTAATGGAGAAGATGAGCAGATGATCCTAGCTGACCACAGGATAAGTCAGCTGCTGCAGGATAAGCAAACTGTTATGAGTGTATTAGAGAGCATGTATTAATTTCCTATGGCTACCCTAATATATTACCACATATGGCTTAAAAAACTAAAATTTGTTATCTTTTAATGCTTTAGCTTACTAAAAGCACGTAGGTCTCACTGGGCTAAATTAAGGTATTTGTATGGCTGTTATTCTTTCTGGAGGCTCTAGGAAGAACCCATTTTCTTGCCATTTTTGAATTCTAGAAGCTGTCCACATTTCTTGGTTCACAGTCTCCTTCCTCCATCTTCCAAGCCAGTGATGTTCCATCTTCCTGACTGTTTTTTAGTCTTCACATTTCCTTCAGACTACAGCCAGGAAACTCTCTTTGTTTTTAATAATTTACATGATTAGATTGGGCCCACCTGTACAACCCAGGTTAACTCCCTGTGCAAGGTTTTTAAACATAATATTATCTAGAAAGTCTCTTTTGTCATGTAATGTAACCTACTCACAGGTTCCAGGGACTAGAACTAGGAGACTTTATGGAGGTTATTATTTTGCCCACCACAGAACCGAATCCTGCTTTGTACTTTTCTCACAGAAACTTTCTGGGCACACACAAAAAAAATTGCTGAATAAGTTATTTGAATTTATTGGGAACTAAGCCATTAGACTAAGGGGATCTGTTGAGTGGAAGCCAGAGTCTGCTATTTTAGTAGGGAGTGGCCTTTCTTGGATGGTATAATGTAAGTACTGAGCTCAGAGTCCAAGGACTTAGTCTCTGTTCCCAATTCTGCTGAGCATCTCACTTGCCATCTCTGGTCCTTTGGTTTATCTCTTACAACAGTTGATGAAGGTGGATTAGGCAGTTGTTTCCTGTGAGAAATACCTGTCTGAATTAAAATAACAGACTCAGAGACAGAAGTATAGCGAAAACGAGACTTTTAATATGTTCTTGCAAGAGCAGGTATCTGTCTGGTTGAATAGGCACACATGGAGTAGCAATCACAGGCTATTAATCCTTAGGTTGCAAAAGTCTCTCCTCTGGATTCTCATTGGCTGAGTACTATGGGGTTAGTAGTTTTTCACATGCTAGGTCTCATTGTCTCTCATTGGGCCATTTAAAGATATGGGATGGGCCTTTTCTAGTTGTCTCCACCTCTCCCTGCCTAGTTGAGGCAGGTAGGTGCGAACTGTTTTGTCCTGCTTGCCTTGGAAATTTCCACCAAGATGCTGGCTTAGGTACACAGTTCTTTGTTCTTATATCCTCTTTTCTCTTCCCCACATTCTGTTTCCATTAAAGATTGACTATGCTGAAGATGGATCACAGAGGCCCTGTTCCTATATTTCCAAATCTTCAGGCATTGGAGACCTTTCCTCAAGTCAACCCTATGGACCTGAAGGTAAGAGAAGAGCTGCTCTGTTTGAAGCCAGGGTGGGGAGCCTAGAGCCCCTCCTTCAGGCCTTTCATACGAGCTGCCTGGCAGCTCCATAGGTACAGCTCCTTCTAGGGCTCCTCGGAACACTGTTTGGAGACCACTGGACTACATCAGGGGTCAACTAATTATAGCCCGTAGTCTAAATCAGGCCTGAGTTCTGTTTTTACTTGGCTTCTGAACTAAGAATTCATTTATTTATACATTAGTGCATATGATTTATAAATATGTACATTTATACGTACACACATACACATACAACATAAAATTTACTGTCATAACCATTTTTGAGTGTACAGTTCAGTGGCATCCACATTGTTTTGCAACCATCACCACCATCCATCAGCAGAACTCTTGTCACTGAAACTCTGTGCTCACTAAACAATAACTCCCCCTCCTTCTAGCCCTTGGCAACCCCCATTCTACTTTCTTTGTCTTTTATGACTGGCTTACTTCACTTAGCACAATGCCTTTAAGCATCATTCATGTTATATTATGTGTCAGAATTCTTTTTTCTAAGGCTAAAACCACTCTATTATATATATTTACCCTTTTAAAATTTATCCATCCATCTGTTGATTGACACTTGGGCTGCTTCTACCTTTTGACTGTTGAGAATAATACTGCTATGAGCATGGGTGTGCAAATATTTGAGAATGTCCTTTTTATTTTTTCAAACTTTGAGATAATAGATATGTAATATTGCTAGTTTATAAGTTTAGTGTATATGTGTTGATTTGATATAGTAACATATTACAAAATGATTACCAAGATAGATCACACCTCCATCATATTTCATAATTACTATTTCTTTCTTTTATTTTTGTGGCGAGAACATTTAAGATCTCTTTTAGCAACTTTCAAGTATGTAATACAGAATTATTAACCATACTGCACATTAGATCACCAGAACTTATTCATCTTTTACCTGGAAGTTTTTTCCCTTTGACACACATTTCCCCATTCTTCCAACCTCCAGTCCATGATAACTGCCATTCTGGTTTATGTTTTTATGAGTTTGCTTTTTTAGATCCCACCTGTAAGTGGTATTATGCAGTATTTGTCTTTCTCTGTCTGACTTATTTTACTTAGCATAATGTTAAGGTTCATCTATGTTGCAAAAGGCAGGATTCCCTTTTATCTAATAGCTGAATAATATTCAAGCATGTGTATGTGTGTGTGTGTGTGTGTGTGTGTGATACAGTCTTTATTTATTCACCCATCGACATTTAGATTGTTTCCATGTCATGACTATTGTGAATAATTTTTCAATGAACATAGTGGTACAGATATCTCTTCAAGGTCTGTTTTCATTTCCTTTGAATATATACTCAGAAATGGGATTGCTGGATAATATCTATGTCCTATTTTTAATTTTTGAGTAACCTCTATACTGTTTTCCATGGCAGCTGGACCAAATTTATAATTTTCACCAACAGTGCACAAGAGTTTCTTAAAATTTTTTAAAATTATTTTTTAATTGATTTTTTAGAGAGAGAGGGGAAAAAGAGAGAGAGAGAGAAAGAGAGAGAGAGAAACATTGATGTGGGAGAGAAACAGCCATAGGTTTCCTCCCATATGCACCCCAACTGGAAATTGAACCTGAAATCTAGATATGTGCCCTGACTGGGAATTGAACCCACAGCTTTTTGGTGTATGGGACAATGTTCCAACCAGTTGATATACTGGGCAAGGGCAAGGGTTCCCTTTTCCCCCACATCCTCACCAATACTTATTTTTCTCTAATCTTTTTGATACAGCCATTCTAACATATATGAGGTGATATCCCATTATGGTTTTTTTATAGTGTCCTTATCTGGCTTTGATATCAGAGGTAATACTGGCCTCCTGAAATGAGTTTGAGAGTGCTCTTTCAGTTTTTTTTCTTATTTTATTTATTTATTTATTTATTTATTTATTTATTTATTTATTTATTTATTTAATTTTTAAATTAAATCTTTATTGTTCAGATTATTACATTTGTTTCTTTTTTTTCCCTCCATAGCTCCCCTCCACCCAGCTCCCACCCCTCCCTCTACCCTTATCTCCCCCTGCATTGACCTCATCCATAGGTGTATGATTTTTGTCCAGTCTCCTCCTGCACTCCCCACACCGCTTTCCCCCTGAAAATTGTCAGTCCACTCTCTTTGTATGCTCCTGATTCTATTGTATTCACCAGTTTATTCTGTTCATCAGATTTTTAATTCACTTGATTTTTTAGATTCACTTGTTGATAGATATGTATTTGTTGTTCAT
>JAAGEH010000041.1:31424728-31437469 GCA_011751065.1 Lasiurus cinereus | reverse complement strand
ACTTGATTCTTGCCTTCCTCTAGTCTCCTGTTAGGTCTCTGTATAATATGTTTTATTTCAGTCAGTGTATGTTTAATTTCTAGTTGGTCCTTTTTTATCTCTAGTTGGTCCTTTTTCATCTCCTTTTGGGTCTGGCTAAATTTATCCATCTTTTCTAGGAAATGCTTGAAAAACCTTATAACCGTGGTTTTGAACTCTATATCCAGTCATTTGTTTTCCTCCATTTCTTTAGTTTGTGATCTGTTCCTTTGTCCCCACATTTTCACTATGCTGAGAAATTTTCAGTTTTTTGAGGGGAAGAATTTGAGAAGGATTGACATGAATTCTTTAATGTTTGGTAGAATTCACTACTGAAACAATTTGGTTCTAGGATTTTCTGCGGTGGGACCTTTTTAGTTACTGATTAATCTCCTTATTTATTGGTCTGTTCAAATTTTCTATTTCTTCATGATTCAGTCTTGGTGGGATATATGTATATTGGAATGTATTCATTTCTTCTAGGTCATCTACTTTGTCGGTATATGATTGTTCATAGTATTCTCTTATGATCCTTTGTATTTCTGTGGTAACAGTTGTGATATCTACTCTTTCATTTCAGATTTTACTTATTAATTTGCTGCCTTATCTTTTTTTTTTTTTAGTATAGATAAAATCTATTCATGTTCTTTGCCCAGTTTTTCCTAGGGCTTTTTGGTCGATGTTAAGTTGTAGGAGTTTTTATATATTAAATTTCATCAAATATGATTTACAAATACTTTATTCCATTCTACGGGTTGCTTTCCCCCCCCACTCTGTTGAATGTGCCCTTTGATGCAAGTTTTTAATTTTGATGTAGCCCAGTTATTTATTTTTCTCTTGTTGCCTGTGCTTTTGGTATCATACCCAACTATCTATTGTCAAATCCAATGTCATGAAACTTTCCTCCTATCTTTTCTTTTAAGATGTTATAGTTTTAGCTCTGTGTTTAGTTCTTTATTCCATTTTGAGTTAATTTTTTACATGGCATAAGATAAAGGTCTAACTTTATTCTTTTTAAAAAAATATATTTTTATTCAGAGAGAAAGGGAGAGAGAAACATCAATGATGAGAGAGAATCATTGATTGGCTGCCTCCTGCATGCCCCCTACTGGGGATCAAGCAGGCTACCTGGACACATGGTCTTGACCAGAATTGAACCTAGGACCCTTCAGTCCACAAGCTGATGCTTTATCCATTGAGCCAAACTGGCTAGGGCTAACTTTATTCTTTTGTATATAGTTATTCAATTTTCCCAGCACTATTGGTTGGAAATACTGCCATTTCCTCCTTGAATTATCTAAGCATGCCTGTTCAAACTCATTTGAATATATAGATGAGGACTTTTTTTCTGGAGTGTCTATTACATTAATTTGTCTTTACAAGTACCTCACTGTTTTTATTATTGTAGCTCAGTAGTAAGTCTTGAAATCAGGAAGTGTGAGGCCTCCAATAATTTTTAAAGGATTGTTAAAAATAAAAAAGTGACAGAGATTGTTTGTGTCCCCAAAAGCCTAAAATATTTACTATGTGGCCCTTTATAGAAAATGTTTAACAACCCTTGGACTAGATGATCTCTAAAGTTCCTTTAATATATAATATGTAGGTCAGTCAGCACAAAGTGCATCAAAGATTTACTTGATTTGTGTATCTTCCAAGACCAAACTTTTTTACAGAGAAAAATCACTCTTCTTTGTTTAATAAAGGTGCTTCAAGAGAAAATATATTTGATTAACCACATTGCTAGTAGTTACAGTCTCACATTGTTTTCTTCTTAGCAGTCATATAAAATATCAGGATGTTATGAAGTGTGAGCTTGGATTTTAGTAAATGGTCTCTCTCTCTCTCTCTCTCTCTCTCTCTCTCTCTCTCTCTCTCAGGCCTTAATATTGCACAATTATGGCATACATAGTCTATGTATCATCTTAGGTATTACTGTTTCAATCAGGCTTCTAAGTTGCAGGGAGCAACTATAGACTCTTGCAACAAGGAATTCATTGGAAGAATATTTGCAGCTAATTTCCTGAGCTGTGAGACTCAGGAAATGAGCAGGAGAGCAGGGAGGTTCTGACATCAGAATCACAGTATGAGTCATGCTGCACAATCATCTGTTGAGAACATCACTGGCCCCACCACTGGCTGCCATCAAGAAAGAATTCTTTGCCCGCAGCTGGTTCAGATGCAGGTAGGTGCATCTACCCGGCCATGCCTAGAGGCTGCCACACATCAGCTATTTGGATAGCTGGCTGAGCAACTGTCTGTAGAGGTAAAATGAGGGATTCATGAGGCATAGGAAAGGAGTTGAGATGCTGTGCAGCCAAGAAAATGATGAATGTCCCCTTAAGGCATGAGTATGCAGACCCATCTTAAGTTTCTTGAGGACACATCCACAAAACACTCATACAATGGAAATGCCATTAGCACCCACTGTGGGAGGGAACTCCAGAAATGTTAAGAGATCAGAAGAGGGATGGTACTTAGTTTGCTGAGCTTGCATTAAAAAAAAACACCCCAAAAATTATAGATGAAAGATCTATTTCAAGAACTCAAAGTACTTGGAAAATAGAGCTCATGTTCCATTTTGTAGGGAATTAAAGACAAAGTTAAGGATCTGCCTCTGTCTGGGGGTGAGTTGACTGGGATCTACTCCACAATCCATCTTGCAGCTACATTGATCTTTTTAAGAACCAGAAAGAGGAGAGCCAGGCGCTTATCTGGTGTATCAAATTACAACCATCAGATTATGCCCTAAGGAAATAGTAGCGGCTGTGCACACTGGTGGCTGCAATGTTTATAACTGATAAAATGGGAGTCAAACACCCAACAAAAGTGGAGTAACTGAGTCAGTTATGGTCTGTCCATAAAATGGAATGCTATAAGGTGATTAAAAAGGTTTTGTAGATAAATATTTATTGACATCAGAAGATGGTCATGATTTATTAATGAAGAAAAATACATTATATGGTGACATTTTAAACAATAAAATCCCAGTATATATAAATCTATGGCTATGTATAGGTGTCCACAAAAGTGTATACACATACTTTGAATAATTATAAAGGCAGTGTTTATTAAAAATACATTTCATTTTCAAAATTTTCCTATCAGCTGTTAAAGTATTTATACATTTTTTTGGGGGGCACCTTGTATATATGCACACATGTGTATATATACACACATATGTATATGTGCTTCTTAAGTTGTTAGGTATAAACTTATTTAAAAATTATGAAATAAATAAATAATAAAGATATATATGAAAATGTTACCAGTGATTGACTTTTGGTAATGGGATCATGGTCAATTTTTATTTTTGCACACCAAGCTCTTTTCTTTTCTTCTTCTTCCTTTTTTTAAATTAAATCTTTATTATTCAGATTATTACATTTGTTTCTCTTTTTTCCCCTGCCATAGCTCCCCTCCACCCGGCTCCCATCCCTCCCTCTCTCTTTAACTACCTCCTGTTGACCTCATCCATAGGTGTATGATTTTTGTCCAGTCTCTTACTGTACACCCCTCACCCCTTTCCCCCTGAGAATTATTAGTCTACTCCCTTTCTGTGCTCCTGATTCTATTATATTCACCAGTTTATTCTGTTCATCAAATTTTTAATTCACTTAATTTTTAGATTCACTTGTTGATAGATATGTATTTGTTGTTCATAATTTTTTATCTTTTACCTTTTTCTTCTTCCTCTTCTAAAAGAGTACCTTTCAGTATTTCATATAATACTGGTTTGGAGTTGATGAACTCCTTTAGCTTTTTCTTGTCTGTGAAGCTCTTTATCTGACCTTCAATTCTGAATGATGGCTTTGCTGAATAGAGTATTCTTGGTTGTAGTTTCTTGCTATTCATCACGTTGAATATTTCTTGCCACTCCCATCTGGCCTGCATAGTTTCTGTTGAAAAATCAGCTGACAATCTTATGGGTGCTCCCTTGTAGGTAATTAACTGTTTTTCTCTTGCTGCTTTTAATATTCTCTCTTTGTCTTTTGCTCTTGGTATTTTAATTATGATGCGTCTTAGTGTGGTCCTCTTTGGATTCCTTTAATATGGGGTTCTGTGTGCTTTCTGGACTTGCAAGTCTATTTCTTTTACCAGATGTGGGAAGTTTTCAGTCATTATTTCTTCCAGTAGGTTTTCAGTATCTTGCTCTCTCCCTTCTTCTGGCATCCCCACAATTCTGATGTTGGTATGCTTGAAGCTGTCCCAGAGTCTCCTTACATTATGTTCACATTTTTGGATTCTTTTCTCTTCTTGCTTTTCCAGTTGAGTGTTTTTTGCTTCTTTATATTTCAAATTTTTTACTTGATTCTTGCCTTCCTCTAGTCTCCTGTTAGGTCTCTGTATAATATGTTTTATTTCAGTCAGTGTATGTTTAATTTCTAGTTGGTCCTTTTCCATCTCTAGTTGGACCTTTTCCATCTCTAATTGGTCCTTTTTCATCTCTTCTTGGGTCTTGCTAAATTTACCCATCTTTTCTAGGATATTCTTGAAAAACCTTATAATGGTGGTTTTGAACTCTACATCCAGTTGTTTGTTTTCCTCCATTTCTTTTTTTTGTGATCTCTTCCTTTGTCTCTGCATTTTCACTATGCCGGGAGAACTTCTGTGTTGGATTCAGCCTTATGATACAGGGCTCGCAAAACTGCAAAAGCCTCTCTGTTGAGCTTGGGATGGGTAGCGTCTCAGGGCTTAATGGATTGCCTTGCCTTCCAGTCGGCCCTGCCCTCCACGGCCCCTGAGTCTCACGTGACTGGGTAATCGCTGGAGTGGTCCCTGTGCATGTGCTCTCTCTCAGTGCCTGTAGACTGCTGCCTTTCCAGCTCCCCTGTGCTCCAGGACCATATGAGTTTGGGTCCCCAGGTTTTCGCCAGAAACTGGGGTTTAGTGGAGTTAGAAGTGGCGCAGTTGGGAGGCTCTGTGTCTCGCCCACTTGTGAAAGCTAGCAGCACAGTCAGCAGTCAGTCTTCTGCACACAGTGCTGTGTTCGCCACTAGACTTCTGCCCTTTTGCGACTCCCCTAAATTTCCATGCACTTCTCCCCTTTCACAGTCCAAACTCCCCCCATGTGAGTCTTGCTTGGACCCAGGGTTCAGTACCATAGGATAAGGGGTTCAAAGCTGTTGGGAGTCTCTGTCTCCCTCCCGCCAGAGAAAGCCAACCAGATACTCCAGCACCCACTCTCTTAATGCGCACGTCTCTGTACCTCAGCTTTTTGCAGCTCCTCTGGGTCTCTGTGATCCCCTCTCTTTCCTTCTAGTTGTAGAATTTCTACTTAGCCAGCTTTCCTGTGGTTCTGGATGATGTCTGTTCTATCTTTTAGTTGTAGTTTTGAAATTGTTGTGCAAGGCAGCAGTGTAGGTGTTTACCTATGCCGCCATCTTGGATTCTCTCCCCAAGTTCTCTTCTTTATATATATATTCATTCTTCATCATAGGGACCAGACATTGCATAACTTAATAAATTCTACACCCATCAGGCACCATTCCTAGTTATCAGAATATTATTGACTATCTTCCCTATACTGTACTTTACATCCCCTTGACTAATCTGTAATAACCAACTGTTCTTTCTTTTTCATGCAGTACTTGGGCCTTTCCTCTGGGTATGGGACTGCTAAGTAGAATTCTGAGTTATCTTTCTTGTATAAACCAAACCTACAAAGAATCTTCTCCATTTTCCTTGTCTGGGTCCTTTAAAGCAGAACAAGGAATGAGTACTCCATTCTAAAATTTTGCAATATTCTCTGTCTTTAAGTTGTTAAATCTGTCCCTAATTTCTCAGCAACTTAATACATCCCCACACAATTCACATTTTTATATCCTCTCAATGCAATGTCATTTTTAGGGAAACAACTCTCTTTAGTTCTTTTTTTTCATTGTTTTTATATGTTACTAGAGGTCCGGTGCATGAAAATCATGCTCTGCGGAGGGAGAGGGGTGCAGGGAAGGGAGTGTCCCTCAGCTAAGCCTGCACCCTTTCCAATCTGGGACCCTTTGGGGGATGTTTAAACCTGTAGTCGAATATCCCTCTCACAATCCAGGACTGCTGGCTCCCAACCGCTCTCCTGTCTGCCTGCCTGCCTGATTGCCTCTACTGCTTCAGACTGCCAGCCTGATCACCCCCTAACCACTCCTCTGCTAGCCTGATCACTGCCAACTGCCCTATCCTGCCAGCCTGGTCCCCCTAACTGCCCTCCCCTGCTGGCCATTTTGTGGTGGCCATCTTGTGACCACATGGGGGCGACCATCTTGTGTGAGGGTATGACAATCAATTTGCATATTATGTCTTTATTATATAGGACAGCAAATTGTATACTTATAATAGTAGGTAGTTGGTGTAGACAGGTTGAGTCTCTTGTTAGCATAAATGGTAGAAATGGAAGTGTCTTGGGACATTGGAGAATAGCCTCTTGACTATAGGCATTTAACATGGGCTGGCATTACTCTGTGGGTTTTAGAGAGAGAATGGGGAATATAGATTAATCTGGTGCATTGCTTAAGTGAGGTTCAACTGAAAGGGCTTCTGCCATATGGATATTTTACTTTTATTACACCTCCACTTCTTTTCATATCTTGTGCTCTCCCCAGTTGACCTGACTCTACTATTTGGAGAATTGCTACAGTAAGTCCTCATTTAATGTTGTGGATAGCTTCTTAGAACTGTGGTGAAGTGATGTAAAGCAAAACCAATTTTACCATAGACTAGATTATATAAACAGTAGGTAAGTTCCTATGGCATCTCATCAGCTTCGGAACAAAATGACATTGAATGAAACAACATTATTCTAGGACCTTCTGTACTCTCTGGCTCATTTTGAAGTAATAAAGGCCTCCTTTCCCAATAAGTAGAGGACCTCGTGTCTTTCCTCCTGAAACTGGGATTCCTTTGTTGTGCTCCTTGTTGAAACACAAATGATGGGCTTGCTATGGTGAGCTCAGACTTCTGGTTCTTAGGTCCATGACTTTTGACCTTACCAACTTTTTCCCAGCAGCCCACATACGGGAACCTGTGTTTGGGGGCCCTGCTGCTATATCATGGCCACAAGGAGGATTATTTTGCCTTTGGGTCTGTTTTTTTTCTCTGCAGGATACTCCACAAAAGGTCTTCAATAAATACTGATAGAATATGGTATGTCTAGGACCATTCCAGAGACCCTCAGTTCCGCTGATAGATTATGGAGTAAGATTTCTTTCTAAGCTCTTTAATTAGTTGTTTAGACTTTTGAAAGTATTTAATCCAGACTTCTTGGCACTTTCTGCTACCTGGGTTGCTGACCTCTTTGAAAATAGCAGTGTGCTTTCATCTTGTGGGTCAATTTATGAGTCAATTGGCATCTGATCAGTACTGATACCTCACTGCCAAGATTCACACTTTTTTGTTACCACCAAATATCCTGTTGAGTTGGGTTACCTGGGGCCTTATAAGCAGGTCGTACTAGGACTTCTATGAGTGGCTCTTGTATGAGAGAAAATACCTTGCCTTTGATGAGTGGAGGTCATGAAAAGTCCCCCAAATGCTATAACCTATATAGTATTTAGAGGTTAAATTATGAAAGGACTTCTCTTTGGAAACCAGGGACTCAACCAAATAACGTAAGAGTTGCTGATTATTTTCCCCCATTTTTTAGTTAATGTATTACATGTGTACATATCTTCCCATTGCCCCACCCCCCTATCCTACTCCCATGCATGCCCTCACCCCTCAGAGTCTTGTGTCCATTGGTTATGCTTATATGTGCATGCATATAAGTCCTTCAGTTGATCTCTAATCTACCCCACCTCTCCCTAACCTTCCCACTGTAATGTGACAGTCTGTTTGCTGCTTTACTGCCTCTGTATCTAGTTTTTTGTTATTCAGTTTATAATGTTCTTTATTATCCATAAATGAGTGAGATCATGTGGTATTTTTCTTTCATTGACTGGCTTATTTCACTTAGCATAATGCTCTCCAGTTCCATCCAGGTTGCCTCAAATAGTAAGAATTCCTTCTTTTTTATGGCAGCATAGTATTCCATTGTGTAAATGTACCATGGTTTTCTGATCCAGTCATCTGCTGAAAGGTACCTAGACTGTTTCCAAATTAACTATTGTAAATTGTGCTGCTATGAATATAGGGTGCATATATCCTTTCTGATTGGTGTTTCTAGTTTCTTGGGATTACTGGGTCCAATGGGAGTTCCATTTTTAGTTTTTTGAGGAAACGACGTACTGTTCTCCACAGTGGCTGCATCAGTCTACATTCCCACCAGCAGTGCACGAGGGTTCCTTTTTCTTCACATCCTCACCAACACTTGTCATTTGTTGATTTGTTGATGATTGCCATTCTGACAGGTGTGAGATGGTATGGCATTGTCGTTTTGATTTGCATCTCTCGGATAATTAGTGACTTTGAACATGTTTTCATGTGTCTCTTAGCCTTCCTTCTGTCTTCTTTTGAAAAGGTTCTATTTAGGTCTATTGTCCATTTTTTTTATTGGATAATTTATCTTCCTTTTATTAAGTTGTATAAGTTGCCTGTAGATGTTGAATATTAAATTTTTATCAGTGATAACATTTGCAAATATGGTCTCCCATACAGTGGGCTTTCTTGTTGTTTTGTTGGTGGTTTCTTTTGCTGTGCAAAAGCTTTTTATTTTGTTGTAGTCCCACTTGTTTATTTTCTCTTTAGCTTCTATTGCCCTAGGAGCAGTATCAGTGAAGAAGTTCTTTCAGCATATGTCTGAGATTTTTTTGCCTGTGGATTCTCTAGTGTTTTTATGGTTTCCCGTCTTACGTTGAAAGTCCTGTATCCATTTTGAGTTTATTTTTGTGTATGGTGTAAGTTGGTGGTCTAATTTCATTTTTTTGCATGTATCTGTCCAATTTTCCCAACACCATTTATTGAAGAGACTGTCTTGACTCCATTGTATGTTTGTTCATGCCTCCTTTGTCAAATATTAATTGGGCATAGTGGTTTGGGTCGATATCTGGGTTCTCTATTCTATTCCATTGGTCTATATGTCTGTTCTTGTGCCAGTACCAGGCTGTTTTGAGAACAGTGGCTTTGTAATACAGCTTGAAATCTGGTATTGAGACCCCCCCCACCTACTTTATTCTTCTTTCTCAGGATTGCTGTGGCTATTTGGGGCCTTTTTTTTTTGTTCCAGATGAATTTTTGAAGAGTTCTTTCTAGGTCTGTGAAATATACCATTGGTATTTTAATGGGGAGTGCATTGAATCTATAGATTGCTTTAGGTAGTATGGACATTTTAATGATGTTGATTATCCCAATCCATGAGCATGGTATGCTCTTCCATCTGTTTATGTCTTCCTCTACCTGTGTCTCAGTGTCCTGTAGTTTTCTGCATATAGATCTTTTACTCTTTATTTAAGTTTATTCTTAATTTTTCTGGTGCGATAGATCTTAATTTTTTAGTGTAATGGTAAATGGGATTGCTTTTTTAGTCTCTCTTTTTGTAAGTTCACTATTAGTGAATAGAAATGCCATAGATTTCTTGGCATTAATTTTGTATCCTGCTATCTTGCTGAATTCATTTATTAAGTCTATCAGTTTTCCAATTGAGTTTTTTTTTATGTACAATATCATGTCAACTGCAAATTAGGACAACTTTACTTCTTCTTTTCCAATTTGGATGCCTTTATTTTTCTTCTTCTTTTCTGATAGCAATGGCTAATACTTCCAGTACTATGTCGAACAGGAGTGGTGAGAGTGGGCATCCCTGTCTTATTCCTATTCTTAGGGAAATGGTTTTAGTTTTTGCCCGTTGAGTATGATGTTAGCTTTTATTATGTTGAGGTATGATCCTTCTATTCCCACCTTATTGAGAGTTTTTATCAAGAAAGGGTGTTGGCCAATCAGAAAGGATTTATGCACCCCTATGTTCATAGCAGCACAATTTACAATAGCCGCAATTTGGAAACAACCTAGGTGCCCGTCAGCAGATGAGTGGATCAGAAAACTGTGGTACATCTACACAATGGAATTCTATGCAGCCATTAAAAAGAATGAATTCTTACCATTTGCAGCAACCTGGTTGGAACTGGAGAGCCTTATGCTTAGTGAGATAAGCCAGTCAATGAAGGAGAAGCATCACATGATCGCACTCATTGGGAGATAATAAAGAACATTATAAACTGATGAACAAAAGGATAGATACAGAGACAGTAAAGCTTCAAACAGACTGAAATTATAGCAGGAAGATTAAAGTTAGGTGAGGTAGATAAGAGATTAATCAAAGGACTTGTATCTATGCATATAATCATAACCAATGATCATAGACACTGGGGGGTTGGGGTATGCCTGGGAGGGAGGGGGGGCAATGGGGAGATATGTATAAAAAATTAAAAAAAATTGGGTGTGGCATATTAGAGAGTGGAATGAAGTGTGAACGCCCTTAAAAGAGATGTGCATGTAAGAGATAAAAAAGTTTGTACCCCACATGTAAAGACCAGATAGTAGAACACCTGGGACCTGCTGATAAGACACACTGAAGACACACTGAAGATGTCTGCTTGAGCACATAAAAGAGAGCAAACTCCGAAGGAGATTAGAGCCGCTTGTCTGCTCCTCCACAGATGGTCGCTCTCCGCTCCCCTTCCTGCATCCTGCCTGAACTCTGCGCTCTGGGGTGGCCCTTGGGTCCGAATTGTGAGCCACAAGCTGAGGCCTCTACAAGATGCCGAGCCACAGCTGCAACGTGCAACGTCCAGTGTGGGTGTGTCTGTCAGTGTGGATCTACGGGTGGCCTGCCGAGAAGTGGAAACCACCAGGACTCTGGTAAATAAACCCCATGTGATTAAAAAAAAAAAAAAAGAAAGGGTGTTGGATTTTGTCAAATGCTTTTTCTGCATAAATTGACATGATAATATGATTTTTATCTTTCAGTTTGTTTTTGTGATATATTATGTTTATTGATTTGAGGATATTGTAGTATCATTGCATCCCTGGGATAAATCCTACTTGCTCATGGTGTATAATCTTTTTGATGTACTGTTGGATCTCATTTGCTAGAATTTTGTTGAGGATTTTGGCATCTATGTTCATTATGTTGTCTTTATCTGGTTTTTGTATTAGGGTGATGCTGGCTTCATAGAAGGAGCTTGGAAGTATTCCTTCTTCTTGAATTTTTTGGAATAGTCTGAGGAGGATAGGATTTAATTCTTCCTTGAATGTTTGGTAAAACTCCCCTGTGAAGCTGTCTGGCCTGGGGCTTTTGTTTGCTGGAAGCTTTTTGATGATTGTTTCAATTTCTTCCATAGTTATTGGCCTATTAAGATGTTTAGATTTTTCCTGATTGAGTTTTGGAATGTTTCATTTTTCTAGGAATATGTCCATTTCCTCCAGGTTGTCCAGTTTGTTGTAGTAGAGTTGTTCATAGTATTTTTTAAACAATTCTCTATATTGTGGTGGGGTTGTTATTATTTCACCTCTTTCATTTCTGATTGTTTATTTGGATCCTCTCTCTTTGTTTCTTGGTGAGCCTGGCTAGAGGTTCATCAAAGAACCTGCTCTTGGTTTTGTTGATCTTTTGTATTGTTTCTTTGGTCTCTATATCATTTATCTTCACTCTGATCTTTATTATTTCCTTCCTTTTGCTTACACTGGGCTTTTCTTGTTGCTCTCTTTCTAACTTTTCGTGTTGTAGGGTTAGGTAATTTATTACCATTTTTTCTTGTTTGTTTTTTTTTTGCAGTAGTCTTGTAGAGCTATGAACTTCCCTCTCAAGACTGCTTCACTGTGTCCCATAGATTTTGGATTGTTGTGTTTTCATTGTCATTTTTTTGCCATGATGTTTTTTATTTCTTCCTTGGTCTTTCTGGTTACCCAGTCATTGTTTAAGAGCATGCTGTTTAGTCTCCGTGTGTTTGATTTCATTGGATTGTTTTTATTGTAATTGATTTCCAGTTTTATGTCATTGTGATCTAAAAAGATACTTGATATGATTTCTATCTTCTTGAATTTGAAGAGACTTTGCCCATGACCAATTATGTGGTCTATCTTTGAAAATGACCCATGTGGACTTGAGAAGAATGTATATTCTGTGGCTTTGGAGTGAAATGTTCTGAAGATGTCAATTAATTCCATCTGGTCTAGTGAGTCATTTAGAATTAATGTTTCTTTGCTGATTTTTTATTTAGAGAATTTGTCCAATAGTGATAGTGGGGTATTAAAGTCTCCTACTATGATTGTATTGCTGTCAATCTCTCCCTTGATATCCTCCAGGAGTTTTTTTTTTTAATGTATTTAGGTGCTCCTATATTGGGTATGTATACGTTTACCAGAGTTATTGCTTCTTGTTGGATTGCTCTCTTTAATATTATGAAGTGGCCTTCCTATCTCTTGTTATGTCCTTCACTTTGAGATATAATTTGTCAGATATAAGTATTGCTACCCCAGCTTTTTTTCTCCTTTCCATTCGCCTGAAAAACCTTTTTCCATCCCTTCGCCCTCAGTCTGTGTGCATCTTTTTTTCTGAGTTAGGTTTCTTGTAGACAGCAGATATATGGGTCATGTTTTCTTATCCAATCCATTACCCTATGTCTTTTTATGGGGGAATTTAATCCATTTACATTTAAAGTTATTATTGATATGTATTTATTTGTCACCATTTTTATTCTTTACTCCTGTGTTCCTTCTTTGCTTTCTATTTTTCTTTTCTTTTCTTCTTTTCTTTTCTCTCTCTCTCTCTCTCTCTCTCTCTCTCTCTCTCTCTCTCTCTCT
>JAAGEH010000041.1:31411423-31424718 GCA_011751065.1 Lasiurus cinereus | reverse complement strand
TCTCTCTCTCTCTCTCTCTCTCTCTCTCTCTCTCTCTCTCTCTCTCTCTTTCTTTTTCTTTCCTTTCAACATCAGACCCTTTAGCATTTCTTGCATTGCTGGTTTGGTGGTAATAAATTCCCTTGGTCCTTTTTTCGTCATGAAGCTCCTGATTTCACCTTCAATTTTGATTGATAGCCTTGCTAGGTACAGTATTCTTGGATTCAGACCCTTTCTTTGCACGACTTCATATATTTCATTCCATTTCTTTCTGGCCTGATGAGTTTCTGTTGAGAAATCAGTTGCTAGTCTGATGGGGGTTCCTTTGTAAGTAACTTTCTGTCTCTCTCTGGCCGCTTTTAAGATTCTTACTTTGTCGTTGGTGTTTGCCAATTTAATTATAATGTGCTTTGGTGTCAGTCTTTTCAAGTTAATTTTGCTTGGATCTCTGTGAGCTTCTTGGATTTGTGTGGATTTTTTTCTTCCCTATATCAGGGAAGTTTTCTGTCATTATTTCTTCAAACAATGTTTTCTACTCCTTGCTCAGTTTCTTCTCCTTCTGGGACCCCTATTATGCAGATGTTGTTTTGTTTCATGTTGTCCCAAAGTTCCCTTAGGCTCTCCTCCTGCTTTTTAATTTTTTTTCTTTCTGAAGCTGCTCTATTTGGGTGTTTTTACTTCCTTGTCTTCCTGCTCACTGATGCATTCCTCTGCTTCTTCTAGTCCACTTTTGATGCTTTCTAGTGAGTTCTTTACAGCAGTGATGTCATTTTTCATTTCCTCTTGGTTCTTACTCATACTGTCCAACTTGTCTTTCATTCTTTTCAGCCACCTTATGACCATTTCTCTGAATTCTTTCTCTGGCAGGTTTTTTTCCTCCATTTTATTTATTTCCTTTTCTGGTGATGTCTGCTTTTTTTTCATATGTAGGTTGTTTCTTTGTCTGCCCATGGTTTCTCTTCTCCGGATGTTTGGTTATATAGTTCTCTCTCTTCTGCATTGATTTAAAGGCACAAAATACAACACAACCAGGTACAACACACAAGGCACTGAAGAAAAATGTATTTACAATATCCACAAATAAAGATGACCACCAGAGAGAAGCAAATTAGGGGATAGGAGAGAAAGAAGAGAGGAAAGAAGAAAAAGAAAAGAAAAGAAAGGAATGCCAAAATGAAATTGGGAGAAGGGAGAACAACAAAAGTAAAAAAGAAAGAGACTAAAAAAGAGAAGGGGAATAAACTCCAATAGAACAGCCACTAATCCCAACAAATGCCAGCAGCAAGTACCTGGAGATTAATACAAACTACAAACAACAACTAATATCAAGTGAGGCAAGGGAAAACAGAAGCAAAAACAAATAAAAACAAAGCAAAAAGACAAAACAAAACAAAACAAAAAATAAGTAAGACAATCTCACAAAATAGCATAAAAATTGATATAATCAACATTTAAGCAAACAAAAACAAAAGGACAGAGAAAAACAATTTTTTGGATAGTGAAGACAGAGAAGAGAGAGGTGTGTTTGGACTTGGAGCATGGTATTGGAAATTAGGTATATAAGTAGGGTGAAATTTTAACAGGGGGTAAAAAGAAAGAATAGGGAAAAATCTAACATAGGAAAAGGGTAAGAGCAACAGGACAACAAAAGGGGAAAAGTTAGGAAGAGAGTGATGGCATAAAGGTAGAGTTGAGATAGAATAAAATGATGCTAAAGGAAAGATGAAAATAGAATGTAGAACTCTAATCCCAAAGTAAAATAAAGAGAAAATAAAATGACACTTTTTCCCCCCCAAAAAGGTAAAATAGTAGTAGTAATAATACTGATTGAAAATACAAATGTAATAATTAAAAGGGTAAAATCAAATGAGGAAAAAGATAAAAAATTAGTTTCTTAAGTAAAAGATAAAAAAATTAAAAATTAAAAATTACAAAAATAAAAAGTAAAAAAATAGAATGTGCAGTAGTGAAGGTCATTCACTTTCTCTATTGTTCTTTTTGGCACGTATGTTTCCCAGTCAGGACAGTATTGCGGTTCCCTGCATTCCACTGGTGCTCAGTGTTGTAAGCAGTCCTGATTTTTAAGCAGACAGCATGTCTTAATCTCTTTATTCCTTTATTTGTGATTACACAAGAGTCAATTTGTGATTCATCCCCTGGGTGGCAGTGTTTCTGGATTGACCTCTGAGACTATAGCTCCTCTCTAGCTTGTGATTTGATTCTGCTCTCCCTGTGGCATTCAATGCCAGTTTGTGGGAGTGGGCTGCCCCAGAGCTGGTTCTCCGATAGTCACTCCCCACTCTGATCCCCAGGTTCCAGAAAAACACCTTTCCCCTGCAGTCTTCTAGGGTGTCCCCATTTGGGTGATCCTATGTATTGGGCTTAGTGATCACAAGCAAGGATCTGAAGAGTAAAAGCTCATGCTGTGCACAAGTCTGTGCAGTATCTCTTTCCCTCTCTTGTCCAAGCAGCCGGCACACTTTTAAAACTCCCAGGCTGTCCTGTGTCATATCAAAATGGGTTGTTTTTTAGAGATCCACTTTGTTAGCAGCTGTGAGGACCCCCTTTCACATTCATGGATCACACCAGCCCCAACAGCCACAGATTTCTCTAGGTGCAGACTTCCCCCAGTCCTCCAGTTCCCACATTGCATGCGTTTCTCTGCTCTGCCAGGACCAGAGACCTCACCTTATCCCAGGCAAAATCCGACCTTTCCGTGTGGAATGTAGAGCTCCTCTGAAACTGGGTGTTTGCATCAGTTGGGGACCAGTGTTCTGGGGTTTGCAGCTGTTCGGTGGGTGTAGTAGTTGTAGATTTTCAGGCTTCTGATAACATCCACTTTCCCCTTCAAGATGGCGTAGTCTCCGCATCCAAGCTGGTGGCTCTGGAAGAAAACCCAGCAGCAGTGTGGGCTGCCCAGTCAGGAGAGCCCTGTCCAACAGTTCCCCACCTTCTTCTGGAGTACAGCTGTCCCTTAACTCACCAACCAAAACTCCCAGTATGACCTTCAGCTGTACTTTCTGTCTGCTCAGGGACAAGGCTCTGGACACTTCTGTGTATTCTACCACCATTTTTTCAAGAGTTGCTGATTATTTAGGGTTGTATCATTTATGCCTACATATCTTCCCAGAGTGATTATTTTTTTTTCAATTTTTGGTTGAGTCAGTATTTTCTTCCATATAGGAAAATAAACATTCAAGAACAAGGTACCACATCTTATGGTTTGTTCTCTTTTTCTGAAAATTATGCAACCACAAATTCTGATTTACTGATATTAATGTAAGATCTTCAGAAGTTTGACCACACAAACTAGATAGGGACTTACACCAATGATTCCAGAATTGTTCACCAGCTAATCAGGGTGTGGCCTGCTGCTTTTTAAGCGCCAGAAGAATTGGTATTAAAAATACATATTGCCAGGTAAAACCCTTAAGAGATCCTAATTTGCACCAGTTGGGATATGACATACAAGTTTTTATTTTGAAGATTTTCTTCATGGGATTCTGATGTGTGTTAAATGGGAACACCCAACACTTTATTTTACAATATTTTGTAACATTGACCCTAGATAGTTATTTATAGACTTCAATATATTTGGAATTCTTAGTCTTTTGTTTGCCCATTCATTTCTTGGCCAATCTCTCCTTTGATCTTCTTCTCCACTCTTCTTCCCATTCCACTCAGTACTTACTGAGCATCTATGATATTCTTGGAGCCAGTTAGATATAAAGGACCAAGTCAGATGTAGGAAGCGGGGGAGGGTAGTTTTTTCCTTAGGGACATTTGACAATGTGTGGTGACATTTAAAAAAATATGTTTTTTCAAAAATTGATTTCAGAGAGAAAAAGGGAAAAGGAAAGAGACAGAAACATTGATGATGAGAGAGACTCATTGATCAGCTGCCTCCTGCTGTTCCCTGACTGGGAATCGAACCATGACCTCCAGGCTCTGGTGACATTTTTAGTTGTCACAGCTGGCTGTACAATTGGCATCTGGTGGATGGAGGCCAAGGATGCTGCTAAACATTGTATCATGCTCAGGACAGTTCCTCCTGAAAATTATTTGGCCCATAACATCAGAAGCACTGCACTTAAGGAACTCGGAGGTAGAGAACAGAGAGATAAATGAAACATCTTTTTTTTTTTTTTGTCTTCAGGGGATTCCTGCTCCAAGGTGGGAATCAGGGTTGTAGGGGTTACTCTTGACACATTGTGAGATGTTTTTTCAGAACAGCAGTGCCCCACCACGAGCTATTTCTGAATTTCTTGGTCTGAACTACTTTCTGTCAGACAACACAGAGAATCCACATGAGCAAGTAATTATTAATTAAAATGGGGTGCAGAGTCACCATGCCAAATGAAACACGCTGTACATGGTTCCCTGAGGACTCAAACTGGGAAGACACCTCCGGCTGCTCAGGCCTCTCAGCAAAGTTCCCTTTCCATGTCAGGCAGTGCTCTAGGTGAGCAAAACCAAATCAGACAGGGACAGCATTGGCAACATGCATTTATTCATTTTAAAAGCAAACCCTGTATCTGTTATTCTATATAATGAAAGCATAGTATGCAAATTGTCCCCTTAACTGAGAGTTCCTCCGAGAGTTCAATCAGTGGGGTGGGGCTGGCTGGGAGAAGGGAGGGAGGCCCCGGCTGGCAGCTGGCAGCCATTCAGGACTCTACCAGTGCATGAATTGCATGCATTGGGCCTCTAGTTGCTATAATAATGCTTAACATTTTATTTTACCCTTCCAGCCTTTCTTCCCTATGCTTAGCTTTTTACTTTACATAGTGCTAATCATACTAAATGGACAAACTTGTAGACTGCTTTTAAGTTGGGATTCCTTCACTGTATGCATGTTACTGCTATTGATACATTTATGCATGAAAGTCTTCCTATATTTTTTTGATAAATTCTCAGAAGTGAAATTTAAAAGTATGAGCAATTTTAAGGATTTGAATATAACAAAAATTGCTTTACGAAGTGATTATTTCAGTTACATTCTCACTGACAATGTATGGAGTTGTCCTCAAAAGTTAATCTTAAAAATCATGAGTTTGAGTAATGTGATTCTAAAGCTAGCCAACTGCAGGAATCAAGCCATCTATTTCTTGGGATATGTTGAATATATATGTACATATATATGTATATACATATATATATGTGGGGAGAATATAGTAAGTGCTTAATAAATTAGTGTTGACCTAACTTTTAATATTGAGCAGCTTTGAGTTCAATGTTCACAGTTCACTTTTGTTATGGAAGATTTAGATAGCTTAGCTTTATCATGTTGAAAATATATGCTTCTGCAATCATAAAATACTGCATTTTGAACTATTTCCTTGACTGAGCATTTCACAAATATATACAGTGATATCAGTGTTTGTGACATCACTGATTTTATGCAGCTATTTTACTCTGCTCTGGAGAAACGTGGATGAGAATTTCATCTCTTGCATTTCCTTTCCTTAAAAGAAAAAAAAACTGCCAAGGAAACAACCATCCCCTAAGGAATGGAATAAGAATTTACCTTTCCCTTCTACAAGCTGAAACACACAAATGTTATGGCAAAGAAAAAAGTATGCAGTTTCGATTTGATGGTAGAAATCTCTGTCTGCAGTATCAGAGAAAGGCACTTCCTTTAAAGTAAGTACAGGAATATGTTTTCATAACTTAGCAATAAACTGAATTTCTTTAAAGGAGCTTTCATTTCCCCCTACTATTTCAATTATAAAATTGGAGATGTAGTCTCATAAAAGTGGGGAAAATCAATGACAGACTAAATTGAAACTTTTGACAAAGGAGTAATTTAACACTGGCCCAAAAGAGGCCATAGGCCATTTGCAGGAGAAGAAATTTAAATGACTAATAACTCATAGAAAGTTCAACTTCACTAATAAGTGCAAATTGAAATGAGAGACTACTTCTGCTTATCAACTTGACAAAAATAAAGATAAGGATACAGTGAAATACTTTTGCAGATATTGCTATTTGGAATGTAAATTGGCATAAGCATTACAGAAATCAATTTAGTAGTGTGTATTAAGAACATAAAAGGAGTTTACATTCTTTTTAACTCAGTAATTTTCTTTTTATATATTTACTAGAGGCCTGGTGCATGAAATTTGTGCATGGGGGGTGTCGTTCAGCCCAGCCTGCTCCCTCTCCAATCTGGGACCCCTTGAGGGATGTGCCTCTCACAATCCAGGACTGCTGGCTCCCAATTGCTCACCTGCCTGCCTTCCTGACTGCTCCTAACCACTTCCCTGCCAGCCTGATTGATGCCTAACTGCTCCCTGCCAACCTGTTTGCCCCTTACTGCCCTCCCCTGTGGGTCTACTCACCCCTAACTGCCCTCCCCTGCAGGCCTGGATACCCCCCAACTTCTCTTCCCTGCAGTCCCAGTCACTCCCAGCTTCCCTTTGCTGGCCTGGTCACCCCTAACTGCCCTCCCCTGCAGGTTTGATCACCCCCAACTGCCCTCCCTTGCAGGCCTGGTCCTTCCCAACTGCCCTCCCCTGCTGGCCATCTTGTGCTGCCATCTTGTGTTCATATGGGGGCAGGATTTTTTGATCACATGGGGCAGTCATCTTGTGTGTTAGAGTGATGGTCAATCTCCATATTACTTTTTTATTAGATAGGATAGAGGCTGGTGCATGGTTGGGGGCCAGCTGGTTTGCCCTGAAGGGTGTCCTGGATCAGGGTGAGGGGTCTCTTGGTGCGTGGGGTGGCCTGGGCGAAGGGCCTGTGGTGGTTTGCAGGCCGGCCAGGCCTCCCCCCTCCCACCACCCCCCATGACCCAAGTGGAGGCCCTGGTCTCTGGGATTTATTTATCTTCTACAATCGAAACTTGGTAGCCTGGAGTGGAGACAAGCCTTCTACTCATACAGCCATTGAAACTTTGTTGCATTAAGAGCCAGCCAGGGTGTGTGGAAAGCTTGGCTTTCTCCATCGCCAGGGGCAACCCAAGCCTCCCTCCTGCTCTTTCTGTGGCTGTAGCCATCTTGGTTGGGTTAATTTGCATACTCACTCTGATTGGCTTGTGGGCGTGGCTTGTGGGTGTAGTAGAAGTACGGTCAATTTGCATATTACTCTTTTATTAGGATTGTAAGTGTGTACTAATATGTCCAAAGGTGTTCATTGCTATTTATATTAGTAAAATATTAAAGAGAACTTAAATGTCCAACAATAGGAAATTGATTAAGTAAATTATGGTGTATATTCCTTGCTACTCAAAGGAGGTTCAGAGACCAACAGCATTGCCCCACTCCAGACACAATGAATACGAATCATCTAAGTGCCCCAACACTAGACTTTTTGAGGGTGGAGGTGAATCATCAGTAATTTTAGAAAGCTCATAGCTGATTCTAATTTTAAAAAAATATATATTTTATTGATTTTTCACAGAGAGGAAGTGAGAGGGATAGAAAGTCAGAAACATCGTGGAGAGAGAGTCATCGATCAGCCGCCTCCTACACACCCCACACTGGAGATGTGCCTGCAAGCAAGGTACATGCCCCTGACCGGAATCGAACCCGAGACCTTGCAGTCTGCAGGCCAATGCTCTATCCACTGAGCCAAACCAATCTTGGCTGATTCTAATTTTTAACCAAATTTGAGAACAATAGATATAATAAGTGACACTACTAGTAAACCTCCCAACTTCTCTGTCTACTGTCTTCCACAGCACAAGTTAATTTACTGAATTACCTTTTACCTTACATTGAATGATTGTGTAACTTCACCCGTATCTTCCCTGCATAACATCTGCAAGAGGGAAATCACTGAGAAGACTTTCTAGATTATTCCTAAGAGCCAGAATATCATTATTTCCTCTAAGAACACTGGCACCTGATGCTCAGTAGGTATTTTTTTAAGGAATGACAAGTGGGCAATGCTTTTTATGATTTGCATGTCTGCACTCTAACACTCTGTTTCTAAACAATTGTTAGAAAAGAAATATTTTTTTTTTAGGTTCCACACATCTATGTTTTCCTGGGTTAGTCCATTGATTTTAGATATGATTTTGCCTATGTCAGTCAGGTTTCTTGCAAGAAATAAATGGCACATTCAAAGTAGGAATCTCCAAAGTGAATCACAAAGGTGTAAGCAGAGTTAGAAAACCAACAGGAAGCAGTGCAGTAACTGTGCTGGGGAAGTAACAGTAGGGAGTGGCCTCCTACTGGAGGTCTAAGAGGCAAGAGAAGAGCAGTGTGGAAGGACAGGATGGCAGCTCCTTGGAGAGGGCTGCCTCACGGGAGCTGAAGCCTAGTAGAGGAACACAGCCACCCAGGATCACCTGCAAGTGAGAACAGTAATAAAAGGAGAGAACACTTTACTTTTGTTCTTCACCTCCTCCTAGTGTCTTCCATGGGCCCAAACCATCTGAAAGTCAGAGAGACAGGGAGCACAGAGGTGAGTGGAGAAGCAGGGAAAGGGCATTTGGAGTCACAAGAGAAGACACCCAGCACAGTGATAAATCTATGATAGTAAAAATGATGAAAGCCATCCTTGCTTTCCAGTCCTCCTACCCTCAACCCCACTGGCAAGTGGATGAATCAGGTTTCTGGCAGTTTCTTTGTCTTCTTAGAATCACAACTCAGACCAAGGAAAAGAGAGCAAGCAGCATTTTTCTCACATGACTTCTGAAAGTATTAAGGTTTTAGGTGGAAGATATCTGTAAAAGATAGGATTTTACTACATATTTTGTGTAAGGAAAACCACATATAGAGCTTTCACTTGCCAATGCATGTGATTGTCTTTTTTTTTTGGCTTTTTATACCCAGAGATATTCTCTGGGTGCATACCACAGAAAGAAGGGGCACTAAGAACGTAGAGCTCCCTTTTACTCCTCCCTGGGAACACTGCCTTTGGAAATAGAGCATGCAGATTTTAGAACTTGTAGCTCATGCTCTTTGGACATGTCCCTTATGTGTTTTGTTGGTGGGTAAGTATATACACACCCAGAGTTTATCTCCCTCTATTTTCAGCAATAATAGAAGTTTTGAGTGGGAAAAGACCAGGAGGGTTTTTAACAACATAAAAAAGCTGAAATGGAACAGTCATTTCATGAAGGGACTAGATTCACCCAGGGCATCAGGAGCTCCCTGGGGATAACTAGAGTCCTTTAAGGATCACAATGTGATGCAGTGACCCTTTCAAGTAAGTGGGGGACATTACTGCAGCTAACAAAAAGCTGGCCCAGCCTCAGTGTGTCACAGGTGGCCAGACTAATGCTTGGACTGTTTGGAATGTAGGTTAAAAAAACAACACGAAGATTCTCTTGGAGTGGTACTTGAACTCTGCCTTACAGACAAATGGGGAGTAGTCCACTGGTATGGAGGTGAGAGTGTCAATAAATAGCAGAATGGAGGCCATTTTTTACATTTTATTTTCAGCACATCTTACACTTAGATGACTAACATCCTCTGTGAACTTTTGCAAGTGGAACCAAATCTGTTTAATGAATACGTGACTTTTAGTACTTTACTTTCATCTAGAGCTTCATTTGAAACAGATCATCATTAGCTTTATGGTTTTAATTGTTTTGAAATTCCTTATTGTAACTTATTACTTTATTGCATTAGTCCATTAACCTAGGTGCCACAGAGCATAGTTTTAGAGCCTGTATTTATATCTAGACTAATTGCATGGATGCTTTCAGTATATGATGAGGTATTTTTCAGATCACCATAGAAAAATAATCTGAAACCTTTCCAGACTTTAAGGTTTGGGGTAATAAGAACCAACACACAACAAAACAAAATGAATTTTTCTTGCTTTGAAATACCTACTACTCTATCACCAAGGAATTGTAAAATAGTAATTCTCATAGTATGTGTTGCTTCCACATGGTTTTCATTTGGAAGTACTGTGGGAGGCATTGGTCTGTGGGCTCCCCAATCAAAACCAGGTGGTTAATGGTTACGAAGCCAGGGACCATGAGAGATTTGTGCCTTGCTCATTAGGACACATGGAGATGGAGCATCCAGGCCACTGGCTGTGGGCTGAGAATCACAGACAAACCAAGAATGACAAAGGTCCAGCTTCCTGTGGGGACCTTGTTAATAGTCTAGATGGTAACACAGCTGTTATGCCCTGTTGACCTGAACCGTTTCTTCCTGGGGTGGGGAAGTGACTGATGAAGACTCCAGCATGTTTAGATCACAGCATGTTTTTCACCTTTACTGAAGCAAGGGACAAGGAAGTTGGGCTCTTTGTTACCTCTCCTATAATCAATAGCAGGGGTGTTTATAATGCCCATCAACCAGGCTTTCCATTGCACCTGTTGGAGGACCAGCTGCAGAAAGCAGGTGTATCTGGGGACTGAGAGGATGGTTGACTGTGGAGAATGCTGAAGACTGCCAAATGTATTCCACTTAAACAATGGGCCATCAGCTGGGGGTCAGGAAAGATATGGACTTAATTAAAAACCCACTGTATGAATGTAATATACACACATAAAGTATGTATTTCAGAACAACTCAATGGAATGTTTTGGAAGCATGAGTTTCACTTTTCACCAATTTTATGTACATTATGTTTTGTTCATTGGTACACACATTGTATATTACATTTTCACATCCATTAAATTTTTCCCCCGTAGGCAGAAAGCTAAAATTCCAGTTTAATTGTGAATGTCTCACAATCCTAAGAACACATCCTTTGTCCTTAGGCAGCTTCTGAAACTTACATTTATACCTGGATTAATTATATGGATCATTTAGCGTAGGGTGAGCAACTTGTTTGTGCTGTAGATGGTTGACTCTCATGAAATTGGACCAGTGCCTTAGTTTTTCAGTGCTGTCTACACCAGAGTTGAGAAACAGCAATGCTTCACGAGAGGGGAGGAGCTCAAGGGGATGGTGATGCTGCTTTCCTGGTTTGTGGATATTGCCCATAAGATGTGTAGACTGAAGAAAATTACCGGTGGTCAGCTTTCAAATGCTAAGTGTGCTGTGGGTCTTCTCACTTGGCAATCTGAAAGTATGGGGCACTGACCATCACTCAGAAGAACTGGCTGGGAGAATACTCTTTACCTTAGGGCAGCACTATTTTTGGCCATTTTGAGCAGCACTTAAAATGGGCCAAAGAAGATAATGCCCAAAATTTTAGCTTCAGAGCTGAGGGTAAAATCAGTGATTCTCAGAGTACTGTCTCTTGGGGTCTCTAGAGACTCTCCCAATTGCCTCAGAATGCCACATTCCCCATCTTCTATTAGAGCATTGGTTTTTATCTGAGTGCCCTTTAAAACTGTAAGCAAAATGTGTTTATGTGAATATGTGCATTTTTCTTGGTAGTGTGTCATTTTCTTCAGATTCTCAAAGCTTCCAAAAGCTTGAGACCTAAGAATAGTGTTTGTTAGGTGAGCCTTTGTCCTGAATAGCACCTTCTTTTTCTGAAAATTTCTTTATAATGAGAAATAATGATAATAGCAGCAATGATAATAATAGTTAATTCTTATGGCATTTATTTCATTTCTGGCATTATGCTGAGCACTCTGTATATGTAGTTCATTTAATAAGATATCTAGTTGTATAAAGCAAAACAGAATATTGGACCATTATGACTGATTACTCTTCTACAAATAGTTTCATTTCCTCCGGCATGATATTCAAGGGTCTTCCTGCTCTGGCCTTGAATGCCAATCCTTTTCAATATTTATTTACCCAAAGTATTAATTTTCTATCCAGGAAAATAAATTGCTACAAACTTAAGTGGCTTAAAATGCTCATTTATTGTCTGAAAAATACGCAAACAGTACATAAGATCAATGAAATCAAGAGCTGGTTCTTTGAAAAGATAAACAAGATGGAACAGATCTTTAACTAGACTCATCAAGAATCAAATAAAGAAATAACAGATAAATAAAACCAGAAATAAAAGAGGAGAAGTAACAACTGACACCAAAGAAATAAAAAAAATGTAAGAAAACATTATGAACAACTATATACCAAAAAATTGGACAATCTGGAATAAATGGATACATTTCTAGAAACACACAATCTTCCAAAAATGAATCAGGAAGAATCAGAGAATCTGAATAGACAGATAACAACTAGTGAAATTGAAGTAGTAATAAAAAAACTCAAAACAGATAAGAATCTTGGACCAGATGGTTTCACAGATGAATTTTACTGTACATTCAAAGAAGTACTTGCACCTATACTTCTCAAACTATTCCAAAAAATTCTAGAGGAGGGAAAACTCTCAGGTTCATTTTATGAGGCTAGTACTATCCTAATTCCAAAATCAGATAAAGACATTATAAAGAACGAAAATTATAGGTCAGTATCCCTGATGAATATAGATGCTAAAATCCTCAATAAAATATTAACAAACCCAATTTAGCAATACATTAAAAAGATTACACAATATGATCAAATGGGATTTATTTTGGGGATTCAAGCTTGGTACAGTATCTATAAATCTATATAATATACCACATAAACAAAATGAAAAGCAAAAACCATTTGATCATATCAATAAATGCAGAAAAAACATTTGATAAGATCCAGGACCCATTTATGATAAAAACTCTCAGCATAGTGGGATTAGAAGGAACATAATTCAATGTAATAAAGGCCATATAGGATAAACCCAAGCCAGCATCATAATCAATGGGCAAAAGCTACAGGCATTTCCTTAAGATCAAGGACAAGACAGAAATGTCTGCTTTCACCATTCTTTTTATTTTTTAAAAATATATTTTATTGATTTTTTTACAGAGAGGAAGGGAGAGGGACAGAGAGTTAGAAACATCGATCAGCTGCCTCCTGCACACCCATTACTGGGGATGTGCCTGCAACCAAGATACATATCCTTGACTGGAATCGAACCTGGGACCTTCAGTCAGCTGGCCAATGCTCTATCCACTGAGCCAAATCGGTTAGGGCTGCTTTCACCATTCTTATTCAGCATAGTACTGGAAGTCCTAACCACAGCAATAAGACAAGAAGAAGAGATCAAAGTCATCCAAATTGTAAGGGAGAGAGTAAAACTGCCATTATTTGCAGATGACATGGTATTGTACATAGAAAACCCTAAAGACTATGCCAAAAAGCTACTAGATTTAATAAATGAAGTCAGAAAAGTACAGGATACAAAATTAATATTAAAAAATTGGTGGCATTTCTATACCCCAATAATGAACTATCAGAAAGAGAAACTAAGAAAACAATCCCATTTATCATTGCAACAAAGAAATAAGTTACCCAGGAATAAGTTTTACCAAGGAAGTAAAAGACCTGTACTTAGAAAACTATAGGACATAGAAGAAGAAGAAGAAGAAGAAGAAGAAGAAGAAGAAGAAGAAGAAG
>JAAGEH010000041.1:31148853-31411413 GCA_011751065.1 Lasiurus cinereus | reverse complement strand
GAAGAAGAAGAAGAAGAAGAAGAAGAAGAAGAAGAAGAAGAAGAAGAGGAAGAAGAAAGGAAGAAGGAAGAGGGAAAAAGGAAGAAGGAAGAAGGAAAAAGAAGGAAGAAGAGGGGGAGGGGGAAAAAAGAGGGCAGGGAAAGAGGGGTGAGGAGGAAAAGGAAATTGAGGAAGATACAAATAAGTAGAAGCATATACTGTGTTTATGGATAGGAGGAATTAACATTATTAAAATTCCATACTACTGAATGCAATCTATAGATTCAATGTAATACTATCAAAATACCAATGGCATATTTCACAGATCTAGAACAAATATTCCAAAAATGTATATGGAACCAAAAAAAGACCTAAATAGCCTCAGCAATTTTGAGAAAGAACAAAGTTGGAGGTATCACAATACCTGATATCAAATTATACTGCAAGGCCATTGTAATTAAAACAGCCTAGTACTGGTATAAGAACATACATATAGATCAATGAAATAGAACAGAGAGTGCAGATATCAAACTATACCTATAAGGTCAATGAGTATTTGACAAAGGAGACAAGAGCACACAGTGAGAAAAAAAATCTCTTCAATAAATGGTGTTGGGAAAATTGGACAGGTACATTCAAGAATATGAAACTAGACCACCAACTCTTAACCATATACAAGAATAAATTCAAATGGATAAAAAAAAATGTAAGCCTAAAATGAAAGCATAAGAATCCTAGAAAAAAATATGGCAGTAAAATCTCGGACATTGCTTGGGGGTTGGGGTATTTGCTTTTTCCCAGGCTTCCGCTGTGGGGTGGGGCTTGTGCTTCTCAGGAAAAAATGGCCACTGCAATGATGGGAGGGGATGATTCTGGCAGCCACCCACCCCGAGAGTCTCCCTAACTCCTTCCACCACAGTCTCTTTTCAGGCAACTCCAGTCCACACTGCCTTCCCTCTGCTGAAACACAGGGTGAAGTGTCTGGGAATGAAAATCTTGTGTGCCAGCCCCTTTAAAAAGTGGCTTTGTTTCAGGGTGTTCCTCTCTCTGGCTGCTAGAAGCCCCACTGCTGGTTGCTGCATGGGAAGCTTTTGCCAGTCCAGGCTGGGATGCCCTGCCTGGGGTCTAGGTCTCTCTCCTTTCTGGCAGAATCCTCTTCACCCTTGTCCTGTCACTCCTGAGAGCTGGGCCAGCGCCTCTCTCAATGCCACCCTTCCTATCAGGCTTGGGATGGTTTCTGCCCATTTTTATTTAAACATCTTCTCTTAACCAGTCTTTTTTAAAAAAATTAAATCTTTATTATTCAGATTATTACATTTCTTTTTTTCCCTCCATAGCACCCCTCCACCCTTTCCTCTGCCCTTAGCTCCCTCCCATTGATCTCATCCATAGGTGTATGATTTTTGTCCCATCTCTCCCTGTACACCCCTCACCCCTTTCCCCCTGAGAATTATCAGTCCACTCCCTTTCTGTGCTCCTATTATATTCACCAGTTTATTCTGTTGATCACATTTTTAATTCACTTAATTTTTAGATTCACTTGTTGATAGATATGTATTTGTTGTTCATAATTTTTTGGATTTTATCTTTTTCTTCTTCCTCTTCTAAAAGAGTACCTTTCAGCATTTCATATAATACTGGTTTGGAGTTGATGAACTCCTTTAGCTTTTTCTTATCTGTGAAGCTCTTTATCTGCCCTTCAATTCTGAATGTTAGCTTTGCTGGATAGATTATTCTTTGTTGTAGGTTCTTGCTATTCATCACGTTGAATATTTCTTGCCACCCCTGTCTGGCCTGCATCGTTTCTGTTGAGAAATCAGCTGACAGTCGTATGGGTGCTCCCTGGTAGGTAATGAACTGTTTTTCTCTTGCTGCTTTTAATATTCTCTCTTTGTCTTTTGCTCTTGGTATTTTAATTATGATGTGTCTTGGGGTGGTCCTCTTTGGATTCCTTTTATATGGGGTTCTGTGTGCTTCCTGGACTTGTAAGTCTATTTCTTTCACCAGATGTGGGAAGTTTTCAGTCATTATTTCTTTAAATAGGTTTTCAGTATCTTGCCCTCTCTCTTCTTCTGGCACCCCCACAATCTGATGTTGGTATGCTGGAAGCTGTCCCAGAGTCTCCTTACATTATGTTCACATTTTTGGATTCTTTTCTCTTCTTGCTTTTCCAGTTGAGTGTTTTCTGCTTCTTTATATTTCAAATTTTTGACTTGATTCTTGCCTTTCTCTAGTCTGCTGTTAGGACTCTGTATAATATTTTTTATTTCAGTCAGTGTATGTTTAATTTCTAGTTTGTCCTTTTTCATCTTTAGTTGGACCTTTTCCATCTCTAGTTGGCTCTTTTGCATCTTTAGTTGGTCCTTTTTCATCTCCTCTTGGCTCTTGCTAAGTTTATCCAGCTTTTCTAGCATATTCTTGAAAAACCTTATAAACCGTATAACTCTATATCCAGTCGTTTTTTTCCCTCCATTTCTTTTGTTTGTGATCCCTTCCCTTGTCTCGGCATGTTCACTATGCCAGGGAAACTTCTGTGTTGAATTCAGCCTTATGATATCAGACTTGCAAACTGAAGAAGCCTCTGTTGAGCTTGGGATGGGTGGAGTTTCAGGGCTTAAGGGACCGCCTTGCCTTCCAGTCGGCCCCGCCTTCCACAGCCCCTGAGTCTCGTGACTGGGTAACCGCTGGAGCGGTCCTTGTGCGTGCGTGCCTGCAGTATCTCTAGACCGCTGCCTTTCCAGCTCCCCTGCGCACCAGGACCACATGAGTCTAGGTCCCCAGGGTTTCGCCCGAAACAGGGGCTTAGTGGGCTCAGAAGTGGCGCAGTTGGGAGGGTCTGTCTTCCGCCCACTCGCAAAAGCCAGTGGCACAATCAGCAGTCTGTCCTCTGCGCAGTGCCTTGCGCGACCAGACCTCTGATCTTTTGCGACTCCCCTAAATTTCCGTGCACCTCTCCCTTTTCACAGTCCAAACTCCCCCTGTATGAGTTTCGGCTGGATCTGGGGTTTAGTGTCGTAAGATAAGGGGTTCAATGCCATTGAGAGTCTCCGTTTCCCTTCCACCAGAATAAGCCAGCTAGGTACTCTGGCACCCGCTCTCTCAGCATGTGCGTCTCCGTACCTCAGCTTTTTTGCAGCTCCTCTGGGTTTCTGTGAGCCCCTCTCTTTCCTTCTAGCTGTAGAACTTCCACTCAGCCAGCTTTCCTGTGGTTCTGGATGATGTCCATTCTGTCTTTTAGTTGTAGTTTTGAAATTGTTGTGCGAGGCAGCAGTGTAGGTGTTCACCTATGCCGCCATCTTGGATTCTCTCTTAACCAGTCTTTAGCTAGTATTTCAGGGTGAATATTCTCCAATTTAGTTTAGTTCTAGTTAGATTTTGGGAGGAGGTAGGGGAATGATCCACTTGCTTCATTGCCATCTTTTTTTTTAAAAAAACTTTTTTTCTTTATTGATTAAGGTATTATATATGTGTCCTTATCCCCTCCATTGCCATCTTCTAATCCTCCTCTAAAACTTCATTTATTATTTCATAGTTTCTGTGGTCCATGAGTCCAGGAAAGGCTTATCTAGATTATAGAAGTTTACTAGACAGAAATACAGGTGCTGGTGGGGACTGTGGTCTAACCTAAGGCTTAACTGGGGAAAGATCTATTTACATGCTCGCTCAGATTGTTGGGAGAATTCACCTTCCCTTTTGACTGCTGGCTGTTGGCTGGAGGATGCTGTTCAGCTCTTAGAGTCTGCCATTACATGACCTTCTCATAATATAGCAGTTTATATCTTCAAAGCCAGCAGAGAGCCTCTCTCTCTCTCTCCTGTCTGTGAGGATGAATTCTTATAACATAACATCATGGGAGTAACAGCTTGTGATATCATGTGACCTAATCAAGGAAGTGACATCCTGTGACATAGTCTATTGGTTAGCTTCAAGTCAGAAGTTCCACCCAAACTCAAGGAGAGAGGATTATACAAGTGTGTGATTCACTGGGGGTCATTTTTGGGTGTGTTGGCCACACCCAGTACTAAATGCTGCTTAGTTTTAGTTAGTTGTCTGAAATATGCATCAGAGAGCATCATTTTCCATTTCCACTTTTTGCTCCTAGTCTGTAGGGAGCACAGCATATTCCCCAGATGTGCTTTGCGTGCCCATGCTGCTGAACCTTTGCTCTCAGCTGTGCTCCCAGCTGAGAATGTCCTCCTCGGTCCTTTCCATCAGTCATCCACTGACTGATGTTTTAAGGAGGCAGCTCCAGGAGACAGGTGATGCTCAGAGAAAAGGGAAGACGGAATTGGTCCTACTAAAAACATTGGTTGCTTGGCCACACAAGATGTTGCCTAGGGATGGTGATGGTGCTCTGCCAATAAAGAAGTCCTCAGATAATGGAAAAACCAAAGGAACGTGTAGTCTATGAAGTTAAGGGCTGTTAAGAATCAGGGAACAGATGGGGATGGAGATTTCTGAATGTCCTGCTCACACTTCCCATGACATAGAACTTTTTAAAGCTCCTGGGATTGTAGTTAGATTGGAGACCAGGAAATAGCCCTGTTACTGTCACCATCAGACTGAAAGGCTCACTCAGTTCAAATACAGTGGCTTTCCCCAGACCTTCCCCGATCCTTCCATCACAGTGGGTGGCATGGGAGCACTCGGTCATACCTTTCTGTAGCAAGCACTTAATTCTGAATTGTATTATAATTACTTGTATAATTATCTAGTTTCTTTTAAATAGGAATTATGTCTTACATATAGATGTTATTGGGGGCCAGAGCCTATCATTTTTACATGGGAAGCACTACATAAAATGTTTGTTGAATAAATTTCTCCCAAACAATTGACCCAGTTTTTAAGTTTGTCCCTTATATTTTTCAGGAGTATAAATAATCAACATTCTTAGTATTGGTTTGGGTCTCATCCTTTAAAATGGGGCAGAAAACTTGCCTCAAGCTCTTCCCTTTTCTCTTCCCTTGAGCTCTAATGAACTAGAGCAAGTAACCCTGCAGGTCCCACTCAGGGCCTTGTTAGCCCAGCTTGAAAAGATCCAAAGGTGAAAGCTGCAGAGGAATGGAGGTGATAGTGTTCTGCTACTCACTGAGGTTGTATGTCCCACTTGCCCTGCATTTCCATCCTGCCATTTAGATGCCTAAAGCAGAACTTACTACTGACCAATCACTCCTGGTCCTGCTGAAAAAGCATCCAGAATCCATGGCAGACCGGCTTTCTAGCCACTGAAAGGCATTTCCGGTGGGGCCTGGCAACCCAGAAGCATTTAGGTTCTTTTGTTCAGATTGAAATTGCATTTTATTTTCCCTAATTACTGACTGGATGTTGGAAATGGTTTGGCCTTCGTTTCTTTAGCTCAGTCTAAGGTAATAAACAGCTTCATCATACAACCAATTTAATTAACTACTGTCCCATTTTTGGAGGTGCTGTTGGCATGACATCAATAAAATATAATCGGAATAGTGTTTTCTGATGCAGTGTTGCATTTCTGTCTCCTTACCCTGAAGCTGATTACCTCCTGGAGGAAGATAAAAAGAATTAAAGAGCAAAGGAAAGGGAAATTCAGGTAAAGCAAGAAATATTCCTGACATTGGACTCTGCAAAATTGATCCCTTACATCTAATATGATAGTAAAGTGAGCCAGATATTGCAGAGCTGGAAAAGAAAAAAAAATCCATGTTAGCAGAATGGTCCTTTATGGATAATGTGGATATGATATAGTTACTGTTCATTGTGGGAAAGGGCTGCTGGCAGTCCTTAGAGTTGTTTTGTCTCCCCGCCTCCCCAGTGCACCCTTGCAGTCCTTTTCTGAATCTCCCAGGAATAAAAAACACACCAGTGATCCAACAGTCTTTTCTACAAGGCAACGTCAGCCAAACTTGAAATTTTCAGTTCACCCACTGACTGATGTTTTAAGGAAGCAGCTCCAGGAGACAGGTGATGCTCAGAGAAAAGGGAAGATGGAATTGGTCCTACTAAAAACATTGGTTGCTTGGCCACACAAGATGTTGCCTAGGGATGGTGATGGTGCTCTGCCAATAAAGAAGTCCTCAGAGCAAGTGGGACTTGCAGACAAGTTTCACATTGGTTCTGAGGTAAATCACGTGTTCAGTATTAAGAGAATGATAATGGAAAAACCAAAGGAATGTGTAGTCTATGAAGTTAAGGGCTGTTAAGAATCAGGGAACAGATGGGGATGGAGATTTCTTCTGAATGTCCTGCTCACACTTCCCATGACATAGAACTTTTTAAAGCTCCTGGGATTGTAGTTAGAAATTACTAACCAAGTACTGGATAGGGTTTTATTGGGAAGTGGGGAGGAGACCAGGAAATAGCCCTAACTTTAAGTTTTAATAGTTAACTCATTAAAAAAATTTCCCAAGATCTGTGCATGTGTATGTTTTTGTCAGAAGTGGTTGTGAACACCCAGGTAAATGGATAGGGTCTTAGGGTTGTAATAGATTGAGACACAGCGCTGGTTTCTGAGGTTTAAGTGCAGGCCTCATCATTTTCCCATCAACCTCCAGGTATTTACAGAACACTCAGTCTGCTGGGCCCGACCTCTGTTCCAGACGACCTATACTCTCCCATCTATTCTGTCCTTGAATAAAAGTTCACCTCACCTTCACCTCTGAAGTGTCAGCTTTAGTAACCCTCAGATGATGGCCAGAATGTCCCAATACCCCTAAACTGTGGCTCACAATGGTTTTAAGGATTAAATGAGGCAATAGATATAAAGCCCTTAGTTATTTTCATTGCTGTTACTCTTTTTAAAAACATTATTAGTAATGGGCTAACTACCTGGATGGGTATGGCATTAACTTTTATTATTCACACCTTTTCACTTGCTTCCTATAAAGTGAGGCTTGCTTTTCCCAGTATAAAATGAGTTATGGTATTGTTCTGTTTGATTAAAAAATTTATTTTCAAAATAAATATGACTTTTATTTGATACTATACTGGGATATTAAAATGATCTGACCCAAAAGTTTGGGATTAAATATGCATTTATGCCCTAATGTGGAGAGGAAAATATTATGCTACAAATAAATAGGTGTGGCAGTGCTGAGATAGTGATTCTCAACCAGGGGTGATTTTTGCCCCACAGGATATATTTGGCAATATCTGGAGACATTTTTGATTGTCATGATTTGTGGGAGGCTTTTACTGGCATCCTAAAAGTAGAGGCCATTGATGCTGCTAAGTATCATCCTACAATGTACACAATGGCCTCTGTATTTACTTCTTAAATTCAAGGACTGCCATACAAATTTCCATGAATTTAATAGTTTAAAACAATCCAAATTTATTACCTTACAGTTCTGTAGGTCAAAGCTTTCAGGCTTGAAATTAAGTTGTCAGCATAGCTCCATTACTTTCTGGATGCTCTTGGAGAGAATTCATTCCCTTGCCTTGGCCATCTTCTAGTGGCTGCCTGTATTCCTTGGCTTGTGGCCCCTTTTCCATATCAAAGCCAGCAATGATGGGTCAAGTCCCTCTCATGTTTTGAACCTCTCCTTCTTTCATCATTACATCCCTCTGACCAATTGTTTTGCCTTCCTCTTTCACTTTTAAGGGCCCCAGTGATTATTTTGGGTCCACCAAGATAACCCAGGATAATGCCCTATTTTAAAGTCTGCTGATTAGCAAATTTAATTTTATCTCTAAACTTTAATTTCCTTTTACCATGTAATCTAAAATATTCATAGATTCCAAGGATATGGATGTGAGGCCATTATTTTGATTACCACAGCCCCCACAACAACAAAAAAGATCCATCTGCTCGTCAGTAGGGCTGAGGTTGTGAAGTCTGTCCTAGAGAAAGCTTCCTAGTCCCAGAGGATGGTGCTTCATTCAATGTAGATAAAAGAAAAAGGTAAGCTACCTTTAAACTGACTCACTTAAAGTGTTAGCATCACAGCACATTGAACAATGGAAACAGTTTGCCTTAAAAGGCACTGCTGGGTAAGGTTGCTTGTCCAATGCTGGTCGAGATATGATGATAACTTGGTTTACCCAGCGGGAAAGTGAAAATCCTCCTATTAAATAAATGAAGGAGCAGCTTCTGGTAACAAACATATGAAACAGAATATTCATCTTTTCTTCCGTGGGGATAATACATGACAAAAGTGAGACTTTCTTCACATTGTTTGTTTATAGAAAATTCATCTCCACTGAGGCCTTATGTTAAATTTGCTCTCTGATGTTATCATTTCCAGAATGCATACGGTCACTAGAGTATGTTCTATGATCTTACCATTTATTTACCTTCACACAAAACTCCAATTACTGTCAGAGATGCTTCTTGTTAAATATGGTAAGACCTTCAGCTTTGGAGAGTGTAAATATGTATTTGATTCTCTGGGGCAAGCTCAGATGCAAGTTAAGGAATCAGAGTTCTGGGGATGTGGGTGCAAATTAATTATCTAAAGATAACAATGGAGGAAATCTGGGCTTTAGAAAAAAAGGCTGGAATTAATGGAGGAGAGGATTGTACAACAAGAGACTGTGAAGTTGGTTTATGTCCCACCAAAGCCTCCTCTCTTGGTCTTGCAGGGTGTGTGTGCACTCTCATGCTTGCTTCTTCACTGGGAGCATTATTGTGCTTTTGTGTTGTTTTCTAGTATCTTTTGACACCAAAAGCAACTCTTTTGGTTTATCTGAAATCAGGAATCTGAATGTAGCACATAGTTTCCAATGGCATTGAGAGAGACTCCTCTCCAGATAAAATGATGGAATTCTCCTGATTATTCAGAAATGTCATATTTAGTTACTGGCTTTCTTTGGGTAATCCAACTGTATTTTATTCATGAGCTATTCTAAAAGTATAATCAAAGGACACCTACTGGCTACAAGTGACTTTGCTCATGTCTAATAGGGCTGCGAAGAATGGTTTAAATTTAGTGCAGATGGGGGAAAATATGTGCTGTCATCAAGAGCCTATCACACTTTCAACTTAAAAAATATCTTGACTGGAGTCCAGCCAGAGCAAGTCAGAGGTGGGTGCTTTAGTGAGGATGAATGTATAGGGTCAGATAAAGTAAGTATCAAAGCAGACCTTAAGTAGACTGTAAATTGAACAGAATGGGATACTATTATTTTTGGCTCAATAAATAGGAAAATGTTACTCTGCTTGTCTCTTCTTTCATTTTTTGAGTTGCATTTAGTCTCCATTTTAGGGTTATATACTATTTTTTATTCTGGAAGTCACATAGGCCTGCTTTGGGGACTCACTGAAATTCTGTGTTTCTGAATGTGAAAAATAAATGATTGCATCATTGTTGTTGCTGTGCTGGGAAATTTTCCAGGAAAACATTTCCATTTCTTCACAGAAATCTGTTCTTTGCTTAAGTCTCTGAGAATGATCATTTCCTAGGTATACTGCACATACCCGAAGCACCACAGTTATATTTTATAACCATGGAGCATATAATCTATTTGATTTGGAAAGCTGGTTAAGTTCCTCCTTTGCCTTCCATCTTACCAGCTGTATATGTTGTTTTACCATTCTTCTCTGGTCTGGAGAAGACAAAAGCAATGCACCTTTAGTCATGAGAGCTAGTATGTTTGCAATCTTGTTTGAACAAATTACCTTTTGTATAATAGTAATTAGCACAGAGGGATTGCAATATGTCAAAACTTCAAAGACCTTCCCAGACTTTAATACAAAGTGGCAGGAAAGTCTTGCAAATATGGAGAACCCATGGTGTGACATAGCGTACTGACTTTAAGTTGGGTGCCATCAGAATCCCCTAGAGGGCCCATTAAAATGCAGATCACTGGACCATATCTCTAGAGTTTTTGATTCAGTAGATCTAGGGTGAGGCACTAGAACTTGCATTTCTAACACATTCCCAGGGGATGTAGCTGCTGGTCCAGGATAACATTTTGAGGACCATTGCCATTGTGGGTAGGAGTGGACCTAATGATTTTGAACCATGAATTCACCATTCTGAAGTCCTAGGTCTTGGTCCCACCTAGATCTGCTGAATCAGAATTTGCATTTTAACGAGGTCCTTAAGTTATTTGCTTGTATATTAAATCTGAAGAAGCACTGACTTAACTGCACTGCTCTTAATTTCTCTCATCTGTAAAATGGGAATAGTACTTATTTCCTAGGGATATTGTGAAGTAAAATGTATTTCACAGACTTAGCAGGAGTGCTTGGCATAGAATATGCCGTTAGTAAATGTTACTGGTTATAATTATTAAGCCAATTTGTGAAGAAAAGCAAGTAATTTCTTTCCTTACAGCAACTTATTTTTTAAAGGTCAAAATTGTGTGTTTCTGCTCTTTTTTTTTCTTCTTTGTGAGCTTCTACTTTTCTTGGAAGTATAAACATTAAGTGATAGGTAGGTTGAAGGACAAATGGGTTTTCTGTTTTACTCATTCCCATCCGTATGCCTTGACTAAGATTTCTTCTGTTATCTTAAGGGAAACTATGAAAGCAAAATTAGTATTAAATGAGTATACCTAACACTTTGTAAAGGCTGTGGAAGAAGGTCGTAAGGCTTGTCAGACTTCAGTAGGGTGTGGACACTGAAAAACTTTGAATTGGCATTAGACTTTCCCCCTTCCTTTATTTACTTTCCTTTTCCCATTACTTCCATTTCAGTTGTGAAATTGTTTTCAGAATTATGTGAAATTATTTTGAACCAGTATGACTCAGAAAAGTGCCTTAAAATGGCTTCTTTGCAATGAAGCCTTTCAGTATTTCCTGGGGAGACTCAGTGCTCTGACTTCTGACTCCTGAGGATCTGTTCCAGCTCTGGGTGGGCCTCTGAATCCATCCACATTTTTTCCCCTAGAATCTGACTCTAAACAGCAGAAGCCCTAGACAGCTTGGAGTCTTGAGTATCACCTCTGGGTCTGTAATTAGGGGGCTTGGTGTCTGGCCTGGGACCTTGGGAAGATTCTTCATCTATATTAAATTACAATTTTCTCATCTTTAAGTGGAAATCTTTATATATTTTCCTGCCTCTATTACAAGGTTGTACTGAAGAAAAAATAAAGTATGCAGAGATATCTTGTCACTTGGGAAGACTGCTGTAATTCAAGAGTAGAGCTGGCCTCAGAGAATATTGGGGCGCCCTGATATCAGAGTTTGTTCCCCAAACACAAATGGGTTAAGTCTTATTAAAAGTCTGGCTCAGGTTTCAGACTTTCCTAAAATCTCTCAAACAAGCAGGATCTGGTGTCAGTGTGCCTCATACCTATCTATAAGAGGACCAAAATCCAGCACCAGCATCAGCCTGCCTTGCTTCACAGCTTGGCCTTGCCTGGGCACTTCCAAGCCCAATATAAATAGAAGCCATCTGCAGATTGCTCTGTAGCTCTTGCTGGATTGGCTCAGGTAGTGGTTGACTTTGTATCTCTCCAGAAGCCCCAGAATTAATACACACAATGGACAGCTTCAGACTATACTAGATTATAACTATATATTCACAAGTGACACACTCAAGGGGCAGACCCGGTGAGCACCAAAGCATCACTGTAGCAAGTCCTGCTCTATAGGGATGACTCCTATACAGCAGATCTTCCATTATAGACACAGTTGGTCCTCATAGCCAATTGGCCTAGAGGTCAACTCTTCCCAGTAATGCCAAAAGCAGTCAAGGCTCAACTACAACAAGACTGCACATAGTTCACACAGAGGTGCACCAAGCTTGCCCAATTCAGGTGCCCAGTGGAGGCTAAGTCATTGGGCCTTATAGGACACTACTACACAAGGCTAACTATCAATTCTGGGAGACATTGCAGCTCTGCCTAGTGTATAGAAACAAACACATGGAAAGAGCCAAAATGAGGAAACAAAGAAACATGTCACAAATGAAAGAACAGAAGAAATATCCAGAAAAAGAAATAAATGAAATGGAAGTAAGCAAACTACTGGATACGAAGTTCAAAAAAATGTTATAAGGTTGCTCAAGGATCTTAATGAGAGCTTCAAGGGACTCAATGAGAGTTTCAAAGGACTTAGTGAAACTTTCAAGGATCTTAGAATTTCAAAGACATGAAAAAGGACTTGTCAGAAATTAAGCATATACTAAATGAAATAAAGAATAATTTACATGGATTTAATAGTATAGTAAAGTATTCTGAGAATCAAATCAATGATTTTGAATATGAGGAAGCAAAAAACACCAAATCAGAAGAGCAAAAAGAAAAAGGAATTAAAAAATAGGAAGATAGTGTCAGGAGCCTCTGGGACAACTTCAAGCATACGAACATTTGCATTATTAAGAAGAGAACAAGATATTGAATATCTATTTGAAGAAATAATAACAGAAAACTTCTACTTGGTGAAAGAAATAGACTTACAAGTCTAGGAAGTGCAAAGAATCCCAAACAAGAGGAAACTAAAGAGGCCTACACAAATTCACATCATAATTAAAATGCCAAGGGCAAAAGACAAAGAGAGAATCTTAAAAGAAGCAAGAGAAAAACAGTTACTTACAAGGGAGTGCCCACATGACTGTCAGTTGATTTCTCAACAGAAACTATGCAGGTCAGAAGGGAGTAGCAAGAAATATTTGAATTGATGAATAGCAAGGACATACAACCAAGATTACCCAACAAAGCTATCATTTAGAATTAAAGGTCAGATAAAGAGCTTCACAGATAAGAAAAAGATAAAAGAGTTCATCAACACCAAACCAGGATCATATGAAATGTTGAAGGGTATTCTTTAAGGAGGAGGAGGAGAAGGAGGAGTAGGAATAGGAGGTGCAGGTGGAGGGGGAGGGGATGTGCAAAGAAGGAGAAAGATAAAAATATGAACAATAAAATGGCAATAAATATATATCAACAGTTGAATCTGAAAGTCAAAATAAACAAACAGGAATTTAATGAACAAAATAAACTGATGAATAAAATAGAACCAGAGGCATGGAGACATGAAATACACTAATGAATCTCAGAGGAAAGGGGTGAGGGGAGGGAAAAGGTTAACCAAAAATCTTATATGCATTACTTTATATGGACACAGACAATAAATAGGGTTGTGAAGGCCTGGGATGGTGCAGGAACTGGATAGAGCCTTCCCTCTCCCTCTCCCTTTCTTTCTCTCTAAAATCAATAAAAATATGTTAAGAAAAAGTGTTTTCATAAAGGCTGGGTATACACATACATGAGAAAGGCCTGGGCTTCATTGCTAATTTATACAGTTTGGGATCTGGCAACCTCATTTCAATTGCCAGCAGGTGAAACGCTGATGGAGAAGCCTGAGACAGTGACCACTGTAGTTGGCCTTGCAGTGAGTGGAAGCTGATTACTTCACTGGCTGAACAAGTGAATTTGTCGCCATCACCCTTGTGGTGGAACTTCTGCCTCGTGGCAAGTCCTGGCTTCCTCTGAGTACTGTAGCATGTTATCCCATGGGGAGGGGAGATACTGAAGGGCTAGCAAAGAAGGCATGACTTGAATTTAACAAGTCTGTGGTCAGTGTCTCGGTGCAGACCATCCCTTTTCATCCTGTCTTTTCTACAGCCTTGGCTCCTTAAAAGGTCTTACCAGGAAGCTCTAAGATGCCTATTTAGATAAATAGCTAAACCAAAACCAGATCCTGTTAGTAAGCTTTTCTTCTTAGGGAGAAATTTGAACTGTTGACTATAGAATGTGGTCTCTAGGCTAAGCTACTTTTGTAAGTAATGATCTTGGAAATTTTCTCTTCAGCCTGGTCTACCTTTATGGATAAGAAGCCAGATTTTCTTCTTTCTTATATCCCACCAAGTCCTGACTCTCCCTCACTCTGTCGCTGATTTAATTTTCCAATGTAGACTCCAGTCTTCCCACCTGTGATCTTAACACACATTTCAGTGTTCTGGGCATCAGATAATGGAAAACAAAATGCTGTTTGAAAAAAACTCCCCTAAAGCTTGGTTTCTCAGTGCTGTGTGTGTTTTGCTTCTGTGCAAGGCTTGGTTTCAGAGCTGAATAGAATGGCGTGAGAGGCTGGGCATGAGGCGTTCACTGTGCTAGCACTGGTCAGGCCAGAGGCTGCCCAATTCTGCATTCATTGACTGGCAGCTGCAGTGGCAATGGTGTTCTCCACTGTGTCAGGGACTTGGAGTTATTCCTGGAGGCTCTGCATAGGTGTTTTAAGCCACCTAATGCCTCGCAATAAATCATTTAATGCTGAAACTAGCTAGTGTTGTTTCTGTTGGCTACAGCTGAATCCTAACTGATATACCAACTGGGCATTTGCCATTCTCCCCATATGATTCACCAGCTTTCATACTTCTATTCTTGGCCAGCCAGTCTCACCACTGTTGTGACCATACTGGTTATCCCAGGGTGATAGGAATCTTCATCCCTTTGCTTGCAGGCACATTCAGTGGCATGAACTCTTGCTGCTACCACTGCCAGTCAAGGTATGCCTTGAGCAATAAAAAAATGCCACTAAATTGCTTGAATTTTGGATGTAGACAGATGAGTTACCTTGAGTGTACATAGTTTCATGAGCTGATCTTGTTCTCTTTCAAATGCATTGGTTTGTTGGAGGCCGATCAGAAATTCTCTATACTTTCCAGACATCTGGAAAATTTCACTCATTCATCATATTTAAAAAAAAAAACCTACTCTCCTAAGGGAATGGCAGGGCAGTTTTCATTAAATTTTTTTTTTTTGCTTATACAGTTTTCTAGGTGTTATGAAAGAGTATCTTCCAGGAAATCCTTTTAGAAGAATTGAACATATGTGCCAGAGATAAGAAACATTTGTGAAAATATGTGGACATTTTAGGAATCAGAAATATCAGGGCATTCAGAGCTATATGGAAGTCCCTGACTTGAACTTTGGGATTGTGGATTCTTCAGGCAGGTTCTGTGCCATCAAACCATTGATCCTCCTTAAGCCCATCTCAGAGGAAGCAGCTGAACTTATTCTGGACTCATTAAACATGGTAGAGTCCAGGGACTGCTTGAAATTACTGAGATTTCTTTCTACCTGCAATGGGGAAATGGTGACATGCCATTTATAACTTTTATTTTTGGGGTATGTAATGAATGTGCAGATAATCATCTGTAGCCCTTCCCTCTCCAACTACAGTGGTCACTGTCTCAGACTTCTCCGTCAGCGTTTCACCTGCTGGACATTGAAACAAGGTTGCCAGATCACAAACTGACTGCTGATTGTGCTGCTGGCTTTCTCTAGTGGGAGGAAGACAGAACCTCCCAACTGCACTGAAATCCACTTCTGACTGCACTGAACCCCAGTTTGGGGTGAGACCCTGGGGATCCAGACTCATATGGGTCCCCGGAATGCACAGAAACTCAGGGAAGCTGAAAAGGCAGAGGTCTGGTGGCGCACCAGCACGAGTGCACACAGAGAGGGTTGCAGTGCTTACCGAGGGACACTGAGATCCAGGGGCCACGTAGGGCAGGGCTGACAGGAAGCCAAGGCTGTCTGCTCAACCCTGAGACTCTACCCTATCCAAGCTGAGCACAGAGGCTTTTGCAATTTTGCAAGTCTTGTATCATAAGGCTGACTCCAGCACAGAAATTCTCCTGGTGTAGACTCAACTGATCCTCACAACCAATTGGCTTGGAGGTCAACTTCCCCCAGTGATATAAACAACAATCAAGACTTAACTACAACAAGGCTGTACACATAGTCCACAAAGTGATGTACTGAGACAGTCCACCTTAGGTAACTGGGGAGGCAGAGCTACTGGGCCCTATAAGACACCTAGCACACAAAGCTACTCTGCCAACTCAGGGAAGCAGCAAAAATGCAGACACAAAGGAACAGATCACAAACAAAAGAAATGGAGGAAAATCAATGACTGGATATAGAGTTCAAAACCATGGTTATAAGGTTTTTCAAGAATTTCCTAGAAAAGATGGATAAATTTAGCAAGACCCAAGAGGAGATGAAAAAGGACCAAATAGAAATTAAACATACATGACTGAAATAAAAAATATAATACAGAGACCTAACAGCAGACTAGAGGAACAGAAGAATCAAGTCAAAAATTTGAAATACAAAGAAGCAGAAAACACTCAACTGGAAAAGAAAAAAGAAAAAAAATGTGAAGATAGTGTAAGGAACCTCTGGGACAACTTCAAGCATACCAACATCAGAATTATGGGGATGCCCGAAGAAGAGAGCGAGCAAGATACTGAAAACCTATTTGAAGAAATAATGACTGAAAACTTCCCTCACCTGGTGAAAGAAATAGACTTACAAGTCCAGGAAGCACACAGAACGTCAAACAAAAGGAATACAAAAAGAACCACACCAAGACACATCATACTTAAAATACCAAGAGTAAAAGACAAAGAGAGAATATTAAAAGCAGCAAGAGAAAAACAGTTAATTACCTACAAGGGATCACCCATCTGATTGTCAGCTTATTTTTCAACAGAAACTATACAGGCCAGATGGGAGTGGCAAGAAATATTCAAAGTGATGAATAGCAAGAACCTATAACCAAGATTACTCTATCCAGCAAAGCTATCATTCAGAATTGAAGGGCAAATAAAGAGCTTCACAGACAAGAAAAAGCTAAAGGAGCTCATCAACACCAAACCAGGATTATATGAAATGCTGGCAGGTACTCTTTAAGAAGAGGAGGAAGAAGAAAAAGGTAAAGATAAAAATTAGGAACAACAAATACATAACTATCAACAAGTGAGTCTAAAAATCAAGTGAATTAAAAATTAGATGAACAAAATAAACTGGTAAATATAATAGAACAAGGGACAAAGAGGTGAGGGGGAGTGCAGAGAGAGACTGAACAAAAATCATACACCTATGGATGAGGACAATGGTGGGGGGAGATAAGGGCAGAGGGAGGGGTGAGATCTGGGTGGAAGTGAGCTATGGGGGGAAAAAAGAGGAACAATTGTAATAATCTGAGCAATAAAGATTTATTAAATAAAAAAATTATTTTTCTAAAAAAAAGAATCCCTTTTCTTGCCTTTTTTGAAGTTAAAAGAATCTGTTAATATGTGATTTGAATGGTCCAGGTTCTACAAGAAGAGCCAACTATATGCCTATTTATTCTCAGTGAACTTTCTATTAACAAGTAGAGGCATCTCAAAAAGTATCCCAATGACCTTGACACAGTAACCCACAGAAACACATATTGCTGCTAGATGGAATGTTTCAAACTACTGAATAGGATATAGATATAAAGGATGATATAGGTTTGTTCTATGGAATGCTGAATAAGTAGATATGTTGGGAGAGGTGACGGCTAAGAGCTATGTCAATACAGTTTAATTCGAGATACGAGTTTAATTCGTTCTGTAACCTTGAGACGTGGGAAACTATGAGATGCTCGAGTCGCGGTAAACTGGTGGGTCATGTGCAGCCGGCCGATCCGCGTGATTACTCTTATCTCAACTGTTGCTCATATTTGAAAGCAAAAATCGCTCGCTCGAAGGTTCGTATCTCAAAAATCTTGTATGTTAGGGCACTCGTATCTCGAGGTACCACTGTATAGTCCTGAGCTTTCTGTAAACTCTAATATGTCTCTTTTTAATATTATATCCCATGTTTACCCATAGCTCTAGTGCTTAGTGACTTAGAAAGACTATATCTTCAATAACTATCTGATGCTCTTTTGCTTCCTTTTTAGAAGAACAAGTTCCAGTGACTTCAAAGTTATGTTACTATTTTAACAAGACAAATTAAAAAAAAATAGAAAAAATTAATCTTCTATTGCCTCTGAGTATATGCGATAGGAATACTGTGCTTTCTGGTTCATTGCTCCTGGTGTTTGGAGCAATGCTTGGCACATGATGGGTGCTAAATAATTTTTTTTATTTTAATCTTAAGGCATTATTTATGTACATTACTTAGCACATAAAAGTAATAGATTTGACATGTTTCTTATATATTTGCCAGAATATCTAAAAAAAAAGAATCACCCCAAATCAGAAATACTATAATTTAAAATTTTACTATCTATGTTTTCTTAATAGTTCACCAAAACAAACACCAACCTTTGCCCCCCAAACTACAAATGCACAGATCTGTAGGTGGAAAACATGAAGTTGAGTTCATTTTCATGATGAACAATAATACTACTGCACACTGCATTTCTGGAAACGCTGATAACACAATCCCTGTGACAAAACAACAGAACCCCTGGCCAACATGTAAGTCAGTGATGGGGCAAAATAAGCCTCTCATTGGATAAGTTGAAACATTTCATAGATGATTTGAGGGACATTTCTTTTACAGATGCTTAAAATTACACACAGTTTGAACAAGTAACTTGAACGAAGTTTATGGGAAAAGCCCAAATCTCCTGGCTTTCTTACACCTGGCATCCTGGTGTCCCCCAGCTTTCAGAGCGAGAAGTATTTCTCCTGGAAGAATAGAGCGATGTCGCCATGCCTCTTGCACGCCTACTATGTGTCGGAGTCACTTTCCCCCGCCTGGTCTGCTGCCATCCAGCCCATCACTCTCTTTGTCCCAGTCCTTCATGGAGGCTCCCATCATAATGTCATCTCGGAGGATGCTCCAGCCTGGGCCCTCTTCTCTCGCTTCAGCCTGTTTGGCCTGTGAGCTCCTTCCGGTCGAACCGTTCTGCTGGCAATTCCGTCCACCCCCTGCAGAACGCTGATGAAATCTTTCTTGGAAACGGTTGAGATCAACTTTGCACGCTTCCTGATCGAGCTTCCAGCTTTCTTCACCTTCTCATCAACTTTCTTCTGATACTTCTGAACGGCATTAAAATAACTGCTCCACACCCCTTGTGGCGATCCTCTGCAGATTCCTCTCGGTGTCTTTGCGACCACATCTAGTTTGGCTCTGCACATCATTTCCCACTCACACTTCTTATCGAGCTGCTTTCTCTTCTCCAGTCTCTCCTGCTTTAACTTCTCCTTTTCTTTTTCCAGCTCTTTGTTTTTGACCAGAATTGTGGTTTTGCTTTTAGAGTTGTTTTTTTTTTGTTTTGTTTTTTTGTTCAGGATTTTAGCCATGATGTCAGCCCAGCCCAAGCTGGTCCCCATCCTGGCTCCTGCAGCATTTTCACTGTCATCATCACAGGGTTCAAGCTCATCTTCATTGTCAGCCTCCGCTGCTTCATTATCAGAAGAAAAGTGAGCCTTTTGTGATGCACACCTTCCTGTAGAACCTCCCATGTTGGCAGCAAATTGGTCCTCATCTTCCAGCTCTAATGCTGCAGCCTTGGCTACCATTTTCATCTTTTTCCTCTTGAGGGCATTTTTCAGCTTATTCCCTGCACTCCCATGTGAGTTCCTTATGGCCGTGGCCATGTTTCCTTGCAGGAAGTCGGTGCTAAGTAAATTTTTGTGGAAAAGAAAGCAAGGGAAAGAAAGAAGGAAAAAAAGAAAAGAAAAAGCTCAGATAAGAGCTTTAACTACTACAGGGCTCTTGGGACAAATCTTAGTGTGAGTATACAGAGAAGTTGTCTTGAGGTGGTCAGGAAAACTGGGCTTCCAGTAATTGTTCAGAATAGTCCATCTAGCAAAATAATAACTGGCCAGTGAAAATTCAGCAAGGTGAAGACACAGGAAATTAAATTAGTGCAATTCAGAGCAGGGTACTTTAAGAATCAGTTATGATTCAGTGGGTCAGACAAGATATTCATCCCCTGCCTCCTCTTTTCTCACCCATCTCTCTCTAATATTTTTTGTCAGATCAGCAATTAAGTATGTATCTCCAGGTTACGTCATCCATTCCACTTCATCTCATCCTTTTCAACATCTACCTGTAATAAAGTGGTTCCTAAACTTGCCTCTCTTGTGCCATCTCTTATCTCAGCCCCAGATACTTATATCTGAACTAGAGGCCTGGTGCATGAATTTGTGCATTGATGGGATCTGGCCAGCCCATCCTGATGGGGGCCTATTGGACTGGGCTGGTTGGGAGGGGGAGGGGTTACAAGCAGTTGGCTGGCTGGACCCTCCCCCCCCCAATCGGGGTGTTGGGGGCCGATCAGGTGTTGAGGGCTGACTGTGGGTAGGGCTAGCCAGGGGAAGGGGCCGCAGGCCATTGGCCAGCTAGTCCTACCCCCGATTGGGATGTTAGGGGCCAATTGAGGGGGGGCTGATTGGGGTCTGGATCAGGCTAGTTGGTTACTGCAGTGCATGTCATAGCCACCAGTTGTTCCAGTTGTTGAGTTGTTCTACCATTCTGGCTGCTAGGCTTTTATATATGTCGATATGTACTGGATAAAGCTCTTTATTCCAAAGGCACTTCAAATTCGTTTTATTCAAAACTAAGTTAATTATCCTTTCTCATCTCAATCTTTAATATATTCCTGTTTTCACTTTTTTGGTGAAAGGCTAAAACATTTTTCATTCATTGGGCTTTCTTAAGGAAAAGAGTAGGAAGGGTATGTCTGTACAAGTTTAAATTCTTTTCACTGCTACCAACCTGTCTTGTTTTTAGGTGAAAGTAATTCTACACTTAGAGTCTAGGCTAGCAGGTCCCATTGTGTTGAACAATCAGTGATTTTCAACTGGTGTGTGAGCAGCACACTGGTGTAGCACAAGAATTTTAAAATATATAATACCTGACTATTTAGTCAGTGACACCAACCTCTTTTCCCTTAGATTGTCAAATAAAAAATGACAGCAGCCAACACAAAAAATAGCCATTTGGTATGAATATCCTGTCTTGAACCATGAATATGTAAGTCATATAATAGAGTTGCATCTTATTGGTCTTGTCGCATAATAAAGTTGAGTCTGATTGGTTAATTCTTCCAGAAATACTCATATACACATATTGGCTCAAAAAGTAATAATTACTATTATTATGGTTTTTTTTTGGTTAACCAAAATTATACTTACATTGTCAGACCAAGAACAAATATATATATATTTTTGGTGTGCTGCAGAATTTTAATTAATTTATGTTTTGCCATGAGATAAAAGGTTAAAAACTGCTGGTCTGTCTGTGTGCTAGAAGCAATTTCTTAAGTGCTCTGAATATTGGAAATCATACATTTTTGGAAAAATCCATGTACACTGTGTATCAGTGGTGCTTTCAACACATTTTGAGAATAGGTTTTAAGGTGTCAGAATGGATTAGTGTTGGGGAGAGGTGGCTGGATGAAAGTTTAAGAGGAGGTTGGGACTGAGGTGTTTCTTGTGACACAGAACTTTCAGTGCTGAAACCAGGACAGTCCCAGGTAAACTGGGACAGCTGGTCACCCCATGAAGATATTTTTAATACTGTGTAATAATAGGAAAGTGATGTGTAGAAAATCTTTTGGTCAACTTCAAGTTTTTCTTGCCATATCTACATAAGAGTATCAATACTATTTTTATATTAACTACTAGAGGCCCAGTGCATGAAATTTGTGCATGGGGAGGATGTCCCTCAGCCCTGCCTGCACCCTCTCCAATCTGGGACCCTTTGAGGGATGTCCAACTGTCCTCTCACAATCCAGACTGCTGGCTTCAACTGCTTGTCTGCTAGCCTGATCACCCCTAACCACTTCCCTGCTAGCCTGATCTATGCCTAACTGCTCTCCAGCTGGCCCGATTGCCCCTAACTGCCCTCCTCTGCTGGCCTGGTCACCCCTAACTGCCCTCTGCTGCCAGTCTGGTTGCCCCTAACTGTCTTCTCCTGCAGGCCTGGTCGCCCCCAACTGCCTTCCCCTGCAGGCCCAGTCACCTCCAACTGCCTTCCTCTGCAGGCTTGGTCCCCCCAAAGTGTCCTCTCATGCAGGCCTGGTCCCTCCCAACTACCCTCCCTGCTGGCCTGATCACCCACAACTGCCCTTCCCTGCAGACCTAGTCTCTCCCAACTTCCCTTTTCTGCTGGCCCAGTCACCCCTAACTGCCCTCCCTGCTGACATCATCGCCCACAACTGCCCTCCCCTCCAGACCTGGTCCCCCCAAGTGCCCTCCCCTGCAGGTCTGATCCTCCCCCAACTATCCTCCCCTGCAGGCCTGGTTCCCCCCAACTGCCCTCCCTTGCTGGCCTGATCTCCTCCAACTGCCCTCCTCTGCCAGCCTTGTCACCCCTAACTGCCCATAACTGCCCTCCCCTGTAGGCCATCTTGTGGTGGCCATCTTGTGTTCACATGGGGCAGCCATTTTGTGTCTTGGAGTGATAGTCAATTTGTATATTACTCTTTTATTAGATAGATGAGCCTATGAGAATCAATAGATTTGCAGTGCTCTACCATTTACATGGTCTTCATTGATACAGATTTGTGAAGGTATTTACTGTTGAATCCATGAGCTACTTGCTAGTGTTTAGTTAATGCAGACAAACAATATAAATCCATGGACCAGTGTCTGTTTAAGTAATTATCTGGTTTCCATAAAAATATGCTTTGAGGGAACAGCATATAGTCAGTATAAACACTGATTTGACCAACTGCAACAATGCAAAGGGATATTTGAAATACTAATATTATAAAGACATATTCAAGCAAAAATTCTATTCACTACCATGGGCATATTGAATTACTTAAGAATAGTTCGATTTTATGGTCAATTGGCTATAGCTCTGTTCTTGGTAGTAATGTATAAATCTTAACACATCACCTTTTAAGAACATCAGGAACAATATTTTAAGGTAAAGAGAATATGTAAGAATTTATACTGCATACCAGTTTTGTTATAATTGGTATTAATAAATTAGCAAGGAAAGGGTAGCAAAACGATGAATTGCTAGAATTCATTAAATTGAGAATAACTCTCTTTGTGCTTGATCCAATTATTTCTAAGACAGAGTGCTCAGGGAGGCAGAAACCTCCAAAGCCAAGACATCATAAAAATGGAAAAAATCACTAGGGGACATTATAGCAGTGGTCATTGTCCAGGCATTAAAATCCTAGTTAAATAGTAACTGCAAATAAACTTGACCAGTTTCCCAGAAAGCACATTGGGTAAGTGTGGAGACAGATTGTTTGAGTAGTCATCTTTCAGAAGACCTATGCAAGTTAGCTATCTTTATCAAACCTTGATTTTTTCCATCTATAAAATTAGAATAAAGGAGTAACCTCTTGAGCTACTGGGTTGAGTTGAGACAATGAATGTCAAATTGTTAGAAGAATGCCTGAAAAAGTGTTAGTTTATATTATTTCATGCATTATGTGTTGCTATCTATTAAACTTAATATAATGTATAATATAACAATTATTATATTGCATACTATATTTCTATATTGTCTGAGCTTGGGCTGCTATAACAAAATACCATAGACTGGGTGACTTAAACAACAAACATTTATTTCTCAAACTTCTGGAGGCTGAGAAGTCTAAGATCAAGTTATCAGCAGGTTTAATTCTTGGTGTAGGTTCTCTTCCGGACTTGCAGACAGCCACCATCTTGCTGTGTCCACACATGGTGGAGAGAGGGAAAGCTCTGGTGGCTTTTTGTATTCCTTTTTTAAAACATATTTTTATTGATTTTTTCTATTTTTTTTTTTTTTTAGAGAGAGAGAGAGAAAAAAAGGGAAATGGGAGAGAACATCAATTGGCTGCCTCCAGCACACCCCTCACCAGGGATCAAGCCTGCAATTCAGGCATGTGCTCTGACTGGGGATCAAACCAGGGACCTCTTGGTGCATGGGTCGATGCTATACTGGCCAGACATTTTATCTACTGATAAGGGCACTAATTCTGTCATGGGGGCTCTACTCTTATGATCTTCTTTAAACCTAATTACCTTCTAAAGATCCTACCTCCAGATAGCACCACACTAGCTAGCTAGAGATTAGGACTCCAATAGATGAATTTTTTTTTTTTAATGGGGGAAGCCCAAACATTTAGTACACAATATATATAATATACTAAATAATAAAAATAACAAACAACTAATTTTTGTTAGTTATTATTAAATAAATTTTGGGATTATCAGTGTTGAGATTTGCAAGTGAATGAAATCTGGTATTACATTAGAAGAATTGGCAATTTTTTGGTCATGATTTTGCCTTTACTATGAGAATGCCTTGAACATGGTACTTGAAGAACCACACATTACCAAAAATGGGTTAAAAGTACATGTAATTTTTAAAAAGACAGAAACTTGGGAAATGTCATTAGAGGGGAGAAAATCTTTAGTAAATACATTTATTGAGTTCCAAATGTAAGCTCCATCATGAAAGATTACTGTTCATTAATTTAAAAGATTCGGTCTTTCCGAGAGCTGTCCAGTGGGAAACTCTGGGTTGGCCTTGCATTGTTGGAAAGTGTAAGGTCTTTGCAATTCTCATACTCTTGGTGAAATGTAAGCTATTCTTCGAAGGATTTAATGACAGGAATGAATTAAAGAAACTTTATTTCAAATCAACAACGGATTGTCATTAATATTGATAGTCTACTCATGACTCTGCTCACTAATTTATTAACAATCTATAGGCAGATATAAGCATTAGTAGGAGACTAAGAGTGAACTGAAGTAAGTGATGAATTGAATGAATCTCTGATAAATAGAGGAAATCCCGATACTAGAAGAGCTCAGTTATGTGTTCAATGACAGGCATGAAAAACAAATAGATTTGATGAAGAAGTCTGATCCAGGCAGGTAGGGTTATCTGTTTCAAGTACTGGAGAAAGCAAAGGGGGAGTATAGGTGTTTGTTGAATGAATAAATACTGAAGGGATGCTGGCTAGGATTAAACATAAGGTTTAAAACCTACCTTTATACCTTATGGATGTGGAAAGGAACCTGAGTTGGGAGAGATCCCAAATCCTGAGAGGAGAGATGAGAACAAGCAGGGCAGATGGAACTATGGATCTCTCTACAGGTTCTTCACAATCAGTAGTAATTATGAGTGCCATCTCCCGATTGGTGGTTCCTGGGGGAGAATGGGGAGGGAACATTGTTCCCTGCTGATAAAGTTTAGTGTCAAGTATTCACTGATTTGCTTTACCTCCAGGCCCTTTTTTTCTCAACTTAGAGATGGTGGCTGTTTTTCAGTCAGACACAGCTTCACTTAATGACTGTGTAGTTTATTACTCAGTAGGTCATATCCTGTATATTTTAAGAACAAACACCTCAGAGACTGTGACTTGGTGGAAGGAGATGACATGTGTCACTGCTGCTATTTCCACTAGAGCCTGGTGGAAAAACTAATTACCTTTTCATCTGGGCAAATTCAGAGGTCAGTTTACCACTAGTATATCACTACATGACAGGGAACATGGGTAATTAGGTGGGATGTGTAACCTGGATATTCCATGGATCTCATTACATCTTATTTAGAAAGGCTATAATTTGATTGGTGGAAAATTAAGGCATCTTCTCATGGGTCATTTTATCTTTCTGCAATAATAATTCTTGGCTTGATTAAAAATTGATCCAGTGTCTTCAAGTGAATTTATTATTGCTGCAATCTATCACCCACAGACAGATAATCTGGTTCCCATCTTTATCTGATTTGAAAAATCTGTCACTTATTATGTGTTTTTTTTTTCAATCATTTAAATTGATAGCATTCTAGGAAGGCGCTCGCAACCCCAGATTTCTTGAAGAAAAGCTTGCAGGAGGGTGCATCCTTTTATGGTAAAGGATTGGATAATCTGTCAATTTTAATAAATCGATTTTGAATTGTTCTATGGCAACATTTTCCCTGTTAAAAATAATCAAACCCCATTTTGAGGAATGAAAACAATTGAAGAATAATAGGAGGGCAGACTGCTTTTCTTCTCTCCTTTTTTTCTTTTTTTCCCAACCAAAGGACTTTAGTTCTCTTAAAGATTCTAAGACTGTAAAACTGAACTCCAAGTTTTGGAGAGTCAACCAAAATATATTTAATGATCCTCAATAAATTATAAAATATCAGTCTATACACAGGAAAATAATTTTGAGTTCATTTAGACATTTAAGAAAACGTAATAAATTTATTCACATTTTATAGGTTCTCTCAGCTCACAGTAATAGTGCAATAGAAGATATTAAACTTGCAAATATTAATTGTATTTTATGACCTCTACTCTAATATTAGTTATCTTTTTCATTTATTTTAAGTGTATGTGCTGCTTAAGTGAGCACGCAGCATCTTTTATTAAATACTTACTACATTCATATAAAAACCTACGAGTTTTATGTGGGTTAGTTTATTTAGGCATCATAGCAGCTGTCTGGGTGAGGTATAAGCATAGAGAGGTTAATACCCTGAAGTCACATAGGTGGTAAGTGGGGCCCCCAGGATTTGAATCCTAGTGCTCTGCTCTGCTGCTTCTTGCCTTAGAATTAGCTTTCTTAGGATAGATTGAAGGAAGTCTTTAGAATATGCATACAGCCAATCATTTCAACAGAGCAATTAATAGGTATTTATTAAAAGCTTCCTTTAATTGAGCATAATTCTTAGGTACTGAGATACAAAAAAATGGCAAGATTTTCATTAATCCTATCTAGTAAAGAGGGAATATGCTAATTGCCCCACTCTCAAAGGTGGCAGCGCCCACAACCACAAGATGGCAGTGCCCAGTCTCCTCAGCCCTGCTGGGGCGGCAGGCGCATGGCAAGGGGGCCCACCCCATGCCTGCCTCTGGAGTCCCCCAGATCCCTCAGCCCCCCAGCTACCCAGGGCCGGCCAGAGGCACAGGCAAGCCTCGGATGTTGGCTGCCCAGCCACTCAGGGCCAGCCTGAGGTGCAGGCAAGCCTTGAATGGCGCTGCCCAGCTGCCCAGCTGCCCAGGGCCCGCCTGAGGCTCAGGTAACCAGGGCCAGCCAAGGCTTGCGCTTTTGGCAGTGGCAGCAGCTGAGGCTCCCGGACTGTTAGAGGGGGTAGGCCGGCCTGAGGCACCCCCCACTCTAGTGCATGAATTTTCATACACCGGGCGGCTAATAAGATATAAATAAAGTAAATAATGGAAATGGTAAAAGTAACATTGTAACACCACACAAAAGACATTTATCCCAAACTTCTAACAGAAGGTGGGACTGCAAGGATTCAGAGGAGAGCCAACAATTGTAGGCACAGCAATCCTGGAATACTTCATGGGGTAGAAGGGTTTTGCATTGGGTCTTGAAGAACCCTGTAAGATCTGGAGAGATAGAGAGAAGGGAAATGGTTTGTTAGGTGGGAAATGGTGTGAGAAAACCTTGGAAATGGGAAGGAGTCAGGTGACTTAGGAGCAAGTGCCTGGAACAGAAGGCACTGGATTGTGGCAGGGTGGAGAGAAGGCTGATAGGTTGCTTGGGGCTAGATGTGGAAACCTTGAGCACTAAGGTCAGGAGAGTAGAATTGTATAAGGGCCAGGGCCAGACATTGGGAGCTTTTGGTGCAAAGCGGGGTTGTGAGCATCCTTAAGCAGATCTAAAATGGGTGAGTTGAACATAGGACAAACTAAAAGAGAGAGGCTTGTGATGTCAGAAGATTGCTTGCTGACCCCTATAAAAGGCAGACAATGTTTGCCCTGGGGAAAGGTAGAGGGAAAGTCTTCAAAAGCATCCAACTGAAGCTGATATGCGTGGTCTCCTGACTGGGGCCTGTGAAACTGATACTCTGCCTCTCCATCTCACCAGCTAGTCAGGCATGGCTCCCAGATTAGTCAGACATGTGGACACTGGGTCAGGGACAGGGTGGCGCTGAGATGGGTGATTGAAGGGCTTTGGTGTTGGCTGGTGGGAAGGGTTGGGGATGGGTGAGGCCCCCATTACTGGGCTGACCCTGCGAGGCTTTGCTTCCCGCCATGTTTTCTAATTGTGTGCTTATCAGTGAGGGTCTCTGCATTTACCATGTTTGGGTTTGGAGAGTATTTCTTTACAGAAGCTGTAGTTACTGTTTTCGGTTCCATGACCTTCTTGGTAAGTGGCTCAGCTGATGACCTGATGTTTTTACTAGCTCAGAAGAGGATGCTAAATGTTATGGGCTATCATGTTCAGAATTTGGTTCTGGAGCCCCCAAGAATCTTAGTAAGCACATTGCTGCTGGCTTTCTTCCCTCCTTGTTCTTTTTGTATCTTCAAGGTATATAGAAAAGCCCCTTCAAATCACATAGAAAATGCCATCTGCTTAATTGTGGAAGAATCCATTGATATGTCTATAATAATGCTTCATATGTTTGCTGTTTTATACTTTTTGAAAGTATTTTCACACAAATTATTATTTTGAATGTTTTTAGGATCCCTGTTAATCAGGTTATAGAGTATTTTATTTCATACATGGGGAAATCGAGGCTCAAAGGCCATACAAAAAGAGAGCATCAGAAGTAAGTCTTGCTTGAGATCCTCTGACTTGTGGGCATGGGCCCTCCCTAACACATACGCTCTCTTTTTAGATTCCCTCTGTTGGATTCTGAGAGAATAAACTTGGGATTTTAATTGGGTGAACTGAGATGGTAGGGGAGACCTACTCTTGTTATTTTATGTTAGCTTTTCAATAATGCTGAAGATGAGGATCATGATGACAAGTCACCTATAAGATGTGCTCCTTCAGAAGTCTCTCATGTAGTTCCTGGAATTTCAACAGAATTCATTAAAAACCAACCTGAACCCCAGGTGACCTAAAACCTTCCAATATGCCAATCATTCATCTAGGGAAACAGAACTAAATTGCTTGTACCTGAAAGAAAGCCTTTTACAAAACAAAGAGTATATACACACTCTCACCTGAGCCCAGCAGTTACACTCAACAGTGGCAGTTATTATAAATGACTATATTCCTACAGCAACCCTGGAGAAAGAATGAAAGAAAATTGTGCAACCAATTTAATGAGGTGTGTGTGTAAGAGGGATGGTTAGCAATTTGTCTTTAACAATCTTGTTATACGGCAAGAGGCTCTGAGGGGAAAGAGAGAGAAAGAGACTGGGAGTCAATGCTCTATTTTTTTAACAATCCTCAAGAGAAAGGAGATAAAGACCAAAAGAATTCACTGAGCAAATGTTTCTCTTTGGCAACAAATGCAGGCTTCGTGCTCAGAGAACCACTAGGCAATATGAACTGAGAAGGGTTATAAATCTGGATTTAACAAAGGTTTCACCCCAGCAATAATAGAGTTAGAGGGTGAAAGGTTGCCTCTTGTTCAGCCTTCTCTGGAAACATTTTCTATAATATTGGGAAGTAATTTTGTGGCATTTCTGGAAGCTCAATTGAATGAAAAGAAATCTCATTTGGTACTTGAACCACTGTTACCAAAATGTATACTTAGAAGACTACCTGAGTATCCAGTGAAGTTCAAATGCAGTGGCAAAAACCATCTTAATTGGACCATCTAGTGCCTCCAGATATGTGGGTACTTGAGCTCCCACTGGTATAACACACTGTGGAGGGATATTTAATTGGACTCTTCTGAAAGGGGAGCCCCTTTTAATAGGGACCACATCTTGAGCTCATGTTGAGAAGACATTCAGCACAAGAGCTGCCCTGATGCACTTTTCTCTGTTCTTTAGTTGCATCCAGGTTTATAAAATCATAATTGGTCATTAAATTAATTGAGTCAGAAACCCAACAATTATTTATTGAGCAACTATTATGTTTCATGCCTTATTCTAGATCCAGTGAGGTTTAGAAAGATGTTTATAACACAGCCTCCATTAGTCCAGACTCTTTGCTTCTGAGTAAGCGAAAGACATGCAGTGGAAGCATCAAGGAGTTAATTCAAGGGGTTTCTCACACTTCCCAATTCAGAATCACCCACCATTGCTTTTCAAAGCCAATTCTAATATCCTATATAATAAAAAAGTAATATGCAATTGACCGTATCTCTACTACACCCACCAGCTACACCCACCAGCCAATCAGAGCGAGTATGCAAAATAACCCAACCAAGACGGCTACGGCCACAGAGAGAGCAGGAGAGAGGCTTGGGTTGCCCTTCGCGATGGAGGAAACCAAGCTTTCCGCACACCCTGGTGGACCTAGACCTCCGCTTAAGGCAACAAAGTTTCAATGGCTCTGTGAGCAGAAGGCTTGGCTCTGCTCCAGGCTACAAAGTTTCATTTATAGAAGATAAATAAATCCCAGATACCAGGGCCTCCACTTGGATTGGTGGGTGGCGTGGCTGGCCTGCAAACCACCACAGGCCCCTTACCCAGGCCACCCCATACTGCATGGGAACACCCACCCTGATCCAGGGCACCCTTCAGGGCAAACTAGCTGGCCCCCACCCGTGCACCAGGCCTCTATCCTATCTAATAAAAGAGTAATATGCAGATTGACCATCACCTCAACACACAAGATGACTACCCCTATCTGGTGAAAGGATCCTGCCTCCATGTGGATACAAGATGGACACCACAAGATGGCCAGCAAGGGAAGGCAGTTGGGAGGGACCAAGCCACCAGGGGAGGGCAGTTGGGAGAGACCAGGCCTGCAAGGGAGGGCAGTTGGGGGTGATCAAACCTGCAGGGGAGGGCAGTTAGGGATAATCAGACTGAGGGAGAGGGAGCAGGCTGGGCTGAAGGATTACACTCCCCTCCCAACCCTCCCATGCACAAATTTCATACACTGGGCCTCTAGTCAATTATAATACTATAATTCATGAAAGTCAAGATGTCATATATTTAAAAAACATCATTATTTTATGTATCAAGTTAGGAAGTCTAACAGGAAACCCCATACATAAAGGCAGGACACCAATGAGCAACTCACTCAGTGATAGGGTAAAGGAAAATTCTCTGAAAGAGTCAGCCAGGTAACCTGTATGTCTCATCATTGAGCCTCTATGGAGGTAAGGAAACAAATCTCTCTCAGAATTTGAGCCACAAGTTGGTACTCACACAGGTCTGAGGAGTACCTATGGTATAGAAATTGATTTCAAGTAGCCTCAGAGAACTCTGACTGGCAGAAACAACTTCAGTTCAGGCCCATTGAGATTATATGATCCCATTGATTATATGACATTCTCATTTTAGGGATTTTAAAATGAGAGAATAACATGTATCCAAGAATTGATGAAGAATGGTAATAATAATGATTTTTATGACTAACATATTAACATAATTTTATATAACTATAAAATTGCTGTGAACAGTATAAGGTTTCTCAATCTTTTGTAAAATGTAAATAAAAGCATCTTTAAAATCTTGCTATCTTTATTGATCTGCAATAAATAAAATTGCTTTGTATTTTTAGTTCCAAGCAAATGCCATAGTCTCTTTCCTAATCAAATTGACCACCAAAGACTCTTCCATAAAGAAATAACAGGATCCTAACTGAACCCAATTCTAACTGACTTAAAACAAAGGGAACACATATTTCAGGTACCCCCAAAAGTCCAGGGGTTAGGTCAAGCTGGGTTCAGTGACTCAAATGTTCTCATCAAGACTTGGAATTGCTCATTCCTTGCTTCTGCTTTTTCCGTGCTGGGTTGGTCTTGGGCTCCACCTGGGATTCCCCATATCTCCAGGCTTACATCATCTTTCCTATTGGCAATCTCATTAGAAACTGAGTTTCTTCTTTCCTTTGCTGTCACAATCTCAGAATTGAGCCTCATAGATTGGTTGGATCATGTATTTGTCCCCGGGCGGGATGAAGGTTTTGGCTACCTCCAAGCCACAGTGACTGAAGGCACAGAGGGGTGATCCTCACAATGCAGTTATCAGGCCAAGGTGGCTTGGATGGTAGGGAAGGTAATTGGTGCTGTGCTGGAAACAGCAGATGTCACCTCCATATCCTCCCTGGACTTGAGGAAGTGCAGTCTATTTGTGGACATACCTACAATTACATAAAAGATGATTCAAGGTGTAAAGTACAATTCAAGACAGCTAGGTGAGAGGTGTGACCAAGTTGCATGTGACAAGTGCCATGAGAGGCACAAGTGTAAGAGCTTGAGGGAGAAAGAAGTGACTGGACTAGAGTAAGTGGGAACACTTTATGGAGGAATTTGGGGAGATGGTGAAGGACAAGGGAAGATGGGAGCAGAAGGGAAAGAGCAAAAACAATGGCTTGGGATAAGCAACGTAGTGATCATATCCTAAATCTGGAAAATTGGCTTTGTGTAGACTTCTCAGCTGGTGCTGAATCACTATTTTTATTCGTGGCCAGAGAGCACACTTTTTCATCAACATGAGAAATTCTTCAGGATAGAGAAGACTACTGGATGAAGAGATTCTTGGGTCTAATTTTGATCCCATATCCAGCTAGCCATGTTACTTGGGTGCTGCCTTTAACTTCTCTTGGCTTTTGCTGCCTCATTTGAAAATGGCAGTGATTTACTAGTACCTGCTCACAACTAGGGTTGTTGTGAGGATCCAAAGTAATGTTTGTGAAGGTGTTTTGAAACATGCAAATCTGATATAAGAATGCAAAGCATTATGGCATTCAGACTGGGGTTGGTCTAATTTAAATTAGGGTTATTATGTAGATTATGAAAATAAACAATGAATTTATATGAGTTACTAGAAATAGGAAAATTGGGGAATGTGATCTCTGATATATGAATTAGCATAGCTTTTCTCTGAGCCAGTTTAAGGCAGGCAGTGTATTATTTCTAGGTTGTAGAACCCATTTCTTACTTGCCTTCTTTGCATTCATCCATCTATCTATCCAGCCAGCCATTTATCCACTCAGTGTGTTGGTTGAATACACTATTTACCATATAAGGAAAATAGAATTAAAGGCAATTAACTTAGGATTACATTTTAAATTATAACTAAATAGTTTGTTTTCAAAGACTGAGAACAATAAAAAAAGAACATTATCTTATTGTTAAGACTATGAAAAGTCTTATAGGATTTCAAGAGCACCATTATGAGCAATGATTATTATTGCAATTACAAATGTACAAAGAAGGCAAGTTAACAGAGTTGTGATTGGCTATGAATGCAAAAAAACTTGTTTAAATCATCAACAAAATGAAAAGGGAACATACCCTATGGGAAAATATATTTGCCAATTATTCATCAGATAAGGGTTAATCTCCAAAATATATAAAGAATTTACACCACTCAACACTAGGAAAACAAAATGTCCTATAAAAAATGGGCAAAGGACCTGAATAGACACCTCTCCAAAGAGGATAGACGGATGGCCAGTAGACATGAAAAAATGCTCAAGATCACTAGTTATAAGAGAGATGCAAATAAAAACTACAATGAGGTATCTCCTCACACCTATCAGAAAGGCTACCATCAATAAATCAACAGACAATTGCTGGAGAGGATGTGGAGAAATGTGAACTCTAGTGCACTGTTGGTAGGAATGAAGACTGGTGTAGCCAATGTTGAAAACAGTATGGGATTTCCTCAAAAAATTAAAAAAGGAACTGCCTTTTGACCCAGCAATCCCCCTTCTGGATATATTTCCTAAGGATCCCAAAGCACCAATCAGAAAGAGTATATGCACCCCAGTGTTCATAGCAGCATTATTTACAGTAACCAAGATCTGGAAACAGCCCAGTCCCATCAATAAATGAGTGGATAAAAAAAGCTGTGGAACATTTACACAATGGAATACTATGAGGCTGCAACAAAGAAGGAACTCTTATCATTTGCAACAGCATGGGTGGACCTGGGGATGATTATGCTAAGTGAAATAAGCCAGTCAAAGAAAGATAAATATCATATGATCTCACTTTTATGTGGAGTCTAAAGAACAAAATAAATTGATGATCAAAATAGTACCAGAGGCATGGATACATGGAACAGATAGAGACAGATCTCAAAGGAGAGGAGAGTGGGGAGACGGGAAGAGATCAATGAAAGAATACATATGCATAACCCATGGACACAGACAACAATGTGGTGAAGGCTTAGAGGGGGTGAAGGGTGTGGTGGAGGGAGGCAAAGGAGGAGGGAATGGAGACATCTATAATAGAGGCAACCATGAAAAAGACTTGTTTTTATCATTAAAAAAAATAACAAAAACTCATATTAGAAGGATGATTTTCTGGAATCTGAGAATCTTGATTCTGGATCCCCATTGGATGGGCACAAGATTTCAGGGGTTTAACTTCTTCATCTTCTTTCTTAAACCAGTGGTTGGCATGTGACTCACGTTGACTAATGAGTTTGCTAACCACTGTCTTAGACCAAGTCTTTGGAGAAAGAATCAAGTTTAAATAAATTTTAAAAATGCCTATTTAAACAGCATATTACCTATGCATAGAATATTGATGGCATAATAACAAGAAATCTTTGCATTTACCTAGCCTGTCATAATTGAGGAAATTCACTGGAGGATATGTCTCCATAGAAATTGGCAAAATCCGGCAACTTCCTAATGAAATCTCTCCTGTTAGGAAAAAGGAGTGTTTAACTGGTCCCACATGTTTTCCAGGGGGTACCTTCTTTCCCCTGCCAACCCCTCAGCCAGTTCTTATCTTTTGTGATGAAAAGGAAAGAAGCTTGATTTTAGGGAGGGCCTAAATATTAAACATTCCTTCCCCTGATCCATGCTAATGCAGTTGTATGTAAATATTAGGGGATTTTTTTTTGGTTATTTTTGCCACTTGGAATTTCTCCATTAATGAAGTCTCTGAAGACATTTTAGGAATGAATAATACCTTTTGTCTAGTTGGAATATGCATGGGATTCCCATCAAATCTGTCCTCATGTGACTCTGAGCAGACAGCCAGTAAGATTTCCCCTTTCAAGTCTCTGTCAGGAATAAATACTCAGTTCTTCAGTAGTGCCTCAATGAAACCTGATAGTGGATGCTTTGCTCCTAAAGCAGACTGTGGCCCAGCTGTTTTGTGGTTTGTGAATTTTTTAGCAAGGCTGGGGCCAGCAGCTGAGCCAGCATTGGCTGAGTTCAGGCATACACTGGGGGTTTGATTATTTCAAGCAGGGGTTACAAAAACCTGGCAGAGTTTTTTTGGTTTCCCCTCTGAAGTTTAAGATTTGTTCAAGTTTTGTTTAAAGCCAGGCTCAGAAAATGGGAGAAGCCAAATGAATCTAGAATGAGAGTTGGACTAGTCCCGGGTGATGCTTCTGCAAACAGTGTGAATAGGGGGCCACACTGCAGCCCAGTCCAAACCTCCCCAGGAGAGGAATGCAGCCAAATGTGGCCCCCTCTGAAAATCTTCTGTGTGGTGGAAAAACCACTGTTTGGGTATCTACATCTGGTAAAGGCCACGTCTCTCTGTCAGACCCCACTTCAGATGTGCTGGGGTAGATGTAGGAGAATCAGTTTGAGCCAGCAGGGAAAGAGCCAGGTCTTAGTAGCCAAGGGTGAGTGGCACTTCTAAAACTGAAACTACCCAGAAAATCTTTAGTGCAACTTCTCCTTTTCTGTATTTTACCTCCATGACAAGATTGAATACTGGAGGCCATATTTTTGTATTTTATTTCTATTTATTCAATTTAGTGATTTTTATCACCAAGGCAAAGGAAATACCTATTGGCCAGAAGTCATTATTGTTCACTGGGAATTAAGATAAATTATTTCCTCTGGGGGTGGGGGTAGGGATGTCTGACACTGAGATCTATGTGGAACAAAGTGAAGTGAAAATGACTTTTGCCTTAATCCATTTACGATTAGGAAGTAATCTATTAGAGCATGTAGTTCAGGGGTGGGGAACCTTTGTTTTTGCCAAGGGCCATTTGGATATTTATATCAGTCGAGAGTGATACAAAATTATCAACTTAAAAATAAGCCTGCTATATTTGGTCAAGTATTTTATTAACTCACGCCTAATGCCTGGGCAGGTCCAGACCAAGTGATTTCTCAGGCCTTGTATGGCCCAAAGACTGCACATCCCACCTCTGATGTAGATACTCAAAATAGACCATTCCTGTTAAATGACTACTCAGGCCTGACTGAGTCCATTTGACTCTGTGCAGTAGAAATTCTTAGCTCTTATCTGGGGGAAATTTAACACATACTGTTGCCCATAGCCCATGCCAGACTAGTGAATTAGGGTGGAGGAGTGGTAGAGTGCCTGGGCATTGATGTCAGAGCTCCCAGGTGAATCTAATGAGCAGCTATAGTTAATAAATGTTGGCTACACTATTCAAATCAACCAAGTATTGTTAGAGAGTGGGAATTTTTGAGCATGCCCCATTCCAGAGAGGTTGCACTATTCTCCAGATAGAGTTGTCAGTGCTGACATCAAGCCAGGCCTTGAGATATGGTCTCATTTCCCCTTCCCAGCACATAGGTCTTCTTTCATAGAACACTGTCAGATTTCTGAAGAACAAGATGACCCTGTGAATAACATGGCTGTCAATGGCATGACTCTGACATTGCTTGGGAAAAATTGTTTTGTCTTGGGTTGTTTGCTCTGCAAAAACAGGATGTGGTAAATGTGCTTAAAAGTGGTCCTGCACAAAGGGTCTGGGCTGCTCTCTGGACTCCCTGCGTGGAGAAAGGCAGAGCAGTTGCCCAGCCAGCTAATAAAGGTTCCCTAAATTTTAATTTGGTCTGGACTTCAGTGGTCGTTCACTCCCCAAACAGTATCACTGGTGCCAAATCTTCATTTTGTGTAGGGAGGCCAGTGTACAGCTGTAGGGATGGGATTGCTCTTTTGCTTGGATGATCAGAAAGGCCTTGCTGAAGGACAATGCTTGAGCAGGGACATGAAGAAAGTGACGGTGATCCATGTGCGGGGTGGAGGTGAGACACTTACAGGCAGCTTTGTGCCTGTTCCCCAACAGAAGGTTAGTTTCCAAAAGTGTGTGTGTGTGAGTGAGAGTGAGGAGATGGGGGGAGGCATAAAAACATGTGTGTTACTTCTTGCACATTGGTTCAGATAGAATTGGTTCCCTTTAATCCTCACTGATGTGGAGAATTGATGTGGTTGGAAATAAGCTATTGATCAAAGACAATCTGAATCTTTTGGTAATTATTAAATGAATTAATATGAAATGAATTTAAACTAACTAAAGTTTAATTTAAATATGGTGAAATTTCATAGGATCCAGTCACATAGGTATGTTTAAAAAGACAGAAAAAGCCCAGCTGGCATGGTTCATTGGTTGAGCATTACCTATGAACTAGGAGGTCATGGTTCAATTCCCAGTCAGGACATATGCCCAGGTTGTGGGCTTGATCTTCAGTAAGTAACAGATCAATGATTCTCTTTAATCATTGATGTTTCTAATTCTCTTTCCATCTCCCTTCCTCTCTGAATTCAATAAAAATATATTAAAAAAATAAAATAAAAAGACAAAAAATTGTTCTAGGGAACTAAAAATTCAGGATTGTTGGTAGGGAAAAGGCAATGTGGTCCCTTATTTGCTTGACTTTGATCTGTGTATGACAGAAGCCTGAGGAAGGAGCCTGTAGGCAGGTCACAGTTATGCCTTCAAAGATTACCTGTGACATCAATGTACTCTAAGTGAGAATGCCTCATCGCCCTATGCCTAATTAGGTAAGCAAGTTGCTCACAGTGGAGATTATTTCATTTATTAGGTTCGAATGAAAACTCTGGGAATTGGTAAGATGTGATCTTAAATTAACATACTTCCTGCAGCACCTGTGATGTGGAATTATCAGAATTAATTAAACAGTTTGAAATCGCAGTCACCATGTCAGGCTGGGATAACCAGATGCCTGAGAGCCTTGCATGCCTGGGCTGGGTCTCCAAACGCTTGACAGTGTCTTTTTCTCTTCCTCTCCCCACATCCTGACGGGTCTTACTGTGAAGCCTTTGAAGCTTCTGTAGACGTGGTGGGGGATTCTATGGGGATGCATATAAACAAGTAAACCAGTGTTGCTCAATTTTAATACTTTGCTAAGAATTGCCTGGGATGCCAACAATTTTCTGAAGGGGTAGACGGAAAGCCTCAGAGACCTGGCTTTGTTTTTTTTCTCATCTGAGGCTTCGATCAGTTTTAAGTTGTTTGGTGGAACAATAGGAGATCATCTTTTAATGTCTTTCTTTCTTATTTACTTGCAAAAGGCACTGCTACCCAGATGAAATGCATGTGTCAAAACATTCAGTAAAATGCTGTGTGCACACGTGGGCGTGTATATGAGCTTTTGTGCGGTTCTTTTCTGGAGGTCATATCAGTTAGTAACATGCAGATTTAAACTGATCAACAATTTTGTTATTAAGGTTGTTTTTATTTGTAATCCTAGTTTTTGTTAAGCCACCTAACATGGACCGTGGCTTAAGTGTTGCCTGGTTTTATGGCTAACTGCAACTTTTATTTCATTTTACCTTTGAAAAGTTAATCATTCTACAAGACCCAACTTTATAAGCAGCCCCTCCCAGGTAAATTAATTTGTTTCTTTTTCTCTCTCCCTAAACACTATCCATATTACTAAGGTAGCTGTTTTCTCTTTGCATTGCAGTTAGTTATATATTCCACACTCTCCTTCTTTGGATTAGAATCCCTTTAGATCACATGTCTTATTTAGGTTTGGAATTCTAGCATTGAATCCAGAATAGTTTTTTGATTCATTTGCTTGATGAGAGCCAAGTTACATTTTCCAAAAAGCATAGTAGTTGAAGGAGGGAAGACAAGACAGGATGGAAAAAGGCAATTTACTCAAGATGGCTACTTTGCTGGTAATAGAACAGAGACCCACCCAGGTCTTTTGGCTCTTTTTACTCTGCCAAGCTGCCAAGCAATATCCAGAACCATAGCATACTGAGAGCTTTTTGGGAGGGTGGGGGGGAGACGGGGATGCTATTCCTAATCCTTTGGCCTATACAAGCCTATCTAATAAAAGAGTAATATGCAAATTAACCACCACTCAGCTACATCCAAAAGCCATGCCCACAAGCCACACCCAGCAGCCAATTGGGAGTGAGTATGCAAATTAGCCCAACCAAGATGGCTTCGGCCACTGTCAGAGCAGGAGGGAGGCTGGGGTTTCCCTGGTGATGGAGGAAGCCAAGCTTTCCACACACCCTGGTCTCCTTGGCCTACACTTAAGGCTACAGAGTTTCAATTGTAGAAGATAAATAAATCCCAGATACCAGGACCTCCACTTGGGTCACTGGGGGTGTGTGGCCAGCCTGCAAAACACCACAGGCCCCTCTCCTAGGCCACCCCATGACCCAAGAAACCTCCACCCTGATCTGGGACACCCTTCAGGGCAAACCGGCTGGCCCCCACTCATGCACCAGACCTCTATGCAATCTAATGAAAGAGTAATATGCATCACTCCAATACACAAGATGGCTGTCCTATATGGTCAAAGATACTGCCCCCATGTGGACACAAGATGGCCACCACAAGATGGCTAGCAGGGGAGGGCAGTTAGCAGGGACCAGGCCTGCAAAGGAGGACAGTTGGGGGCAATCAAACTTGCAGGGGAGGGCAGTTAGGGGTGACCAAGCTAGCAGAGGAGAGAAGTTGGGGATGACTGGGCCTGCAGGGAAGGGCAGTTTGGGGTGACCAGCCCTGCAGGGGAGGGCAGTTGGGGGCAAACAGGCTGGCAGGGGAGCAGTTAGGCATTGATCAGGCTGGCAGGGGAGTGGTTAGGGGGTGATCAGGCTGGCAAGCAGAAGCAGTTAGGGGCAATCAGGTGAGTAGTTGGGAACCAGCAGTCCTGGATTGTGAGAGGGATGTCCTACTGCCCGTTTAGGCCCGATCCCACTGGCAGTTGGACATCCCTCAAGGGATTCCAGATTGGAGAGGGTGCAGGCTGGGCTGAGGGACACCCCCACCCCTTGTGCATGAATTTCGTGCACTGGGCCTCTAGTCTTATATAATAAAAGGCCAGGACCATAAGCGTAATGACCAGAATGGCAGCTCCAGCAGTTATCATGAGGTTCATTGACTATCTCTTGGTCCCTCCCCTGCTCTCCTTCCCCCCACCCCCCTCACCCCCCGCTTGCTTCGCAGGTTCCGATTGCAGTATGGCGAATGGGGAACCACAGTGAACTGGGGTGGTGGTGGCAGGGCAGGACTGGGGACTGTTGAGTAGTGGTGGGCAGCAGCAGTGATGATTGTCTAGCAGTGAGCAGTGGCAAGCTTCACGGGGGTGGGGACAGCAGCGACCATTGGGGAGTGTCACAGGGCGGCTGCTGAGAGCATTGTGGAGTATTGCAGAGAATTGTGGGATGGAAGCTTTGCTGAGCGTCACGGGGCGGCGGTGAGCATTGTGGGGCATTGGACATGGCCCGAATGCAGGCTAGGCCTAGGGATCCTACTCGCGCACAATTTCGTGTGCAGGTCTTCTAGTATTTTATGATAAGTCACTTTACTTGTGAAAGACTGAGAAAGAACTTACTTGTGTTCATGATGAAGAAGAAAGTCATTTTGTTTTGTGTGGTTTTATCCATTGAGGACAGGACATTATGGACATCTTTTATTCATAGTGTCATCAAAAGTTGGAGCTGACTCAGTGACACATAACATAGTTTTGTCTGCCAAAGTTCATGGAGGTTATACATTTGCCCACAATATTTTTCTAAAGGTGTTCTTTATAGAGCCACTCATCAAAGATCCCATCTACTGAGATAGTGTCTCTAGGACAGTTTTGAGCCTTATCCAATTCCTTCTCTTCCCTTTCCTTCAAAATGGACCAGGCTTGGGCCACACTTTCTGAAGGTCCTGCCCTCTTTTGATGAACTTTCCATGTTCTTTTTGTTTCACATATGTATGTTTATATAGTCTAGTCTCTTGGTGTTGTGGGCTTGGATAGGGCACCTCATGCTTCAGAATCCTTCTGGAATCTTCCAAGTATACTCTTTAGGTACATTAATTACTGTCAGAGAGAATTTGGGCCATCAGTGGTTGGAGTCCAGTCATTTTAACAGGATAAATGAAAAGTTGGAGTGCTTATGTGAGTTTATAATAGAATTGTAGAGCTATCTTTACTTTCACAGATGAAGGAACAGGCCCAGATGTAGAGATGAAATTCACACAGCAGGGGCAGGGCCAGGTCTAGAATCAGACTTTGTGACAGCTGGTATGCTGTCTCTTGGAACATATTGAAGGCAAGTTCTCAATCCTTTGTTTTTGTTTGCTTAGTTCATGATAGGACCTGCTAACCTCTCACTTCTGTGGGAAAGAAATTCATCCCCAATTTTAAAAAGACAACATGTAAATATAAATATTCATTTTATAAATATGCATATCAATTACATATACATTGATTTTTAAATACAGGTGCTAATTATGCATGTTACATCAGATCACAATTAAGTCAACAGAAAGTGATGATTTGCATATAATCAAGATTGTGTATTAATCAGTTGTCAATTTTGAATGCCATTTTTCTTCAGTGGTGCTTTCCATGCAGGGCCTGAAATTTGAAGCAAATGATCAACCTACATATTTGAAAGCATGGTTCTGCCTGCCCTGTGCTGACTTTCTTTCTCTCATTGGCCCTCTGGGATCCCATTTCTGTCCTTCAGGGAGCTCTGGGAAAGCCTGTTTTTCTCTCAGCCTTCACTTTTGGAGGGAGACTCTTTGAAGAAGAAATGTTTCTCTTTGCCTGGAGGCAAATGTCTCTGAAGCTTCTCTGTTGTAAATGCGTTTCTAGACAATGGAAGTTGTATACTAGGTTAGCAATGTATTAGTTGTTAGGAAGAGTAAAGGAGAGCACCAGTTAATGCTCCAACTGGAAAGAATCGTAATAAAATTATTTAATCCAGGTCCTTTCCTTAACAGATAAGGAAATCAAGGCCCAGAGATGTTGTGTCTCTCACAGGAATCCTACCCACCTTTTAAGGCCTTTTGAATTTCAAGTCTCCTTACTAAGTCCTCCATGTCCACTTGTCCCTTCAGATCTGCTCCTCCTTCACTTCCCTGCAGCACTTTTGAAGTTGCAGCCTATGTGGAAGGGTTTGTCTGAATATAGCTTGTTCCCCTTAATGCAGTGTTTTCAAACTACCTGGAACTACCAGAGTGCCTGGCCTATAATAGGTGCTCAGTATGTATAGAAATGAAATGGTTGTCAATTGGGAGGTTGTGAATTCATTTAAAAAATACATGGAAATGCCTCTTCTTTATGGATATCATGGTTTAAAGCACATAAGTGTGCTTGTCCTTCAGAAAACCAGAGGATCATTTCCTGGGAGGGCAGAGGGGACGAAGAGTAGACCTGTAGCTTTACCACGCTCTACTCTTTCCTCATGCTGGGCCTGGTTCCAAAGGTAATTAATCAACAGGGACATTTTCTTTGTCCCTTGTCCTTTGGTCTGTGCTTGAAAAATGTTATTTCAGTTAGAGGATTGTGTTTGCTTAGTATTCTCTCTGTATCTGGTCCCTGATATTGTTGTAAGATAGTAGGAAAAGGAATTTTTATTTAATGTCTTGATTAATTGAAGTCAGACATATCCCACTCTTATATTTTTCTAGTGAAAATGTCCTATTTTCACCTGGCCCTCTCTACTCTTGAATGAAATATTTTTCATTAAGAAGCATTTATTTTTTTTTAAATATAATGTATAAGGAAGAACCAATATCTTATAAGATAATTCAAAAGATGATAATTTTATTGATTTATCTTTAAAAAATGTTTTTATTAATTTCAGAGTGGCAGGGAGAGGGAGAGAGAGAAACATCAGTAATGAGAAAGAATCATTGATCAGCTGCCTCCTACACACCCCTACTGGGGATTGAGCCCACAACTCGGGTATGTGCATTGACCAGGAATCAAACCTTGACCTCATAGTTCATAAGTTAACACTCAACCATTGAACCATGCCAGGTGGGCCAGAGGATAATAATTTTAATCCTCTAGAGCAGTGGCCGGCAAACTCATTAGTCAACAGAGCCAAATATTAACAGTAAAACGATTGAAATTTCTTTTGAGAGCCAAAAACTGACTTCTGCTCATGGGCCATGAAGTTTCAATCACACTGTATGTGCGCATCTGCACGTGGTATTTTGTGGAAGAGACACATTCAAGGGGCCAAAGAGTCGCATGTGGCTCACAAGCTGCAGTTTGCCAACCACTGCTCTAGAGCAACACTGCATGTACTTGGATGCCACTACCTTTTGTCATATAGAAAGTCAACAGGAGAAATGTGTTGGCCCTTTGAAATAATTTATGGACCATTTACCGTACTCAGGGTAATATATGATAGACCAGACATGGGTTCTGGCCTCAAGAGTTTGTAATCCACTGAGAAAATTGAAACATGATATCTGAAGGCTTTGCTATGTTTTTAAGAAAATGTCTTTATTTGTTTATTCACATCTTTTTTGAGCACCTATTACAAGGCATCCAGTAGTAAATCAGCTGGTTAGGGACTCTGCCCTCATGTTAAATTTTTTTGTAGTGGGTTATAAACATGAAGCTGGGACCACAGGCCAAGGTGGCAGGGTAAGTTCATGCTTTGACTCATCCTCTTAACCATTGGAGATAAACTATAAAATAAAAATAAAAAAGACATAGTTAATTTTTTAAAAAAGGAAGACAGTTGTATACTAGGTATACCAGATAATAGCAGATTTTAATAAAAGAAAACACAATAATTTCAAGAGAAACATCAAAAGTGCTTTATTCAAAGTAATGTCCATTGCTATCTATACATTTCCCCATCTTTCAGGTGATTTGTGGATACTGTTCCAATAGAACTTTTCTTGTTTTGAGGCAAACCATTCATAGACCCAATTTTCCATTTCTTTGTATGTTTTAAAGTGCTGCTCAGAAAGTGCATGTGCCATCGATCGGAATAAGTGGTAATCTGAAAGAGCAAAGTTTGGTGAATATGGCAGTTGGGTTAATACTGCCCAAGCAAGATCTTTTAACACCTCTTTAACTGGTTTTGAAGTGTGTGATGGTGTGTCATGATGAAGCAAAATTACTTTGCTGTGTCTTCTGGAACATTCTGGTTGTTTCACGATCAGAGCATGGTTCAGATTGATTATTTGTTGTTGATAATGATAAGTATTAATGATTTCACCTGGTTTTAGAAGCTCATAATATACCACACCTTCCTCATCCCACCAAAGGCAGAGCATTGTCTTCTTTCCGAAGGTGTTTGGCCTTGCAGTCAATGTTAATGGTTGACCTGGTTCAACGCATGATTTTGTGCATTTGGGATTCTCAAAATAAATCCACTTTCTTCGCCAGTCACAATTCAATGCAAAAAGACTTTTGTGCCATTGAAGCAACATTTTACTGATGATTTTTTGGTTTTCCATTTGTCTTTCATTCAGTTGATGTGGCACCCATTTTCCTTCCTTTAAAATCCTTCTCATTGCTTATAAATGATCAGAAATTGTTTGCTGAGCAATGTTTAATCTTTTTGCAAGTTGTTTTTTAGTTTGACACACATCTTCATCCAATAATACTTGCAATTGTTGGTCTTCAAACTTTTTCAGTTGACATGGGATGTTCTTTGTTTTTCACATAGAATCACTTTTAAAGCATTTAAACCAGTGTTCACAAATATTTTGAGAAGGAGCATGTTCACCATAAGCTTCCAAAATATTCAGCAGCACTTTTTTTCAAAATAAAGTAATGAATTATAACTTCTTGCAAATGCTCATTTTTGGCATGAAATTCAACATTTTTTAAGTGGAAACATATCTATGATGTTAACAACTTCAGCAAATTTGACATATAAGTTTTGAAGGTTATTGTCAATACAACAAAATAGCATACATATCAAATCATATATATATCAACATATGTGCAACTCCATTTATTAGAAAAAATCCACATTATTAAATGGTACACCTAGTAGATCAGAGATAGAACTACCTATGGTAGTGTATAGGGCTGAGTGAAATCCATACTGGGCTTCAGGGTGAGAAGTGGCTGAGAGTTTGGCTTCAACTAGACTGAAAGTGCTCAATTGAAGGATGGGGGGATTGGATCAGGTTTACTGCTGGTAGGACTATAGCTTAATAGTATCTACAAACGTAGGAAACCTGAGATACTGAACTAAATCGAGCTTCTCTTTTGCTGATTTCCCTAAACCACTGAGGAACATGAATTCAAACTCCTTTTGTCAAACCAGGTTCTGGACTGTGCAGGTAAATATAGAAAGGGCTGAAGTCCAGGGAGAGGAGTGAGACAAAGTCAAGAACAAAAATCCTATCACTTAATTAAATCTCAAAAGTTAAATTTTAGATAACACTCAGAGAATCCAAGATGGCGGCATAGGTAAACACCTACACTGCTGCCTTGCACAACAATTTCAAAACTACAACTAAAAGACAGAACGGACATCATCCAGAAACACAGGAAAGCTGACTGAGTGGAAGTTCTACAGCTACAGGGAAGGAGAGGAGCTCACAGAGACCCAGAAGAGCTGCAAAAAGCTGAGGTACGGAGACTTGCACCTGGAGAGAGTGGGTACCGGAGTACCTGGCTGGTTTTCTCTGGCAGGAGGGAAACGGAGACTCTCAAAGGCATTGAACCCCTTATCTTACGACACTAAACCCCAGATCCAGCCGAAACTCATACGGGGGGAGTTTGGACTGTGAAAAGGGAGAGGTGCACAGAAATTTAGGGGAGTCGCAAAAGGTCAGAGGTCTGGTGGCACACACGGCACTGCACAGAGGACAGATTGCTGATTGTGCCGCTGGCTTTCGCCAGTGGATGGGAGACAGACCCTCCCAACTGTGCCACTTCTGACTCCACTAAGCCCCTGTTTCAGGTGAAATCCTGGGGACCTAGACTCGTGTGGTCCTGGTGTGCAGGGGAGCCAGAAAGGCAGCTGTCTAGAGGCACAAGGACCGCTCCAGCGATTACCCAGTTACATGAGACTCAGGGGCCATGGTGGGTGGGGCCGACTGGAAGGCAAGGCAGTCCCTTAAGTCCTGAGACTCCACCCATCCCAAGCTCAACAGAGGCTTCTTCGGTTTTGCAAGTCTAGTATCATAAGGCTGAATCCAACACAGAAGTTCTCCCAGCTGAGACAGGGAAGGGATCACAAACAAAAGAAATGGAGGAAAAAAAATGACTGGATATAGAGTTCAAAACCACGCTTATAAGGTTTTTCAAGAATATGCTAGAAAAGATGGATAAATTTAGCAAGACCCAAGAGGAGATGAAAAAGGACCAACTAGAGACACTGACTGAAATAAAACATATTATACAGAGTCCCAACAGCAGACTAGAGGAAGGCAAGAATCAAGTCAAAAATTTGAAATATAAAGAAGCAGAAAGCATTCAACTGGAAAAGCAAGAAGAGAAAAGAATCCAAAAATGTGTAGATAATGTAAGGAGCCTCTGGGACAACTTCAAGCATACCAACATCAGAATTGTGGGGGTGTCAGAAGAAGAGAGAGAGCAAGATACTGAAAACCTGTTTAAAGAAATAATGACTGAAAACTTCCCACATCTGGTAACAGAAATAGACTTACAAGTCCAGGAAGCACACAGAACCCCATATAAAAGGAATCCACAGAGGACCACATCAAGACACATCATAATTAAGATACCAAGAGCAAAAGACAAAGAGAGAATATTAAAAGCAGCAAGAGAAAAACAGTTAATTACCTACAAGGGAGCACCCATACGACTGTCAGCTGATTTCTCAACAGAAACGATACAGGCCAGACGGGAGTGGCAAGAAATATTCAAAGTGATGAATAGCAAGAACCTACAACCAAGAATAATCTATCCAGCAAAGCTATCATTCAGAATTGAAGGGCAGATAAAGAGCTTCACAGAGAAGAAAAAGCTAAAGAAGTTCATCAACTCCAAACCAGTATTATATGAAATGCTGAAAGGCACTCTTTTAGAAGAGGAAGAAGAAAAAGGTAAAAGCCAAAAAATTATGAACAACAAATACATATCTATTAACAAGTGAATCTAAAAATTAAGTGAATTAAAAATTTGATCAACAGAATAAACTGGTGAATATAATAGAATCGGGAGCACAGAAAGGGAGTGGACTGATAATTCTCAGGGGGAAAGGGGTGAGGGATGTACAGGGAGAGACTGGACAAAAATCATACACTATGGATGAGGTCAATGGGAGGGAGGTAAGGGCAGAGGGAAGGGTGGGAGCTGGGTGGAAGGGTGCTATGGATGGGAAAAAAGAGAAACAAATATAATAATCTGAATAATAAAGATTTAATTAAAAAAATAAAATAAAAAATAAAATCTATAACACTCTTTAAAAAAAAGTTAAATTTTTAATCACAACAAGAAACTAAAGGTTAAAGAAGATTGCCAACAAAACAAAAAAATCAGGAAACTGATTTATTCAAGTAAAATTAACTTTATATCATAGCCAGAATAACTGTTAATGAATAATTTTAGAGAGCTTATATTAACTATGGAAGCTTTAATATATTGGAAGTCAGTACAGAGTTGATTACCCAAAATGTAGCAAAAAAAGAAATAAAAAGTTAAGAATGTTAAAGAATAAAATAGAGGAGAGGCATAAAAGATGGACTGAGAAGTGTAACATATATCTAATAAGATTTCTAGAAGAAAAGAATGGGAGAAATGGTGGAGAAGTAATATTTGAAGAGAGAACAGTGATAATTTTTCCTACTGAACAAGACAGGAGTACTAAGATCAAAACACACTCCAAGAATTGAACTATATAAATAAATATAAACACACATCTAGACACATCCTCTTCATTCTGTAGAACATCAAGGATTTAAAGAATATTTTAGAAACTATGAGGAAGAGAAGAAATATTAAACTTAATGGATGAAATATTAGACTAAAGGAGCATTTCTTATCAGGAGAATTAGGTGCCAGAGCATCTTGTTAAATTAAAAGTGCTCAGGGAAAATATCTTCCTATCCATAATTTTATATACAGCTAAAATGTCATTCAAAGTGAAAACAAAACATTTTACACATGCCAAGGCTAAGAAAATTTGGTATTCTATAGAATATTAAAGATTGCACTGTAGCAAGACAAAAAGTACATCAGAGGAAAGACATAGGTTAGAAGAAATATTGATTGATACAGAAATTCATAAGATATGTTGGTAAATTTATTTAACTATTGACTAAAAATCCTCATTTTTTGTGTGCATGTATATTTAATACAAGTCAAAATAGAACACTAGGCAACAATTAAATATGGGGGTTGTTTCAGTAGATAGTTCTGCAAACCCAGAGTTTTGTGTTTGGGAAGGATATAGAAATTTATTAGAAAAAGTATATAGTTATACATGAGCTTGTAATAAACATCAAATGAAACAAACCAGTATTCAGATATATGAAACCTAAAATGAAGCCATACAAAAATGTTGAAAGTAGAGAAGTTGGAAAAAGTATATACCAGGCAAATACTAATAAAAAGAAATCTTGTGTGGCAATATTAATAACAAAGTAGAATTTAAGAAAAAAACTCTAATAGGTATAATTATGGACACTGCATAATAATTGAGAGAACAATGGGTTGTATCTAGTAAGTCTGAAAATACATATACCTCACTACGCAGAGCTTCCATTGCTAAAAATGCACTAGAGGGAAATTCTTGAAAATGTATACGAGGACATGTGTGTGAGAATATTTATTGAAGTCTCATATGTAACAGTGAAGAACCAGAAGCCACCTGTATGTGGCTACTAAGAGGGGGATAGATAAATTGATTGTTATTATTCATACAATAAAATAAAGTACAGAACACTTCATTAAAATGAACTGTTGCTACCTTATTATAAATCTTGGAATTTAAAGGTGGATTTGAAAAAGCAGGTTAAGGGTTACATAGTTTAGATACAATTTACATAAAAATGTAAATCATATAAAATATATTATTTATGGGTACATTCACAAGTAGTAAAAGAAAAAAATCTGAATATGGCAAACTGAAAGTTTGTTTAAGGTGGGAAGTCAGATCTGTACCAGTGTTTTCTTTGTTCCCTTGGGTGTTTGAAATAGTTCATAAAATGAAAAAATGCATAGCATTTTAAAATTCACACAAATATGTATGTATACATGCAGACTTATTTTTAAAGAACCAACTCTTTTAAAATTATAGCACATTAACTAAAGTCCAAATGACAAACAGATAATGTTAGAGTTTGGTTGTTAACATTAAGTTATGCTCATATGTAGCGTCACACAACAAAAGAAAGCTAACAAAGCTGTTTAAGCATTCTTTCTTTGAATCATTATTTCTTTTGACATAATTAGTGAATGTGAACAATCAGATTGATCACTAACTGAAAGAAAATGCATTTATGTTTCAATGATGCTAAGACCTCAGAAACTGATCCATAAGCTCCTTCCATTGTCTCACAAGGAGATAACATGAACGAAGGCTTAGAAACATGCAGTGTTTAATATTTCTATTTTGAAATGTGAGAAAAGAACTATGGAAGGAGCTGAGATAAGAGAGAAGTGGCCTAGGGAACCGTGAAAAGGGTAATGTCTGGCACAAGAACAAGAACATTATCCTGATATTGACATCAGCAGATACTGTCCTGGACCCATCTCAGGTCCTCCCACTGTATCCCTATTTCTCATTTAGAAATGCGGGAATGGGTTGTGGTCTCAACAGTCCATCAAAACTCTTAAATTCTATATAAGTAACACACACTCTTTTCTGTGCCAATTTGAAAAGGTGACGTAATTTGGCACAATCATATGCCCACCTCTCTGTGCTCGCTTCTAGTAGTATGTAGAATGTTCAGTGTATTTACCTTTCTTCTCAAAACTCTTCTTGCTCCAGTATGCTATTCATCACATACTTGATCCAGGAAACATATTTGATTCATTAAACTAAATGCAAATGTGACTTGTCCTTGGATGACCTTGGTGTTCTCCTAACCTTCCATTTTCCTGTGGAGTGGATAAGAGTTGCTATGACCTTAAAAATTGGCTTCCAAGGGTACTTGTATTAGCTTTCTAACTACTTGGTTCCTACTAATTGAGAATGTAAATTATGTTTATTTTTGAGAACTTAGCTCTATAAATAGACTGACACCTATCTTACAACCAAAGATATTTTAGGATAAATGAAATATGTCTCTGAAATTGTTAGAGGCTCCACTTCTGTAATAAAAACTAAAAATAAAACCCATCTAGAGAGAGGAAGATGGCGGCTAGCAGGACGGAGGTGAGGGAGAGGAAGTGAGCGAGTGAGGGTATGAAAGGAGAGTATGTAGATGTATGTGGTGTGTGTGTGAGTGAGTAATGGACAGTTAAATCTCACAGCAGCAGCAGGGGGTGGCAGAGAGGCTCTCTTGGACAGGAGAGACTACCACCGCTTTGGGCACTCCCCAGATGGTGGGACTCCAGCACAGGGCCCGCGCCATCTTGAAGGGGAGAACAGCCTTTTTAAGAAACTCATCAACACCACCAACCAGATAGGCCTTGGAACTGCCCTGCGACCCAGCAGCCACTCCAGCCAAAATCCTGCTGCCCCCCCCCCAAAGGCCTGAGGACCCTGTGACCTCCACCACTTGGCAATAGTAAGTGAAACCTCCCCCTCCCCAGCGGCAGAACTTTGGACAAAACATTCATGTGTTTCCAGCACACACAGGCAGCCAGGGCACACCACTTGATAGGCAGTGCCTGGGAGCTATTGGGAGCCCCCGTGGGTGTGATTTTGTACAGACAAGAGCATGCGGCCCCGCAATAGAAATTCTGAACTCCTTCTTCCTGAATAACTGCCCATGGACACCCCAGCTGTGCAACTTCAGTGCCAGAGCCGCTGCTCAAAGTGTGTCAGAGCTCTGCATAGGCAAACACACTGCCAGTCCACACACACACTTCCAATGGCTAAGCACCCTGAGCCCATCTACCTACAGAGTGCTAGTGGGGGCCACTGTGAGCTCTCTCTGGGAGTGATCTTGGACAAAAGGGGCACACTCTTCCCCCGTCTGCCCCAGCAATAGAAATTCTGAATTCACTCATTCTGGAGACCTGCCCACAGGCACCTCAATTATGCGGCTATACTGCCAGGGCCCTTCAGAGAGCTTCAGTGTGCCTCACAGGCAAACGTACTGTGGGTACCCTGTAAGCCGCCACTGGGAGTGAGCACCTATCCATCACAGGTACAGCAGCATAAGCTGAGTCTGCCCACCCCACAATTATAGAACTCTGGACACCACAGTCACACCTTACCAGAGTGCTTGAACCTCATTACCCCAACAGACGGTTCCTGGGTGCCACTGTGAGTCCCTGCTGGGCACATGTGATTTCAACTAAGGGTGCAAGACAGCAAAAATTGGGACACTCTCCTCCACAGCTGCTGACTTCTAGACATCACAGTTGTGCCTTTCAAACTTGCAGGACTATATTAAGAGAACCCAAATAGCTCAAGTAGGAAGGTACAGTGCATTACCAAGCCCAGAAGAACTGAGAGATTACACTAGTAGCACCATTCCCCAAAGAACCTGGGTGGAAAAGCAATTGAATCTACAATTAAACCATTACAGGAAGACATGGGAAGACAAAAAAGCAACCCCCAACAGAAAGAAAAAGTGGAATCACCAGAAAGGGAGCTAAATGAAATTGAGGCTAGCACTTAACAGAGAAACAATTCAGAGCAATGGCTAAAAGGATGTTTAAATGGCTGGATGACAAACACATGCAACTCAATGAGAATTATAAGGAGCTGAATGAGAATGTCACCAACATGAAAAAGAACTAAGAGGAATTGAAGAATGCAATAAAGAACACAATGGAAGGCTTAAACAGTAGACTAGAAGAGGCTGAGGACTGCATCAGTGAATTAGAAGATAAGGTAGGAAAAAACACACAAACATAGCAGCAACTGGAAAGAAGACTTAAAAAGCAAGAGGAGATCCTAAGGGAGCTTTGGGACAACACAAAACAAAACAACATTTGCATAATAGGGATACCAGAAGGAGAGGAAGAGAAGCAAGGAATAGAAAACCTGTTTGAAGAAATAATAACAGAAAACTTTACTGGTACTGGCAAGAAAAAAACCATGCAAGTCCAAGATGCACATAGAGTCCCACACAAGATGAACCCTAAAAAACCGACACCAAGACATATCATAATTAAATTGGCAAACAGCAATGACAAAGTAAGAATATTAAAGGCTGCCAGAGAGAGACAGAAAATTATCTACAAGTGTTCTTCTATTAGAATTTCAATGAATTTCTCAACAGAAACACATTAGGCCAGAAGGGAATGGAATGAAATTTACAAAGTAAATGCAAAGCAAGGGACTGAACCCAAGGATACTATACCCAGCAAGACTATCATTTAAAATTGAAGGTGGATTCAGGAGCTTCACAGACAAAAAGGGACTAAGAGAGTTTTTCACTACCAAGCGAGCACTGTAAGAAATGCTGAAGGGATTGCTGTAAAAAGAAGAAAGAGAAAGGCAAGAAGAAACATAAACATACAGGAAAAATATGACAACCAACATGTACTTATCTATAATAACATTAAACATAAATGAATTAAATGCACCTATCAAAAGACATAGGGTAGCTGAATGGATAAGAAAACATGACCCATATATTTGCTGTCTACAAGAGACCCACCTCAGAACAAAGGATTCACATAGACTGAGAGTGAAGGGATGGAAAAACATTTTCCAGACAAATGGAAATGAGAAAAAAGCTGAGGTTGCGATACTTATATCTGATAAAATAGAGCTCAAAATAAAGGCCATAACAAGAGATAAGGAAGGCCACTACATACTAAAGGGAGCAATTCAACAAGCAGATATAACTCTGGTAAACATATATGCACCCAGTATAGGAGCACCTAAATACATAAAACAACTTCTGGAAGATATCAAGGGAGAGATTGATAGCAGTAGAGTCATAGTAAGGGACTTTAATACCTCACTGACACCACTGGATAAATCAACCAAACAAAAAATCAGCAAAGAAACAGCAATCTTAAATGACACACTACATCAGATGAACTTAATTGACATCTTTAGAACATTTCACTCCAAAGATACAGAATATACATTCTTCTCCAGTGCACATGGAACATTTTCAAGGATAGACCACATATTAGGACACAGGCAAAGTCTTTTGAAGTTTTCGAAGACAGAAATCATATCAAGCATTTTCTCAGCTCACAATGGCATAAAACTGGAAATCAACTACAATAAAAACAATAAAAAAAACCCCACTTGGAAACTAAATAGCATGCTATTAAACAATGACTAGGTTACAAGGAGATCAAAGAAGAAATAAAAAACATCATGGCAACAAATGACAATGAAAACACAATCCAAAATCTATGGGACACAGTGAAAGTAGTCCTGCGAGGGAAGTTCATAGCTCTATAAGCCTACTGCAAAACACATAAAACAATGGTAATAAATTACCTAACCCTACAACTCAAAGAATTAGAATGAGAGCAACAAGAAAAACCCAGTGTAAGCAGAAGGAAGGAAATAATAAAGATCAGAGTGGAGATAAATGACATATTGACCAAAGAAACAATACAAAAGATCAACAAAACTAAGAGCTGGTTCCTTGAAAGAATAAACAAGATTGATAGACCTCTAACTAGGCTCACCAAGAAGCAAAGAGAGAGAATCCAAATAAATCAGAAATGAAAGAGGAGAAATAACAACAGACCCCACAGAAATATGAAAGATTGTTAAAAAATATTATGAACAATTCTATTCTAACAAACTGGACAACCTGGAGGAAATAGACATATTCCTTGAAAAATACAACTTTCCAAAACTCATTCAGTAAGAATCTAAACATCTCAATAGGCCAATAACAATGGAAGAAATTGAAACAGTCATTAAAAAGCTTCCAGCAAATAAAAACCCAGTGCCAGATGGCTAAACAGAAGAGTTTTACCAAACATTCAAGGAAGAAATAAAACCTATCCCCCTAAGACTATTCCAAAAAATTCAAGAAGAAGGAACACTTCAAAGCTCATTCTATGAAGCCAGCATCACCCTAATACCAAAACCAGATAAAGACAACACAATGAAAGAGACCTACAGGCCATATCCCTTATGAACATAGATGCCAAAATCCTCTACTAAATTCTAGCAAATTGGATCCAGCAGTACATCAGAAAGATCATACACCATGACCAAGTAGGATTTATCCCAGGGATGCAAGGATGGTACAATATCTGCAAATCAATAAACGTGATACAGCACATAAATAAACTGAGAGATAAAAACCACATAGTCATATCAATTGATGCAGAAAAAGCATTTGACAAAATCCAACAATCATTTTTGATAAAAACACTTAGCAAGGTGGGAATAGAAGGATCATACTTCAACATAATAAAAGCCATATATGATAAACCCACAGCCAACATCATATTCAATGGACAAAAACTAAAACCATTTCCCCTAAAAATAGGAACAAGACAGGGATGCCTGCTTTCACCACTCCTATTTAACATAGTACTGGAAGTACTAGCCATTGTGATTAGAAAAGAAGAAGAAATAAAAGGCATCCAAATTGGAAAAGAAGAAGTAAAACTGTCCTTATTTACAGATGACACAATACTGTACATAGAAAACCCTAAAGACTCCATAAAAATTATTAGACTTAATTAATGAATTTGGCAATGTAGCAGGATACAAATTTAATGCCAAGAAATCTATGACATTTTTACACACCAACAGTGAACTTACAGAAAGAGAGACTAAGAAAACAATCCCATTTGCCATCACACCAAAAAAATTAAGATACCTAATTGAAAAAAGAGATAGAGAAAGATATAAATAGATGGAAGAGCATACCATGTTAATGGATTGGGAGAATCAACATCATTCAAATGTCCATACTACCCAAAGCAATCTATAGATTCAATGCACTCCCTATTAAAATACCAATAGCATGTGTCACAGACCTAGAAAGAACTCTTCAAAAATTTATCTGGAATTAAAAAAGACCCTGAGAAAGAAGAACAAAGTAGGAGGGATATCAATATTACAAGGTCACTGTTCTCAAAAAAGCCTGGTATTGGCACAAGAACAGGCATATAGACCAATGGAATAGAATAGAGAACCTAGAAATCAATCCAAACCACTATGCTCAATTAATATTTGACAAAGAAGGCATGAACATACAACAGAGTCAAGACAGTCTCTTCAATAAATGGTGTTGGGAAAATTTGTCAGATACATGTAAGGAAATGAAACTAGACCACTAACTTAGACCATACACAAAAATAAACTCAAAATGGATACAGGGCTTAAACATAAGACGTGAAACCATAAAAATACTAGAGGAATTCACAGGCAGAGAAATCGCAGACATATGCTGAAGCAATTTCTTCACTGATACTGCTCCTAGGACAATGGAAGCTAACGAGAAAATAAACAAATGGGACTACATCAAAATAAAAAGCTTTTTTCACAGCAAAAGAAATCATCAACAAAACAACAAGAAAGCCCACTGTATGAGAGAGCATATTTGCAAATATTATCATTGATAAAGATTTAATTTCTAATATCTATAGGGAACCTATACAACTTAATAAAAGGAAAATAAATGATCCAATAAGGAAATGAGCAACAGACCTAAATAGAATCTTTTTGAGAGAAGGCAGAAGGAAGGCCAAGAGACATATGAAAACATGCTCAAGGTCACTAATTACCTGAGAGATGCAAATCAAAACGACAATCAATATCATCTCACACCTGTCAGAATGGCTATCATCAACAAATCAACAAATGATAAGTCTTGGTGAGGATGTGTAGTAAACCCTCCTTCACTGCTGGTGGGAATGCAGACTGGTGCAGCCACTATGGAGAACAGTATGGAGTTTCCTCAAAAAACTAAAAATGGAACTCCCATTGGACCCAGTAATTTCACTCCTAGGAATATATCTTAAGAAACTAGAAACACCCATTATAAAGGATATATGCACCCCTATGTTCATAGCAGCACAATTTACAATAGCTAAGATTTGGAAACTGCCTAGGTGTCTGTCAGAAGATGACTAGATCAGAAAACAGTGGTACCTCTACACAATGGAATACTATGCTGCCATAAAAAAGAAGGAATTCTTACCATTTGCAGCAACCTGGATGGAACCGGAGAGCATTATGCTAAGTGAAATCAGTCAATGAAAAAAAATACTACAGGATCTCACTCATTTGTGGATAATAAAGAACATTATAAACTGATGAACAAAAAGATAGATAGAGGCAGTAAAGCATCAGACTATCAAATTGCAGGGAAGGTTAGGGAGAGGTGGAAGAGGTAAGAGATCAACTGAAGGACTTATATGCATGCATATAACCATAACCAATAGCCGCAAGACAATGGAGGGTAAGGGCATGTATGGGAGTGGAGTGGGGGGGGGCTATGGTAAGATATGTACACATGTAATACCTTAATAAAAAATGAAATAAAATATAAAAAAAATAAAAAACCCATCTAATCTAATATTAGATCCAATGTGACTAAAATTATATATATATACATATACATATATATACATATATATATACATATATATATACATATATATATATATATATATAGAGAGAGAGAGAGAGAGAGAGAGAGAGAGAGTTATAGATAGATTGATATTGGTGATGGTGATGATTCCTTTGTTCTGAGCTATTAAAAATAAGTGGAATATGAAATAATTAAAATAACAGAATTCTGGGAAATGGCAGAATGAGAAATTAAAAGCTGTGATATAGTTTTAGATTTTTATGGAAATCCATTTATCATAATTAGCACATAAGTTAAACCAGAATGAATGGTTAGATTTTAAAGTACAGGTGTAATATTGTAGGTTATGGATAATGTCTTTTCTTTTTGTTTAATGGATATATGATTGGTTCTGGAACGCCATTCAGCTGGTAATGGAAATGGGTTTCCCTTAAAAGCCCTTCTTCTAGGCTTTCATAGCACCAAGACTTGACAGTTTTCTTCAGGCATGATGTAGACAGTGTATGTGCTGGCAACTTAAATAGGTACTAGCATAGATTGCTCCAAGTTGAAGGGCAAAGGTCAAACAATCAGACCTGGCCATCAAGATCATCACATCAAATAGGCATGCCATCAATGGGCTTGGGTGAGAATGCTAGAAATTAATCAGCTTGGCTCTCAGTGTTTAGCCAGGCTGATTATATATGCTGTGGAATGTGAGCATGTGATGACAGGCCTGAGAAACTAAAGTAATAGGAGTTCATTCCCAACAAAGGCTGGGAGGACCGATCAATTTGCAATATTCTTTTCTGCACCCATGCAACAAAGCAGAAACATGAAAGCAGAACATTAAGGGATGCTCTCAATGAACTGGACAAATCAATAAACATCAGTGGTAAAGAAAAAAGTTTCTCATTCTCTTGAGTACCCTGAGGGCTTTTCCATCTCAGGAAGTGATGAGCAGTGGTGGCCTCTGCCATGTTCCCTTCACCTACACGGAGCTGTCTTCTGCCTTCTCAAGGTGAACACTGCTAAGCATCCGTGGAAGGAGGATTTGAGCGGGGGCGGGGCGGGGGAGAGGGTTTAAAGAAATGACTGCCTCTCTTAGAAAGAGATGTGCTATGCTGGCTGAGAGGCAGATGGACAATTGTGTCTGTGGTCTCAGAGTAAGATAATGGGTGCCCCTGCCTTCCAAAATAATAAAAGTACCAAGTAAGTGTTTTCTATTGTCAGGATTGAAGGGCTGCATAATATTGAAGGTCTTTATTTTCTTTAGTGGACTTGAGTCAAAGATGCAGAGCTGGAAAAATAGGAAAGAATAGGCAGGAAGCAATTTAGAGATAGAAGAATATACTTACATCTAACACAGGTTAATAACGGTATGATTCCAGTCTTGGTTTGATGTGACAGAGACTTAGATTTTATGTGTACAAGAGTGTTTACATGTGTATGTGACTGTGTGGGCATGTGTGTGTGTATATATAGAGAGATGAGAAAAAAATAGGACACACAAGAAAGGGACCATCAGGGTAAGCACTTTCTGAAACTTATGAGACTGTCAGACCAATTCTTTTCTCTTCTAAATCATTTCCCATAAAACAAGGAGATGATTATCTGACTGCTGGAGGAAAGCAGCGGTATTATATTTCGTTTTGGGGAAATGTAGGTTTATGGCGGATGGAATGGTATTTTTTCTTAACCAACAACCCAACAATGGCAGAGTTCATAGAGCAAGTTAAACTGCCTGCCTGTGTTTTGTGTTTAAGCCGCTGGGATTTACATACGTTTGCATTGCTTGCAGGGGCGGTGCCATTGGAGGGACTTTTGCTCAAGGAGAAAGAGACCATCTTATATTTGTTTAACAAAAGTCGTGCTTTTCAATATTTGTCCAAGATATTCTGTAATGAGAGACGTCTGTTCATGGGGAAAATGGTTAAAATTGATTTTTCAATGGAAAGGGGATTAATTCATTGACTAGTTGTAACAGAGCATCTATTCACTGTGCCAAGCACTGGGGCTGAAACTGAACTGGCAGGCTCTTGGCTGCAGGGAACTCACAGTTAGTGATTAAGGTGGGTAGTTAACTAGATCACTCTTTTATGAAGTGATAATTCCCAATGGAGGCACATACTGGGTGCCATGGGAGCGCAGAGAAGGAAGGGCTAAGCACTCGTGGGTGGTGGGGGGAGTGAGTCATGAAGAAGGATTCAGCAGGAAAGTGAGGGAAGTTCTAGAGCATGGGAAGAGCAGGCAGCCCTGGAGGAGGAGTGTGCATGTGAAGATTCACGACTGACATGGATAGGCTGGGCTGTGCGTGCACATTGACAAAGGGTGGAGTATAGAGAGTGAGGAAGGCTTGTAGCATGGGAGGGCAGAGTCCAGTTTTGAATATTTTGAATTTTGATAGAGATGGAAATGTGCCAGATTACTCTGGTTGAGGAAATGAAGCTTCTGACCAAAAGAAAAAGCATTCATTCCTCATCATTTTTAACTAGATTAAAAAAACAACCACACATTTTAATAAAATTCACACCCAAAGATGAGAATCATAAAAATGTGACATCTTCTCCAGGCTAACATTCCCCTCTTCCCTCAATAGTTCTTCATATTGAAATAGAGAAGTTTTCAGACCTCTTGTCATCTTAGTCTATCTCCCATGGAACTAATCTGGTTTATCAGTTATGCTCAAGGCATGAGACAGTAAGCCAGAGCATTCCCGAAGTATAGTCTGATAGTCAGGGGATGCCGGGGACAAATTCATCCCAAATTGCTTTATTAGCACATTTTGGTGTACTAGTATTCTCATGTCAGCAGCCACTTTGCACTGTTTGCTGATCTTAAACTGGCAAAGTAAAAACTTCCAGGTCTTTTTCATATCAATGATAGGAAACCACTTCTCTGTCTTTCTATACAATTGATATTTTGAACTCCAGTAAGAGCTTAATGCTTAATAACTCTTAATAACTCTTTTCTTTTTGAATTCTGATAGTGTTAACCATAAATATGATAAGCTTTGCCTTTATAATAATCAAACAGACATTTGTAGTCTTGTTTTAAAGAACATATCAGCCCAGCCGGTGTGGCCTCAGTGGTTGACCATCTACTTATGAACCAGGAGGTCACAGTTCGATTTCCCATGCAGGCTTGATTCCCAGTGTGGGGTATGCAGGAGGCAGTCAGTCAATGATTATCTCTCATCATTGATATTTCTATCTCTTCCTCTCCCTCCCTCTCAAATCAATAAGAAAAACAACACATCAGATTGTAACGTTCCTCAAAGTGAAAATGTAAAACAGTTGCATAATATTTCATCTCATGATTATACCATAATATACTATTCATTATTCTGTTGTTGAACAATCAGGTTGTTTTCTGTATTTAACCATGATAAAAATGCTTCAACAATGATATTTTGACATACTTTTCTTTTCTTCTTTTTGTTATTTTACCATGGTAAAGTCCTAGTATAAAATACAGAGGTCAAAATAAGCAATGCTTTTATGGTTGTTGAAATGCAATGCTTTCTAAACCTACTTTTACTATCAATGTGACAAACTATCTAGGTCTTCAACCTCATTAGTAATGGCACAGGCATTACAGATTCAACTCAATATAATGTCATTCCACCTACATTTCTTCATTTGGTGCTACATAAAGGAGAGCATTTATGGACTACATGAATGCAGAGAACTTATTGCCATATTCCCAGCTTCTAATGCACAGTGAAGGCTTGATAAATATGTGTTGAATAAAAAAAATGCCCTTTGAATTATATAATATTTTTCTGAAATACCATTCATTAACCTTGGATTGATGTAGAATGATTTGTTGTTGGAGAACCCATTGGATTCCCAGTGCTCACCAGTTTATTTCTTGAGGACTCCTTTATAATTGTTTAGTAATGGATTTTATTTTTAAACTAGGGGCCTGGTGCATGACTGTCAGACATCCCTCTCACAATCCAGGACTATTGGCTCACCTGCCTGCCTTCCTGATAGCCCCTAACTGCTTCTGCCTGCCAGCCTGATCACCTCCTAACCACTCCCCTCCCAGCCTGATTGATCCCTAACTGCTCCCCTGCCAGCATGTTTGCCCCTAACTGCCCTCCCTTGCAGGCCTGGTCCTTTTCAACTTCTCTCCCCTGCAGACCTTGGTCCCCCCCAACTGCTCTTCCCTGCAGGCCTGGTCACCTCTAACTGCCCTCCCCTGCAGGTTTGATCACCCCCAACTGCCCTCCCTTGCAGGCCTGATCCCTTTCAACTGCCCTCCCCTGCTGGCCTGATTACACACAACTGCCCTCCCTTGCAGGCCTGGTCCTTCCCATCTGCCCTCCTCTGCTGACCATCTTGTGGCAACCATCTTGTGTCCACATGAGGGTAGGATCTTTGACCACATGAGGGCAGTCATCTTGTGTGTTGGAGTGATGATCAATCTGCATATTACTCTTTTATTAGACAGAATAAAGGCCTAGTGCACGGGTGGGGGCCAGCTGGTTTGCCCTGAAGGGTTTCCTGGATCAGGGTGAGGGTTCCCTTGGGGAGTGGGTGGCCTGGGGGAGGGACCTGTGGTGGTTTGCAAGCTGGCCGTATGCCCTGGCGACCCAAGCAGAGGCCCTGGTATCTGGGATTTATTTATCTTCTATAATTGAAACTTTGTAGCCTGGAATGGAGGCTTGGGCTTGCCAGGATGTGCAGAAAGCTTGGCTTCCTCCATCGCTGGGGAAACCCAAGCCTCCCTCCTGCTATCTCTGTGGCTGTATCTATCTTGGTTGGGTTAATTTGCATGCTCACCTCTGATTGTCTGGAGAGCGTGACTGGTGGGCATAACTGGTGTGTGTGGTTTGTGGGTGTAACAGAGTGATGGTTACTCTTTTACCGGAGTAATGGTTACGGCATATTACTCTTTTATTAGATAGGATGACACTGCATTGTAAATGAAATGATCTACTTACAGGCCAACAAATTTATCTAAATTGGAAACAAAAAAGCAATTTCCAATATTGTGTACTCTAGATTATAGCAAAGTAATCTGGACATGATTAGGGATTCATATATTTTTGGAAGTTCTGCATAATATTTTTCTATATGTATTATTCTCTCACTAATTTATTCAACAAATGTTTATTGAGGGATTATTATGTACTAGATACCTAGGATATAGTTTAGAGCAAAACAAACACATTCTTTGCCCTCATGGAGTAGATAGTTTGGTGGGGAAGGCAGGCATCAAAAGTAATTAAAGAGTGCTTTATTTTGTAAGTACAGAGTGCTAGAGGAGCCTATTATGGGCTGACATAACTAGCCATGGAAAGCTTTTTGGAGGAAATAAAATATACTGAACCCTAAAGTATGAGTAAAAGTTACATAGTGTTAAGTGGCATGTTAAGGAAGGGCGGCAGGGGCAGTAAGAGGGACTCTCATGTGCAAAGTGCTCTGGTCTGGTGACAGCAACAGAATCCTGAGGAGAGGAACTCAGAGAGGAACTGAAAACCTAATGAAGTTGAGTGTGGGCCGGTCATGAAGAGTGATGCAAGTTGAGGCAACATGAAAGATTTTGGTTTCTACCAGAAGGGCACTGGTAAACCACTGAGAGTTTTAAGCAGGAGAGTGTGACCTGATCAGATGGGCCACAAAAAGGAAGCAATCTTGTATGCTTGATTTATAATGAGCATGATTTCCTCTGTGTTGTAAAATGGGTAAATGAGTTGAATTTGTTTTGAGTTTAATCTTGCCTTCTTGGTATGTTTTTTCTCCAACTCTGCCAAGTATGTCACCAAAACGAGGCTCTAAACATCCAAAGATGGAAAACCAGCTTTGCAGGGGGCGATTGTCCCTCTGTAGAGTCAGCATCAGTAAAACTAGCTGATCCATGCTGATTACTTTTTTGAAACCCACCTCTATTCTGAGGTGGAGGTCTTGTTCTAACAAAATTTAGCTAAATTTTGTTGATTTGTAAATAGATAATTTATTTTACATTGTGTTGTGATTAAAATAAAATCTAATACTAGCCGATGATAAGGTGGCCATTCTACTGTTGGGTCTTGGAAGAAGATTTCATCTACAGAGTGCAGTAGCAGGGAGGTGTGTGTGAGATGCAAGGTATGGAGGTCTCTTCTTTTTCTGATTTTTCATACTTCTTCCACTTGCACAGGATAAAGTCATATTAATCATCATGCCAGCTAGCCTGTCTACAGAGATCACTCTAGAAACCAATTACTTTGTTGAAATCCTTTTCTTGAAATCCTCCTTTTGTGGGGAGGCGGGTTGGGAGGGAAAATATATTTGTTCACATAATTGCTTTGAATGACTTGGTTGGCTGGGAGTTCCTTGGTATGACCAGAAACCAGGTGCTTAACTGTGAATTGATTAATGACTAGTTATGAATTAGAAGACCTACTTGGACCTTAGTATAGAGTTTTATACTAATAATAACTAAACCAACTGCTATTCCTTCTTATCCCACCATCTATAATGTGCCAGATGCTATGCTAGATGCCTTGCATACATTTTCTCTAATCTTTATTAAACACCCCTACAAGGTAGGTATTCATATAATATCATCTACTGTAGGCTCCCAGCAGGAAACAGATGGCCCACTCAAATTAGGATAATTTGTGAAGAGTTTAATAAAGGGACTATTTGCAAAAGTATGGTTAGGGTGAGGGAAATCCCAAGCATAGGGTGCCTGGGGCTAGTAATAGTAGAGCTCCTTTGTTACAAGTCTAAGACTAGAGGGGGAGGAAGGGAGTGGGTGTGGGGAACAGAGAAGGCTGTTTGAGGATGCTGTCAACAGGAGTTGGGTCTGTTAAGGGATGAGGTTCATACACATCAATCCTGCAACAATGGAGCAAAGGGGATAAATATTCCAAGGTCATACACTTCTCCTTTTATCTTGCATTTGGAAACCAGAGGGCAAGGGGGCTTGTTCACATTTCCAAATAGTGCAGGGTGAATAGAGTAATGGTGGGGGAAGGGAGTGTGCAAATAGAAAATATCTTATACATGTACTAAATTCATCTATGCATTCAGTACTTAGCTCTCTGCTCTTTCCTCCTTTAGTGCTCTTTCCATTATTGAAAATGGTGACTTCAGTATCCAGGGATTTGATCCATGAATATTGTGACCTCTGAGTTGTTTTACTCCTTCACCTCCAAAATCTTTTCCTCCTTCCAACTCCTTTGCTCAGTTTCATGGCCATACTCATGAACTTATTATCACTACTGTCCTCTCCTTCACTGAGACCTCCAGGCCAGGGGTACTTCCCAAGTTCTCCTTTTGCTGGCTCCTTCTCCTCTGCTTGACCTCTAAGGATGGCATGACCAAAATCTTTCACTTCTCTCTATTTACACTATAGCTAGTGTATAATGATTATGCTGAAATTTTTATCTCTATCTCAGATCACTCTTCTGAACTTGTATATTCAAGTGCTACTTAACCTCTCTATTGGGAGACTAATAGGCACTACTGGGAGGTCTCCCAACTCATTTCCTCTTCCTGGACACACACCTCGACTGCACATTACAGCCTCCCTTACCAGTAGGTATGGCTCTGTGACAGATTTCTAGCCACGGCATGTGAGCCAAAGTGATGGATATCACTTCTAGGTTTGGCCCATTAAAACCTCCCACATGTGATTGTCCATACTCTTTATCTTTCAAATGGATACAAATGAGCCTACTGACTTTTAAAGCCAAATGTCGAAGATGGATGGGCCATAACATGGAAGGAACATGGGTCTCTGAATCACCACTTGGAAGACAGCTGCCTACTAATCAAGAATAACTGATTTGGATTTTAGCAAGAAATAAAATCTTACTGTATTAAGCCATTAAATTTTGGTATTTGTCTGTAAGAGCAGCTAGAATTACCTTGATAATGATAGCATCTTAATCTGCTCCAAGCAGAACTTTTAGTTCCCTTTACCCCATACCTACTCCTACCGTATCCTTGCCCATCTCAGTAAGTGGGGTCACCATTCATCAGCTGCTTTTTACTGGATGAGTGCTTAGCATGTGTTAGGTGCTTATTGATACTTGATGAATAAATGCATGTTATCCTTGATTCATTTCTCTCTCTTTCTGACATCTAATCCATTAGTAAACCCTATCAACTCTATTTCACAATACTCATGTACTTTTCTCTACTAGTTTGAACCATCTCAGTTCAAACTAGTTGCTATGAAAGGATTGAATTGGAGGGTGAAAGAACATACATGTTACCAGTATTATTGCAGTAGCCTCCTAACTAGATTGCTATGTTCTTTCAACCCTCCAATCCAATCCTCTCCTAGCAGCTAGATTGATTTTAAAAATGTAAATCACGTGCTCCTTGTTAAAGACCTACAGTGATTTCCCATTATACTTACTATAAAATTCCAACCCGAAAGCTGGTCTTTTAGGCCCCCTGTGACCTGGCTGCTGCTTCCCTCTCTGAGTTCATATTGTTCCATTCACTTCCTTGCTCATGAAGCTCTGGCCACACTGGCCTTCTTCCTGTCCATGAACACAACAGGTTTGTTTTCACTGTAGGGCTTTTCCTCTGCCTGAAATATTTTCTCCTGCTCTTCTTATGGCTAGCTCCTTCTTCTCAGGTCTCAGCTTCCATGTTCCCTTGTCAGAGAGGTCTTCTCTGATTTCCCAACATAAAGAATCCCCTAGTCACTCCCTATCCCAGGACCCTGTTTTGTCTTTATCGTTGTACTTAGAACTATTTGACATTTCGAATGCGCATTTTATTGTCTTCCCTCTGTTTCCACAAGGGACTTTGCTTACCTTGTTCAACATATATTCTCACCACTACAAACAGTGTCTGCCATTTAGTACATTCCTAATATGAAGCTCAAAATAATTAAGAAACTTATCCAAGCTTACACAAGTTTAAACACAGTCTTGCCTCTTGGATTTATTCAAGGCTTGTACAGTGTCTTGGTTAGCTTGTTGTCAAGATGAGTGCTATGCATCATTATTATTTAAAAAAAAACTTTTAAATTTTACAAAAGTAATGTTTTCATTGCAGAAATCCAGAAAATACAAGCAAAAAATAAATAATTAAAAAGTAATTATAACAGCAATCCTGAGCTAATTATCATTGTTATTTTGGTGTGTTTTTTCTTATTATTTATACTCATACTAAGCAAAAGTGGCATCATTTTCCCACAGTGGAATATTGGACATGTCTTTCCATGTCATATTAGTCTTGTTCAACAAGCATCTTCTTAGAGGAAACTTTAGCCCAACTTCAGTTTTGGTGGTGGTGTTTCGTTGGGTCTGCCAAGTGGATATAGCCTCCGGTCATGGTATTGCACCTCTGCAGGCACTGGATGGTGTCAGTTCATCAGTGCCATTCTCCTGGGAGTGGTGTTGAGAGTCATGTAATGCTGTGCTTTCTGTGGCTAATTTTTTTGTTCTTAAAGCTAAAAAGCGAGACCTATTGTAGAATTCTGAGACCCAGCTGGCTGACTGGTGACAGGCTAATATCTCCCAGAGTGACTGTAGCAGCTTGCAGATTGGCAGTAATGAAACTGACCTCCATTACATGTAATAAAAAATAGGAATCTTCATAAAAAACTAAATAAGAGAGGGGCACAGTAAGGGCTGCATCCTTCTTGCCTTAGGTCCTGGCAAATTGTCATGTAGTTCTGAAGCCCCCAAAGGCAAGACATTCAGTTGAGCTCAGTTACAATTTACTTTACAAATGCTGTGCATTAAAGGAGCAGTTATAACTAATACAGAATGTAAGACCAGAAGACCAGAAAAAAAGGGAAAATCAAATTTAAAACTCTAGGTAAATTTTTTAAGTGTTTTTTTAAAATATATACTTATTGATTTTTTACTGAGAGGAAAGGAGAGGAATAGAGAATTAGAAACATCAATGAGAGAGAAACAGCGATCAGCTATCTCCTGCACACACCCTCCTGGGGATGTGCCCCCAACCAAGGTATATGCCCTTGACCGGAATCGAACCTGGAATCGAACCTGGGACCCTTCAGTCCACAGGCTGGCGTTCTATACACTGAGCCAAACTGGTTAGGGCAAAATTTTTATTTTTTTAATGGTATTTCTTAATAGATTTCTGGGATGATTGGTCCAAAGACGTATTTTAACTCTAAATTTTATCAAAAGATTATTAATGAATTTGGTTCATTAATAACTAGAGGTTATGGTGAGTCAGCTTCTCAGTTCATGTTGCTGTGTACTCAGCTTCCATCAATAAATCTTACCAACAGGCCTTTTCTGGGGTTCTACAGAGGAACTTTCTCCAAGATATGGTGTGGTAGACTATAAAAGTTGCTCACATGCTGATGTCCACATGGCAAAAAGGACTCTGCAGGTATGATTAAATTAAGGATCTTCAAAAAGATTATGCTGGATTTTCAGGATGGGTACAATGTAATTACAAAGGAACCAATAAGAGGGAGGCAGTTAGAAAGAGGTAATGTGTGGATAGAAGCAGAAGTCAGTAGGAGAGATGCTATGCTGTATGCTGCTGGCTTTGAAGAAGAGGAAGGGGCCACAGGCCAAGGAATGTAGATGGCCTCTAGAAGTTGGAAAAAGCAAGAAAGTGGACTTTTCCCTAATGTCTGGGGAAGGAATGCAGCTCTGTGGACACATTTCAGACCTCTAGAAATGTAAGCTAAATTTATATATTTTTTAAATTTACTCAATTCATGGTAGTTTTTTATAGCAGCCATAGGAAACCAATACAAGTGGTCCATTTATAATTCAGAGGAGATTGTGGGCTAGGACAGTGGTTGGCAAACTCATTAGTCAACAGAGTGGCAAACCGCAGCTTGCGAGCTGCATGTGGCTCGCGTGTTTTGCCGACCACTAGTCTAGATGGACTCAATGAGAAATAGTATCATAACAAATTAGCAATGCCTGCCGTAGGTTTAGGATGTGCAGCTGTTCCTCAGATCTAAGAGGTGGTGACTGGGAATACCACTTGCAGAGCCTAACAACCAGATGCTCCTTGCAGCTCTGAAAGGTGAACTTCACACTGGACACTAGCTCAAATGGAGATGGCTAGGGTAGCTAGGGTATGTGAGTTTCAGTGAACAATGCAGCTAAGTTTTTTAAATGGGGAAATTAATTGGATTTACTCAAATTTTCCTGTATTTGAGAGCTCTTAGTTCCACTAGCATTTAGTGAACCCACTAATTTGTAACTTTGGGTCATTTGAAGCCATGTTATTCTATTTTACTATCAATGGCTAAGCAAAAGCTGTTTTGGGATAAAGTATGAAAAGTTTCTCATTTTTTAAAACATGGAAATGAGGAAATTTCTCTTGTGAAAAATAAGCCAAAGAATGCTTTGTGAACAGCAAGTATATTCTCTCTTGCTCATATCATTTACTCTTAACTTCCCCATATCTTGCCTCTGTCTCTTATCTTCTCTGTTCAGTACATGGATACCTAGCACCCATATTAAGAGCAGAATCTCGTGGGAACAGTTGTAGGGACCTGAGGATGAATCATGACTTAAGTGTTGAGGACTGTCTTGGTGAGTTACAACCAAGACCTGTTGTTTGTTATTAGCAGCTTGGCTGCTATTATCTGTCCTTTCCATGGTACAACTACTATCTGCGAACTCACAGAGGACACCCTTGGCAGCTGCAGGACATAATTACCACATTCCAGAATATCTTTCAGGCATTTGGATCTATGGCTACCTCTTTGGATTGCTCCCCTGCTAACTAATATGTTACTGCCTTGACACAATTGACAGCCGGCTGTGCCGGTGGCTAAAGGACTGCCTCTGGGGCTGTCTCAAAATGAGGTTAATGATGGGCTAGATGAGCTCTCTGGGTTTCTTAGACATCATCTACCTGGGAGCAGAATATGTGTGAGGCCCTGGTATGATGACAAGGGGGTCTCCCCACACAGTCAGATGTACCAAATGGGCCAATTATTTTTCCAGGTGGACCATAGGGATTGTTTTGCTAATTTTGAATGTAATTAAAACAAAGCAAAGTAAAACAAAGCTAGACAACTCCTGTAACCACAAAAGGCCTAGGAGGGGAAGGATTCAGAAATGAACAAAGCAGCCTCTTTCGGGGTAGAAGAAGGGGAGGTGGCTCTCTTCAGCTTGCTCTCCCGTGTTCCCACATATATTAGGACATGGCACAGGGGAATGGGGTTTATGCTGAAGTTGCGATCTCAAAAAGCTGCTTCATGGTGATTCAGATTAACTTGCACATATTGCAGATAAGGAAGCAAAGACTCTGATGAGGAAAATGCTTTCTCAGGGATTGTTGCTTGTTGGAGGAGTCGAAACCAGAACATATATCTCCCTAACTTTAGCTATAGAGAAATCCTGAGGATGTGCTGACTAAACATTAGGTTGGAAGATTCTCACCCAACTTTTGAGCATCCTGTGGGCAGGAATTATGCTTGTTCATGTCTGCATCCCTAGCATCTGGACAGGAGAAGATGCTCAATGAATGCTTGTGGAATGAACTAATGAAAAGATGATTAAATGAATGCTACATGAATAGTTCAGGGAGGCAGAAAAGTTGAAAGTTTCATTAGCACTCAGAAATCAGAATGGACTCCTAAACATGGGATTGGCTTTATCTGTATTGCCTAGTTTATTTTTTCTTATTTTCTTTCTAGGTTTCATCAATCTTGCAATTATATTAAAGACAGGTCATGAAACACAATGTCTAAAACTCTGCGTTTGTTTTTATAGAGCTGCACTATTCATTAAATTAGCCAGTAACCACATGTGACTATTAAACACTTGAAATGTGGGTAGTTTGAATTGAAATGTGCTATTAAGTGTGGGATAAACACCCAATTTAAAAGGCAGAACAGAAAAGGGAATGTAAGATGTCTCCTTGATATTTTAAAAACACCTGTTGAAATGACAATGTTTTAGATATATTGAATTAAATACATTAAAAAACTAATTTGTCTACGTTTTAAAAACTTTTTCTCACATGACTATTGGGAAATTTAAAATTATACCAAGTGGTTCATGTTTGTGGTTTGCATTAAATTAGTGTTGGGCAGCACTACTATAGAGCACCCATTTTTGTGTTTGGTGAGCAAGTGAGCTCTAAGACTGGATTAAGTAGCAGTTTTATTTGATAAAGTATAGTTAACAATATTAAATATTCAAAGGATTACTACTAAGAGTGGCATTTAGTGAAGATGTGCCTTCTTAAGTCAGTTCCATTAGTAAATGTGCTCATGTGTGAATTGGAGACTGGATCTCAGAGAGGTTAGGAAATGTGGACCAGGATTGTGTGAGTCCATAACCTGTGCTCTGTTCTTCAGATTTTCAAATGCAGTATTCCAAGATGATGGTGCGGTATGTTCAGGACTGAAGTATGCCACAAACAATTTATTACCACGTTAGGTAAGGTATCAAAGTTTGTGCTTCTTTTTATAAATTATAGGAGATCCAAGGCCATCTCTATGCTATTCCTCTTCCTGACTTGCATTCTGGCAGGGAGTTGGGCACATCCATAACAGGATGTGAGACATCGTCCCATCCTGTATGACTTTCTCCCTTGGTTACTACGAACCAGGCAAATTAAGTGTTTTTTTATATTTGAACTCACCAAGTTCTTTCCAACCTCAGGGCTTTTGCTCTTGCTCTTTCCTCTCCTTGAACATAATTGGAAGGTGATACTCTGAATTTTAGTGTTATGAGTTCCCTCTCATCTGTTTAGTCTCTGCTTAACTGTTACCGCCCCAAAGGTAGTTCACAGCGGGTCCCACTTGTTTTCTACTTTAGACTCTTTTTTATCTTTTCATGCCACTTTCTCTAATCTGCAATTACTTAATACACGTGTTAATAATTAATTTATAATAGCTTCATTGGAGGAATCACACATTGTCTCCTAGCATCTGACCTGGAGGGAGAAACAGGTTCTGTTTCAAATTTGTTGAATGTTGAATGAATGCAAAAATTGGTGTGTCTAAATATGCAGCAGCTGAATTTATATTTCATCTCCAGAAATGGTCACTGTTTCTTTCATACAGACAGCAGCTATCACTGGGGAGTGAATGTATATTTATAATTGCATTTCATGTGAAGCCAGTTGGGAGAGGAACATGCTAGTCCTTGCCAGTTTGAGGTCACATCTGTGAAGGAATGGCTGAATGGGGCTGGGTGAAAATGTAGTTTAACGTACCAGACTTCATTTCTACACACAAAGCAAAAACCTGCTTAGAAATCCCTGGGGTCCACAACTTTTTCAAAGTGAAGAAATTTCTCTGTGGCCTGAATACCTTTGTCCCACATTCAATACATTAATAATATCATTATTTTGAAGGATACCAAAGTATTAGTAGTGCTTTCCTTAATTTTAACAGTTTACTCTTCATTTCCTCTTGAAGTGGTGTAAGACATTTTCAAAAATGAAAGGGAATAGGATGCATTTTGCCTTGAGAACTATATCTAAGAATTTCTCAATATACTTTGAGATGAGGGGAGCCACCTGTAGTTTTGCAAAATCAGAATTAGGAAACAACAGGGATGGGCGGGGAATATTTCTGGGTAATCTGGGGGTGGTGCCAGGATACTCCCATGTAGAATTTATTTTATTTTAGTTTTTCACAGGTGGTGGCTTTTTGGAGAAAATAGATGGGCCCCTTGACCATGATGTTCCTGCCTGGTTCAGGGAGGTTCCAGGTGGGATTTGGTAAGCATGGGCTACAGAGCAGCCTCAGCCTGTTCAGCTCTTGGTTGCTTGGCTATCTGGCATGTGATTTTGCCTCTGTTCACACAGACCTCACATGCCCCTTTCCTGCTGCTCCTGGCTGGAAGGAGACCAAAGGGTAGCTGCTTCCAGGAAGGGCAGCTGTAGAGCCAAGAAGCAGCTTCTATTAAAGTCAAATTAGAGGTGAAATAGACTAGCCTCTGCTTTCCTTCTCAGGAGGTGCCAGCTCTTTTTAACCCAGACCCAGAGCCAGGGGTTGGGGGTGGGGGGATTAATATCCCATCATTCTAGCTTACAAGAACATTTACTGCAGGGTCAATGTGAACCCAATAGAATTTCAAATCACTTACAATAAGGTTGCTGTGAGTTTTGCACATGTGTGTACAGTGGAAAAAAGATGAAGAGATGAAACTGCAGATCCCTGGGCCACTTGTCAAAGAGAAAAAGCCTTGATGCCAGCGAGGAGCTAAGCCCATCCTTTTCAGTTCTTTTAAAGTGAGTGGGTTTGAGCAGAGAAAATCCTACTGTGCTGAATGATTCTGTCGGGAGAGAGGTGGAGATTTTGGAATATAAATGAATGCTAGTGAGTTGGAGAATAAAGACTCTCCTTTATCCGTGTATTATGAGCTTCATGTGTGATGAGCATGCGTGTTTCCAGATTAACCCCAGCCTGCCAAGGCCTGTTTAATGGCATTATTATTAATAGCATCTTTGATCCCAGCATGTATTTACTATACCTGTCTGGGGGGCATCTACTCTGATTGGTGGGGACACCCTGCTTGGGCACATGGGGGATCTCAGGAGGGAAGCAGGTGGACTTTCAGTCTACAGAGATTTGGGATTTCCTGGGGGGTTAAGGGGACAGGGTGGGGGAACTTTGGCTGTGAAGTAGGAACAGTTTTCAGAGGAATGGATAATTCTTAAGGTTATCCTGGGTCTAGGTTTCATGTTCAGTTTTGAAAAAAGCAACTAATTTTGGCAATTGAATACGAAGGGAAATTCGCTAAGAGTATAAATGTGGAGAGAAGAAAGGATAGTAGAAACAAAAAGAAATTTTTGACACAGAGAGAGACAAGTGAAGAGAGAAGATTTGGTAGGAAGAACAAGAGGGAAGAGAAGATTTGGTAGGAAGGAGAGGAAAGTTATGTGGTGAAAGGAGAAGGAGTGTGGCTATGAATTTGCCAGTGGTCTTTTCCCTCATGCTCTGCTTCCTTTTCATAGTGGCTTACACAGGAAAAAAGGGGACAGTGGGAAAAGATGTTCAAGACATCAAGGACCACTCTTCCCTCTTCAAATTTTTCTTTCTCCCCCCTTCTCCTCCTTTGTTGCTTCCTTTATCTTCTCTTTCTTCCTTTCCATCGGAGTTCAGATATTTTGGGGAAATTAAGCCTGAATGTTGAAACAACTTGTTTGGTTTCAGGCAAATCTCTTAATTCCCCTATTTCTGCCATCCTTTGTCTGCATAGTGGAAAGGATCTGCACTTGTGCATGTGAAATACTCTGTCCTTCAGACCATGAACGCCTGTGAAAGGTAACTGAGAGTGCAAATTATTTGTGTTGTTAATATGTAGGCATGAATACTCTGAAGTAAAACTACAGGAAATTAAATGTATTTAAAATGCACAATAAAAATAGCAAAAGTTCAGTGACAATTCTTTCTTCCTGGCTACTTTATGAGGATTGCTCATCTCTTGTCTTGGAAGTAGAATTGTTCCTGGATGTGCTCGGAAGGATGTGCCCTTTTCTGAGATGCAGAGCTCAGGGAAGATATTTTTTTCTTAGAAAAGAGGATGAATATATTTTTTCTGAGTAACACATACAAAAACATTACATGTTATTACTCAACGTTACTCTGTCTTGCTTTTTTCCCATGAAGGGTCTTGACATCTGGTTTCAAGGGGTGTAAAGGAGGATGGCTTAAATTAATCAATTACCAACCAACCAGACAACCAAAATAAAGGTATATGGAGATTAAGAGGGCATGCTGAAATGTATCTAGTGTTAAGTGAATTGTGAAATGCTTCATAATATGTTCTCACTCTTTCCGCGGTTGGGAGGTATGCCCTACGATCTATCTACCCGGGCACTGCAGAAGTTCCAGGTGGTGGAGGGGTTGATGAGATCTCCCCATGCACTTAGACAAGGGTAAAGTGTCCCTTTGTTTAACAGAGCAAATGGCTTTGTAGAATTTTTTAGAACAGCCCTTGCCTTGCTTTCCAGCTCAGATTACTGAACTGGACACATGCTTGTCCACAGAGATGCTCACCTTAGACAGGAGTCAGCTGTCCTTATGCCTTATACATCTCTCCTCTTTTCTGATGTTTGCCCCTTAGTAGAAGCAGATGGACTGGAAATTGCCTGAACTCTCCAAGCAGTAGACCTTCTGCTTTTCTTTTTGGTGAACAGCTTTATCTGTAAAATGACTGTCCACGTATACCCTGGCTGTTGGCATGACATGTGAAATAAAGATGGCAGAGATTGTGAGAATGTCTGCTGGCAGTCACACTTCAGTGTGTAAACTTAACCAAGAAGTGCTAAAATCTCAGACATTTCAACATTTCAACGTATTTACAAACATCTTTTCACAACGAAGAAGACTTTATGGAGGGGAAGGGGAGAGAGGTCAATGACAAGGAAGTGATGCTCATTTTGAGCATGAAGATGCTTCACTGACATGAGAAGCTTTTGGAATCCTTGCTTTTTCTCCTTCCTCGCTCCCTCCCTCCTCCCCACCTGCAGGCCCTGACTGCAAATCCCCTTGTAATTATCCCCATCACCGAAGCCTGGAAGGCTCACCTTCCATAACAGGGCATATTAGAGGGGCTAAATGTCTCTCGCCGCCCAGGGAAAAATATTCTTTTGTTTGAAGAGGAAGTTTGCTCATCCAAAGATTATGTTCTCCTGTGATTGTGCCACAATCGGAAGGGAGAGAGATTTTCATATTCCCTGTGACTGACTGTTGTGGAAAACATTGTAATATCAGGGTTTAGATCGGTGAGGTAGGAGTTACAGAAGATTTTGTGGTGGTCTCTTTGCCATTGAAAGGGAATATAGCCATTTTCCGGGATTAGAGAGGATGGGGAGGGAGAGGAGCTGCATGTGGTGTGTGATTCTTCTGGCCTTTGGAAATTCCCCTGTGGCTTAGTGGGATGTGTGATCTAGGCACACCAGTCCCTGGGGATAAAAATAACATTGATAACCTCGTTTTTTCCCATTTCAGTGTCCCATGTGGACAGACCCTGTTGGCTAGCAGTGATGTTTTTCAGGCCTACCCATTAGGGGCATTAGGAGTAGGAAAGAAAACCCTATTGGTTCTTCTAACTTGGGTGTTTGTGCTTTTAACTGGAGGTTTTAAAAATACAACAAAATGGTTAGTGGAAAATGATTAATGGGCACTGTAATGTAGATTAAACACAGTTTATGCACAAGTAGTTTAATAATAAATAAATCATTGGCAAATTACAAGTGAGCTATAACTACAATGTAGTTTGATTGTCCACTATGGAACCCATCTCACTGGACTTTTGGTAAGATGTTAGCCAGGAATGGTCTGGGGCTAGATCTACTTTGTAGATGTCCTGTGTCCATGAGTTTGCTCCTGGTTCTATGAGGGTCTCAGGTCTGATGATCAAATTCAGGGATGCTAAATATAACCTCAGCCAGGATAGACAGCTCATTGATCTTGACTGATATTTAACCAAGTAGAGTCCCAGATTGAATTCCACTTCTGAAGCAGTCTAGGATTCCTGGGTCCTGTGAGGGTCTTCACTCAGACCCAGGGATGATAAATGCATAGCAAGTGTGTCTCTTCTACCTGCCCCCAGCCATGGCATACTTAACTAATTGATCATGACCTACCTGACCTTGAGCCCAGGTAGCGTCACAACTTGGTGTGGGACATGAAGCCCATTGGTAATCCATGTCCCACAATGTCCTGATGCTTGAATTGATATCCTTATTTCAAAGCATAGAAATCCTATTTTCAGTGCTTAAAGTTCAATTCTTAAAGTAAAGGCTCCGGCTAGTTCCCCCAGGGTTGGTGCAATTTGTATTCCTTATTGCTATTAAGAAATCCACATCATAAAAATCAACATCAGCATGGTAGAATAAAAAGAGAATGGTATTATTTGTTTTGAGCTTGGATCTTGGCTATTCCACTCACTAACAGTGTGGCCTTTGGTAACTATGTATCTAGGTATTGGGCTTTTATGTATAAACTGTAGATAAAAAGATTTAACTTGCAAATATTTTTGTGTTGATAAGAAGTAATAGAAATAAATAGCCTAGAATATTTTCTGATATATTTAAGCATTAATCAATTATGGGCCTGATGCATGCTAACACAGGTAAAGGAGACTAGTGCAGAGCCTGGCATGTAGTGGACATCCACTAGATTCCATTTTCTCTTTTTCCTTTGTAGGCATATTCATAGATTATAATAATTTTTTGTATGTGTGTTTATTTCTCAGGTCATTCTGATGAAAGGTAAGCTCCACAGGTAGCTCATTAATTTTGTTTACTGCTGTATCTTCATGCTATAGTTTTTGAAACATAGTTGTTACTCTGTAGATACTTGTTGAGACACTGAATATGCTTTTTTTATTTTTCTTAATAAAATGATAATCTGTAAGAGACTTTGATGCAGTTCCCCTCTACAGTGCCCCCTTAAAGGCTTGCCAAGTGGTTGTGTGAAGATGCTGTTCTACTGTTCTACTGTAGGGAGGAGAGGGGTTAATAGGCTTCTCAGCCTTTATATAAAGGGTAAGAGTCTCATTAGGATTGGAGGCTGCATAGGAATCTTTCGAACACTTCCCAGTGAGGCTGTGTGGGTCTCAGTTCAACAGTTCTGACTGTAAAGTAGCTGTCTGACCCAGGGTCGGACTTGAAGGGCTTTCCTGTTGAAATATTTTAAGTAGACACCATAATGCTGCGTTGCCCAATAAGGTGGCCATATGTAGCCCTTGACCTCTTGGAATGGGGCTGGTCAAAATTGGGATGTGCTGAAAATGTGAAATACACTCCAGATTTTGAACATTTCATATGAATAAAAGAATGTAAAATATCTATCTTTATAAAACCCTAATATGCAAATTGACTGAATGGAGGAATTGCCTGCCCAATGATCGGTTGGTGGGTGGTGGGGCCCGCGAGCGGGCAGCACCAGGCCAGCCAATGCAAATGCCAGTGGGCAGAGGAAGGCGACCAGTGGTAGGGTGATCAGGGGGTGCAGCTGGCAGCGGCAAGGGAGCGCAGCCAGCAGCAGCATCGGGAGCAGGGCTGGCAAGCAGGTGGCTTCAGGCTGCCAACCAAGATGGATGCCAGGAGGATCCCCTGATCGCCCCTCTGGTTGCCTCACAGATCGGCGCTGATCGCCAGCCAGACCTAGGGACCCTACCCTATATATTTGGAAACAGTCTCTTAGATTTAAAAATTAAAACCTGGCAAGGCTACTCTGACATTGAAAAAACAGGATGATGCAGCGATGACGTGCATGGACTCTGGCTTGCACATTTTGTGGTCAGCCTGGATTCTGACACTTATAACTGTGTGACAAAGCCAATTATTAACTTCTCTCTGCTTCAGTTTTTCCACCCCTAAGATGGGGAAAATGGTACTACTGCCTCAGAAGGATCATGTTGTGTACTACTTTTTATAAAAATAAGTATCTTCCCATACAAGAGCCTTTCACTTTTGTGAAAAGTATGGGCATTGGTGCATACAGCATCCCAGATTGCGAGAGGGATATCTGACTGCCTGTAAACTGCAGTCAGACATCCCCTGAGAGGCCCCAGATTGCGAGAGGTGCAGGCCCAGCTGAAGGACCCCCCACCCCGTTCACGAATTTCATGCACCAGACATATAGTTTCATTAATAATGTTCAATATTGATTACTTTTTGAAATGATGGTTATATTAGGAAATATCTGTTATTAAAACTAGTTTTTTATTTTTAAAATTGTGGTTACTAGAAAATTTAAAATGACATATGTGGCTCACGTTTGTGCTTGCATTATATTTTCTTTAGCAAGTGATGCTAGAAGGAGAAACACTTTCAGAGAAGGGTAGAGGAAAGAATAGAGGATCAGGTGTCCAGAGAGTTTATCTCTTGATTCTGCACAAATTTAGTATGTACCTTTGAAAGATCCAACTAACCAATCTGCACCTTAGACATTTTTGGAAGAGCCTGTTAAGAGGCTTTGATAGCTAAGAAGGAAAAAGCAGTGTTGGAGAAGTATACACTTCCAGTAAGTTAATTTTCTTATTTTTATTCCTAAAGCCACTTTGGGGGATATCTGGGATGCAGGCAGCCACACCTTCCTGATTCTGAGAAGAATACACTGAGGGTATTTTTTAATCTGACTGGGCTCACTTTTTGATGGAAAGACACAGGGTTCAAGAAGAAAGGCAGGAAGTTCTGCCTTTTGTAGCTAACTGGTGGTAAATAGGACTTTTTAGCCAAAGTCCCTTCAAAACTATGATTCTTATGAAATGGATTAACAGACTGTATAATTCTCATCCTTAACATCTCTGTTCCACCTTATGCTAGACTCAGAAAAATACCAGATCAGTATTTGGACATAGTGGGTGTATAATAAAATAATGACCTATCAACTTGGGAAATGCAGACCTTTCTGTGTATCAGAGACTATGGGAATCTTACTCTCCCACAATCTCTGCTGGGAAGGAGTCAGAACTCTGATGATGATGTTTATCTAATTTAGACTGTGTCTATATTTAATTTAGATTGTGTCATTCTAATTTATATTATGACCCTCTCAATTGAAATTGAGTCTCCCTTAATGTTCTGTATGGTATCTAGTGTGTTTTTCATGCTCAGATAATATGAATGCTAAGAAACAGCTTTGATTCCTGATGTGTTTTTTGTTAATGTGTTCTTTGGAGGAAGTTCTATTTTAGAAATTTTTGACTTTTGAGTTCGGTCTGTGTTTCTCCCAAACATTTTAGAAAAAAGTGGAAAACTCAAGGACCATTATTTGAACATCTAGATGATTGGTGGAATATTTTCATTTAAAAAATCCAGTTATTTGATATTATGTAGACATGGTTTTATGCTGTGATATTTCTTTCACTTATCTATATAATTGAGCTTATCTGTCTTCTGGTTGATAAAACCCAGGTGCCTGAAGTTGCATGCATTTTCCACTCCCTGTGTGTGTACAGAAAGACCTTCAGGTTGCATTTCAATGCATTATTTAATTCCTCTTTTTTCTCTTCTGTAGTGGGATGTTAAAGAACAGGTGTGGACTCTGGAGTCTACCTTAGAATCTGTGCTCTGCTGCATAGCTTGGCGGCCTTGAGCAAATTATCTAATTTCTTTGGGCCTCAGTTTCATTAATGTACTTTAGAGTAAATTATATCTAGCTTGCTTAGTTATTTAAGGATTGATTTAGATTACCTCCATGTGATGCTTAGAACTTAGTAATAGATTTGCTCATAAAAAGCTAGGTTAAAAAGGAGTATTTGATTTTTTTGCAAATTCACAGATATCCTATATTGCTTCTACTCAGAACTTCCCCCTCCCATAGATAAATATTTTTGCAGTTAATTTTTAATATCTCTACAAAATATTTACTTTGTCTTTATGATTTTTTTTTGCCTGCTTTGCAGATGGGGGAAACTGAGACCCTTGAAAATAGAGAATCCACTTGCTTTCCCTTTAGGCCACTATGTTCTTTTGTCAAAGTAACTAAAGTATGGAAATTCTGACCTTTCATTGCCAATGAAAATCTACTCAAAATCACTTATTATAATATCCCCCAATAGAAACAGGAAGCTGAATGCCCGGATCAACCCTTTAACAATGAACAAGAGGAGAATCCAAGATGGTGGCATAGGTAAACACCTACACTGTTGCCTCGCACAACAATTTCAAAACTACAACTAAAAGAATGGACGGCATCCAGAACCACAGGAAAGCTGCCTGAGTGGAAATTCTACAACTAGAAGGAAAGAGAGGAGCTCACGGAGACCCAGAGGAGCTGCAAAAAGCTGAGGTATGGAGACGCGCTCTGGAGAGAGCGGGTGCTGGAGTACCTGGCTGGCTTTCTCTGGTGGGAGAGAGACGGAGACTCCCAACTGCATTGGACCCCTTATCCTACGACACTGAACCCCAGGTCCAGGCGAGACTCATAGGGGGAAGTTTGGACTGTGAAAAGGGAGAAGTGCACGGAAATTTAGGGGAGTCGCAAAAGGACAGAAGTCTGGTGGTGTGCACAGCACTGCACGCAGAGGACCGACTGCTGATTGTGCTACTGGCTTTCACGAGTGGGCGGGAGACAGACCCTCCCAACTGTGCCACTTCTAACTCCACTAAACCCCAGTTTCGGGTGAAACCCTGGGTACCCAGACTCATATGGTCCCGGAGCACAGGGGAGCTGGAAAGGCAGTTGTCTAGAGGCACTGTGCGCGAGAGCACAGGGCCCGCTCCAGCTGTTACCCAGAGTCACGTGAGACCCAGGGTTCAAACAAAGCCAAAGCACATCAACATATGTTTGTTGGATCTCCTCTATGTCCAGAGGCGTATGCTAATGCCTGTGATTCGCAGAAAAATAACGATACAGGATTCAGGGAAGAGAGGTTTGCTGAGAGCTGGAGTCAGGACATTTTCTTTGGGATAATCTAAGGCTGATGCTTTTAAACTCTTACTCTGTCCTACCTACTGAGTTTTGGCTTCTGCAAGTCTGGAGTTGGGCCTGAGCTTTTGCATTTCTAACCAGTTCCCAGGTGCTGCTGCTGCTGCTGGTCTTAAGGCCACACTTGAGTTTTGAGGCTAAGAGATGAGCTGGATCTAGCCCAGGGAGGACAATTGAGGAAAGCACCCCAGGTGGGATGTGCCCAGCTTTGCCTGTGTATTTCTGGCCTTTGCCTCCCAAATACCTTTTACTGGGGTGCCCCTTCATTGCTCTTGGTCGGTGTCATGTGGTTTCACCAAATGGTAAAGCAATATGTTGCATCTGCTCATTATTCAGAAAGAGAAAATTCCCACCTTTGCTATAATGGCCTTGTAATCCTTCCTTCTCTTTCTCAAAATATTTTCATTTGAACACTTAACTCTGTTTCTCCATTTTCATCTGGTCCACCTCCTCCCTCTGCAACTCTTATTTTCACAGCAGTGAAGTTGCTGGGCTTCCCATTTGAAATATCTTTTAAAAGGTTTAAAGACAAAGAATCCCTCAAATTGCAATTACAAATTACAATTACTGACGTAAAACCCAGTGTCCTATTGCTTTGTTGACTGCAGGATCCAGCCAACTGTTGGGTTAGCGGGGGCTGGTAGAGTTAAAAAGAGGACCTGGTTGAGTTGCCTCACCCTGGGAGGACAGAGGCATGCACAATCAGATATTTAACACTCCTTAGCAATTATGGGAGTTTTTATTCTATTCCTGGCAGGGAACATAGCCCTGTACCATAGTGTTTCAAGTTTTCCTCCAATGCTATCTGATAGAAGTGCTTTTATCCCCCGAAGATACAGTACAAAACACAAATCATCATTGGTTTTCTCTCAGCTGGAGCTGCTGCTTCTCCAAATACATTTACTCTGTGCAACTGCTCATCAGACCCATTTTTCATCCTTCATCCTGCTCCTTTACGACGGCTGGGTTTAAGGCCTTTCTTCTGTTCTTTGTTCCTTTAGTTCAGCGAAGTAAACAGCAGGATTGATCTTACACTGCATTTTGGTATTGTTCCAAGTGCTCATCAATAGACATGGCTGGGAATGCACTGACTGGAAAGGAAGGGCAGATGGAAATGCACTTCTTGTTCTTTGTGCCTTTTAGTGTGCAGCGGAATGTCCCTAATCTGAGGGCTGCTACCCTGGCTGCCGATCGACATGCAAATTCATCATCAAATGATGAGTCCCATATTAGTTCTAAAGGAAGTCTTTAAAGGTTATCAGGGAGGAAAAGAAAGAAAAAGAGAAAAGATAATAAAAAAAGGGGCTTTTCTTTACTACATCTTATGCCCAGGTCATTAAAGTGTCTTAGGAAAGAGCAAGAGAGAATAAATAAGCTGTTATATTGTGTTTCTTTTCACACTGTATCTGTTTACAGGTACATAAAGTGAAATGCTCTGCAAGGCAATTTAAGTTAGTGATGACTAATAATCAGCAGTAGTGGCCTTATAAATGAGCAAAAATTTTATTAAAGGATGGGCTTTGTCATTTTTTTCTTAATTATTTGGAAAACATTTCATATGGGCTATGTTTTGTAATTATTTTCTTTAAAAGGAAGCAATAGTATTTTGACTTATAATTTTTCTTAAAAGGTGAGGACTAAGTTGAATTGTGGCTGAAAGGTGCTGCTTTTATGGATCACATACTATTCTGTTATTAAAGCAAGGCAATAAAAGTTGGCTGGATGGAACGTTGGATTTGTTGAAGGCCCATCAGTAATTATAATGCTTTTAGGTATTTTTGAGAGATAACAGGTTGAAGGGGGAGTTTGTGTAAATCATTATATTGTTTTGAACACTCCTTGAGAGCAGGACACATACCATTGCTTATCAGATGGTAGGCACAGAGACAGTGACTGTATATTGAATGCTGTGTGGACCCCATCTTTTCTCTGTAAGAGAGCCTCAATTTGTAGGGCAGTTAAGGAATCCTATATCCTATCTACCGTAAAGCGTAAGTTCTCATTCGTTTTCAATACTGGTTACATCTCAAGAGTTACTTCTTCTGTGCAGCTTTTCCTCTCCAGAGTTCCCCAAGTAATCCCACTTTCCCCATGGCACTGGCCATTCCTATCTTTGTTCTGGAAATGTACTAAGTACATGCTTTGTCCTATGTATAATGTCTATTTTGGGTCATCCAGGTTTGTACTGGTGTGGTTTAAGGTTTTAAGAATAAAGATAAATTAATTTCTTTTGCATCCTCACTGAATCCATGAAGTTGACTGAAAATAAAATATCAAAACCATGAGAAAGATGCTATTATAACAACCTTGTTAATGCAATGCTGGTTTAGACCCATGGTAGTGGGCAAAAAGAATGCATGGATTGATTTCTAATGGACAGGGAAAATGTTTCTTTCACACATTCAGAACTAAGGATATCCTTAATTCATCTTTTACAACACACAGCAATATTAAATAGAGGTTGAGGATTAAAAAACTGGCATTTGGGACCCTTAAATGCAACAGTGACATAATGGATGGATGGCAGATAGCCAGATACCATCTACAATAAGGAGAGGTTCTCTAGCAAAGTCAGGATCATACTTGTGCATTTTATCTACTGTTGGCTGACCTCTTTAAGAAATGTGATGGTTTTGTGCAAATAAGTTTCCTTATGTAAATGAGTTCAAATTTTAGCTTAAACATCAGTTTACATTTAAACCATTTTAAACCACATTTCAACTAATTATTTTTAAAATCGTGTTTTGAGTTACATGTGACTTTCCTCTCCCAATTTTCTCAAATATTTCAACTCTCTGGGAAGTAACTGTTTATGTGTTTACCTATAAGCTTCTTAAGTAGAAGATTCTTTTTATTCAACTTTGTTTTCCTAGTCCATGCACAGAACAAGTGCTCATAAATGTTTATTGAATGAATGTTTGAATGAATAAATAGATGAATTAAGAGCTCTTAGCATAGATGACCTTGGCCAAAGACATTTAACACAGAGCTAGAAACAAGATCAAGAATTCAATCTCTGCCCCTAACTTATTCTGAAAATTCCAGGCATCTGTGTTATCCCCCAAACACTGGGGTGGTGGGATTGTTTTGGGATTCATGGTTTACCCTTAGTTCACTTTCTGTGGGAACTGCCTGTACTCTTGGTCTTTGTCAAAAGGCATTAGGAAATAGGATATTGAGAACTCAAGTGGTTGATGGCAGGACAAAACTCAATGGCATTCCTGTGGGAGTAGCTGAATCAGGTTAACAGTGAAGACCAGAATGAAGGCCTAAGTATATCTATTGATGGGGTCCTGAGAACCACCTGAATCTAGAACCACTCATTGTGTCCAACTGTCACTTTTTCTACCTCCCACTTCTACTCTATTTCCTGCCCTCAGATTTCAGGAAGTCTCTTCTTTTTTAAATACTTACCCCATTTACCCCTAGCCCTAATTTAAATATTTCTTTGTTCAGATTTCTAAATAAAACATCTGGGCAATTTCAGTAATTAAATTTGAAAACCCTCTACTCTTGGGTTCCTCAACAGGAGGCCCAAATTCAAGAAAAATAATCTGTATTCCTCTGAGTTGCTCTCTGATACTTTCCCCCTCATCTAAGGGATAATAGTTTTTGTGAAGCTACAGCTTAGAAAATAACTTTTCTTCTGTATTAGGAAACAAGATGGGAAGAGCATGTCAGCTAAGAAACTCAAGAAGTATTAAAGTTGAGAGCTGAAAAGCAACAGAGGTTTCTACTTTATTAAGAGTTTCTAATAACTCATGTCCTGGCTCCTTGGAATGATAGCTTTTTTTCATTCAATGCTGCTGAATGACTTGGTTCCTCTGCTCAGGAAAGGACTATGTCAGTGACCACATAGCACAAGCAACATCAATCCTGTGTGGAAATTGGAAGTATTGGCCATGTCCAGTGGGGAAAATAGCCAGATGATTAATGCGAAGTCCAGTCTTGGGCAAAATATTTTTCCCGTTGATAGTACTACTTTCACAAACCTGCACAAGAACATGCTCATTTGGTCTAGTACTTAGGGTACCAAGTAAGCTGCTGTATCAAAGAGATGCCTAAGTATAGATACCTAAGTATAAGCACTATGATAAAAATGTATTTCTCTCTAGCACAATAGTCAGAGATCCAGGATTTGGTAAGGTGTCTTTGCCATCCTCAACATGTGGTTTTCGTTTATGAGTACAAAGCTTGTGCCATTTCCATCCTATGGTAAAGGGCAGGGAGGAAAAACAGGAAGAGTGCATGCCAATTTTTCTTAAGAGCACACCCTGGAATTAGGATATATGACTTGTGTTCACCTATCATTATTAGCAGAACATAGTTATAATGGCCAAACTCAGCTTGGGAATGTACTATTTTGTTGGATAGCTATTGATTCATCTAAAACTCTAGAATTTTATTACTAAGTAAAAACTGGGAACTGGATGTTGTCAGATAATTAGTAGTGTCTGTCATATTCCTCAAACCCACTCTTCATCCATAACCTACCCTTTCTGAGAAGGGTACAGGGAAACTGAATCAGAAATACGGTTAATCAGGAGACATCCAAAGAAATCAGTAGAAAGATAACTCAGAGTACAGCTATATTGATTGAGAGTGGTCTGTCCACCTTTTTTGTGTATCAACCAGTCATAGACTGAAGTGAACATTAATGGCTATCACCACCTGACATGTGAACATTCTCTGACTTCTCAGAAGTTTTCACCCTACATCAACAGAATCCCTAATCCAAGGTGTATTCTGTGCTCCCAACTGTAGAGATTTATATTGTGAGAATAATTTTAAAAACAAGGGTAGAAAAATTTGATTTTACTGAATTATCTGCCATTCTCATGACATTCAATAAAAAAGAGGAGAGAGAACAAGAGTATGGAAATTGTTTACTTTTCTTTATATATCAAGATTTGGACATAAAATATAGATTGTTGGTTTCACATATAGTTGTTATACTTGCTGTGAAAATGATATAAAAATATTGGGAAAATTGAGGTGGAACAATTCCTTTACTTTTGATAAAATTACCTTAGATTTTTCAGAAAAATTTGTATTTAAAGTTTACAATAAAAAAAACACCCATTAATGTCTCATGATGTGTTTTTTTATTTTTTCAAAATTCCTTGTATTTTATCTACACAGCACATATTATTTCCTATTTTTAATTATAGATTGTCTTTTTTAAAAAAATGTGTATCTTATCTCTTGGATGTGACCTATGTCCTTAAGGAGAGTATCCTCATGATTGTTCTCTGTGCTCCTCAGCAGCTATTAAACACTATTCTTTCCTTCTAGCAGGTACACAATAAATACCTCCTGGGTGGATGAATGAAGTGAGCAATCAGAGATTTAGGTTAAGTGCAGGTAGTAGCTCAAACAGCATCTCCTAGAAAAGCATGTGGATCCCTTTACCCTGGGCTAATTTTTGCATAGTACCTACTGCTATCCCACAAGACTTCATCTGTGAGTTTAACCATTAAGTGTCTGTTTTCAGCACTTAAGAGTATAATTCATAAGGTCAAAAAGTTTCTCTCTTTTGTTCACTGCTATATACTAAGCATTTAGAACAGTGCCTGGTTCAATAAACACTTATTGAAAAAAAAAACTAATGCATTATTATAATGATAAAGGGACAATTTAATTCATCAATATGACTTTGGAGGGTTTCATAGTATATGTCTCCCCACACCTCCCCAACTAAAAGACTTTGATGAGCCACTTGAGGTAGGGCTTGAGGCACCAAAGAATCTTCTCAAAGAGTTGAACTGCTTTCTAAAGAGGGTAGTGTTGTTTATTCAAGTGTTCAATGTTTGCTAATAACAGAATGACCTGGGTAACATGAGTTCAGGGGTATAAGCTGGAGCATAGTTGAATTTTTTCTGCATTGTAAATGGGTAGAGGAACTTGAAGCTTTTGAGAATAATTTGGAAGAAGGAAGGAGGCTGACCATGGAGTCCAGAGAAGAGGAAAAAAAAAACCCTCTATTATGATATAACTGAGGAGGGATTTGGGAAAAATAAAACATCCAGTATAGATTATAGTAAAATGCTATGTGCAATCCTATACAGACCCTTCTTTCTTTCTATTTTGAAAGCTTCCTGATCTTTAGAAAAAAGTACTACAAATATCCCCAATGCTTAGAATGATTGTATTTTTATTAGAAACTATTAAGGGAGCTGAGTTCAATTTCTGGATATGTATGATCTGAAGAAGTTAGTACTCCTGGCTATTGGGAATGGAGGGATGTCTGATAATCATCTAAGGTTACATGGAACATATTAGTACACTAAAGGGAGACAGTCCGTCATGTGGGTATTCTGTTTCTCCTATTACACTCTGAGATCCTTAGATTCAGGGCATGTATCTCTAACTTTCTTTGAAGATTCCACAAGGCAGTAGGGAATCTGTGAATAATGATTCCTTAGTGAGTGTTAACTGTGTCAGTCTGCTATGGCTGCATAACAAACAACCACCAGATCTCAGTTGCATTTGCACATATCTGTGGATTGACTTGAGAGACTAAGCTTGAATAGGAGCCCCTGCTTCCAGTTGTAGGTCCAGCTGGGCTTGGATCCTCATTGTGTCATGGACTTTGGTCTTCTCTATGTGGACTTATTTGAGGGCTCAGTTTGAAGGGATAGCATCTACTTGAAGGGAAGCTATATTTTAATTGTGATGACAAATTCATAAGAAAAGAAGCAGAATATAAGATGTCTATTAAAGATTAGACTGGTAACTGGCAAACTTTCAATTTTGCTCACATTTCATTAGCTAAAGTATTACAAGCTAAGCTCCAAGTCAAGTAGTGGCCTCTGCTTCATGTAGGATGAACATCAAAGATTTTGGATACAGGAGGGATGAAGAATCAGGATCTGCAATTCATCTACTGTTTTAACAGAGTGACTGGCCAGTGGTAAGTGATGCTGAGATGCTGGGCCAGACAGTCCATTCTCAGCAGATGTTGGTGTAGGCTGTGATTTGAGGGCCTTTGAGAGAGTTCTTTTATTTTTCCACTTTGCAAAACGGGCCATTAAGTTAAAAACCTATTTTTGTAATAGAATGCACACAACAGTACACATATTGACTTATGTTTTTAGTCAATATCAAGATTTATTGTCCCCAGAGTTAAATAAATCGTGATATTGACCCCATCATAAGCCAATATCTGCCTAATGCATTTTTTTAAAAGTATTTTGTATTCATTTATATTAATAGAGCACAAACAATCACTCACAGTGTTATTTTGTTTTCCCTTTTTTGTTCTTTCTCCATTGTTATTTTTTCATCTGTCCTGGTAATTAGCTCAGGGTTAATGTGAGATTTACTGAAATAGTATTCACTGGTGGAAAGATCGCCAAACAGTAGACACTGCTTCACTGTAGAAAGAGAGAGATTTGTTTACATAGTAAACTATGCCTTCTCTGATTCCGGATGGTAGAAATGAATTTTCTTCAGTGATTGTTTTTCCCTGGGTTCCTCTACTGTGTGATATTCTTATATACAGTTGCTTTGGGTCAGTGGGAACATGGGGGTGACATAGGTAAGGCAGGAAGGGACAATAAGTCACAGGTTCTTCAGTTGTCCTTTTTTTTGTTTGTTTTGTTTTTTACTTTCTATGCTGCTTTATTCTTTTTTAAAAATATATTTTTATTGATTTCAGAGAGGAAGGGAGAGGGATTGAGAAATAGAAACATCAATGATGAGAGAGAATAATTGATCACCTCCTGCATGCCCCTGCTGGGGATTGAGCCCGAAACCTTGGTATGTGCCCTTGACTAATCAAACCTGGGACCCTTCAGTCCACAGGCTGACTTTCTATCCACTGAGCCAAACTAGGTAGGGCTGTGCTGCTTTTATTCTTGATTTCTTTGTCTTTTTCTTTCTTTCTATTTTGTAGCTGGATTTACATTTTCTGGAGGAGTGGGAAAAGTTTCTTTAATACTGAATTCCATTTATCTCCATAAATTGGTTAGGGTATATGATCTAAAGGACTCAGCTGTTTTTAAAATAGGTTTATTCCTTTCCTTGAAGATTATTTCCACACAGTAGAGACGAGTTAGAAGGAGACTCATTTTGTAGACCTCAGTGAGAGCTCTACACGTGCAGGGCATCATTTCAGATGTGGAGTTTTTGAACAAGGAAATTAAATTTATATGTATCACCTAAATTATTTTGAATTCATGGTTCAGCAAAGAGTTCAGATCCTAATCAAATATGTAGTTTGCATGGGAGCTACCACTCAATAATAACATGGCAGTTCTATTTAAAGTGTTGACTAGCTGGGGGGAGGGGGAAAGGGAGTGGGGCTGCTTTTGTGGGAATTCACCTTGGTTCTTTGCAGTTGGGCCCATGTTAAATGTACAATTTTACCACAATTAATTGTTTCCAGAGAGGTAATTGAGAGAAGAGCTTTGCAAATATTTCTCACTCCTTATAAATAACAGGAGCCCCTCACCCAAGAATCTTTAAAGGAAATGAATTCTACAAGCTCCCTATTTTTCTCCCCTAATAATCAAAATGCTGCCATTTTGCAAGATCTCAAGCTTCCCTCCCTCCTCCTTGAACCTTCCCCAGCTCTTCCTGCTCTGCTCTCCCTCCTCATCTAGAGCCCTAGAGAATGTGTATGGTCTGTTTCACCTAATCCATGCTTGACTTAATTCAGGTTGGTTTTATTTTCTCATGTTTGATGTCAACTTAATCTTCACTCCAGACCGTAAACTTCAGGAGACCAGAGTTTTTCTACTTCTTTAAAAACGGGTGCTGGGATGATGATGATGATGATGATGATGATTGTAGCTAACATTTGTTATTGCTCACTATGTACCAGGGACTGTTCTAAATTCTTTAACTAGATAAACTCATTTAATCCTTACAACAACCCTAATAGATTCAGTTATTATTGCTCTTATGTAGGAGAAATTAGGCACAGAGAAGTTAAGCCCAATGACAGCAATATATGTGGGCTGTTAAGCAGCTCGTGAAGGCAAGGGGTAGATCTGCATTTAAAACTGAGTTACTGGACTTTGAAGCCTATGCTCTTAACATCATCAGTCTCTTTGATACTTATTAGCATAGGCCATAACTTTATTGCTTCAGCCTGGAGGACACTAAGATGAAATATTTACTTCTTGTCCATTTGAGGGATGGGATGGGGTACAGGATACAATTTGGCTGGCAGAAAAGAGTAAGAGCCAGTGGTCTTTTCTAAGATTTCTTCTGGTGCTCAGAGGTGATGTCTGAGGAATTTCAGAAGCTATAAAGCAGAGGAGGTATGAACAGGCTTTCACTCCAGACAGCTGTTCCAGTAAGAACCCCTGTGCCGGAACACTGTGGCACTTCAGTCTCACAAGGAATAATACTTGGCCAAAGAGGACATAGTCTGATCACTACCCATATGGCATCAGCTCTGTATCTGTTTGGTAGAGACTGTGATCTAATTGGCACTCTCTTGAACCCTGTTTGGGTTGGGAGTGGCCACTCTCCTTACAGAAGAATGGGGCATTTGGGTACCACTCTGCACACAAGGAAGTTTTCAAACTGTATCGCATTTCTACATACATTTAAGCCACAACTGCTTCATTTTTATTTCACAAAATTGAGATAATACCAAGTGGCCATGTATATTGCTGTTAATGGGCTTGAACACACATCTCCTGTTTGGTATTCCAGTGCATAAAAACCTGGAATATAAGTTTCATTTGTTAACCCAGGAAGATAAAAAGGGGTAGGGCAGGGCAGAGAAAAGAGGTAGAAACATAAGTGGCCACAGTGAGCCCTTACATGAACTTCCTTGCCTCCAACTTCTAAAAAGTGCTATTTCCTCTTCTCTTACCAATCCAACCCTTCCCTCCCCTCCTCTTCCCTTATATCTCTTCCCCTTCTTTTCTTTTCTTTCCCCTTCCTCCCCACTCCTCCTCACTTCTCCAGTAGTCTGCACACCAAGTTGGGATTTTGAGCTATAATTATTAAAGTGGATGGTAGGAGGCATGGAAATATACTCTGTTTTTAGCTACTGGTCTTTGTTTTAAATTTCTCTATTGAGTGAAATAGAACCTTTTGATTCTGGCATGTTTTGGCTTTGCTTAGTTTTGTTTCTTGGTTGGGAGTGAGAGTGTGGAGACCTTGGTGAGAAGGGACTGAGCAAAGATTCTTTCAGGCAATGTTTTAAAATGGAGCAACTTCATATCCCCTTGTTTGAATGGCTTTACTTTCTTTCCTGTTAATACGGTATTTAGTTTAAATCTCTAAGGTTTCATTTGGGGCTTTTGAGCACTTGTTCCTCCTAACTTGTTTAGGAGTAGAATCTTTTTCTCGTCACTCATTTTTAGTGATCTCATTTCACTGCCTAAAGAATGTCAAAAATTGCCAATTGATATACATGCTGGTTCTAGAATGCAGTGTGTAAGGTTAACCCTAGCATGAAATTCAGTTCTCCTGGGGTGATCCTTTGGAGCTATTTAACCATAAAATGTCTTTTATGATGACATTCAGGAGAGGAAAAGCAGGTTGCTTAGAGGTGGGTGGAAGAGTTGAAATTGAGTTTGTACTATCAACATCCCATAGCTCTCTACAGTTATACCGAGGGAGAGCACAGAGGCAAGTTTCACTGTTTTACTAAGTAAGCTTGGAGGGTGCAGGCAGGTGGTGACTTGAGACATTTCACATGAAACCTGAGTGGCTGAGATCAACACAGCAGAGGTGGCTGGACTGAATCTTACTTGAAATACTGCTGCTCCCCCCATGCCCACACTGAGGCACTTTCTATGTAACACCGTCTCTATATATAAAAGCCTAAGTGACCGAATGACTGAACGACCAGTTGTTACGATGCACACTGACCACCAGGGGGAAGACACTCAATGCAGAAGCTGCCCTCTGGTGGTCAGTACGCTCCCATAGCCAATCTCCCATAGCCCCTCCCCCTGCCCGGCCAACCTCCCATGACTCTGATTGGCCCCAATTACTGGCCAGGCTGAGGGACCCCACCCATGCACGAATTCATGCACTAGGCCTCTAGTTAATAAATAAGAGCTTACTGAACTTTACTGTGCGTGATAAGCATTGTGCTGAGTCAGTTGGGAGATACAGAACAAGTATTAGAATGAACTGTGTACAAGTGCTGCTCCTGGACAATTTTTCCCTACAAAAATGTCAATCTCATATAATTCATTCTAAAAGAACGACTTCCTCAACAGACATTTATTCAATAAAATAAGGTATGCAAATTTCCTAGCACACTGCCTGCACATAGCACAGCCTAACACTGCCTGGTACATAGTAATCACTCAATAAATGGTAACCATTTTGATCAGTATGCTGCTGGCATGGGCAGTGATTGTCAGTTGGAAATAGATAATAACCATTAAATCAACTGTAATCAAGGGCCTAAAGGTGATCTTTCTGCTTAGATCAGTGGTTCTCTGAGCTGTTGACAGAGGAGAGCTCTGGAAAATGACTCTCTCTTTTTTTTTTTTCCTCTGGGGCAGAAGGACAACCTGGGAGTTATTGCAGTGTCCAGGCTGCAAAACCCCTACAAACTGGTTTTGGGAACCACAGAGTAGCAGGATCTGAGCACAGCCTAGAGAGGTCCTGTGCTTTGTCTCAGAGATCAATTCCGAAACACTGCCACCCAATGGATGACACACAAATTGACTCTCGCATAACCACAAGAAAATAAAGAGATTAAAACACCAAGAGGGGAACACAGGGAACTGCAATACCTCCCCTACTGAGAAACAGGAGTGCCAAGCAGAATAATAGTGGAAGTGAAGGACCATTCTATTTTTCTTCTTTTTTTTTATTTTTCCTTTTTTCTTTTTACTTTTTTTAAATTTTTAATTCTTTATTTTTCATTTTCACATATTTTAATTAAAAGAATATTTTTTTCTTTCTGCCTCAATTGATTTTACCTTTATAATTATTACATTTTTGTTTTAAACTAGTATTATTAATTACTACTAGTACTTTACCGTTTTGGGGAAAAAAAAGTGTCATTTTGTTTTCTTTTTATTTTATTTCGGGATTAGAGTTCTACATTCTATTTTCATCTTCCCTTTAGCATAATTTTACTCCAACTCAACTCCACCTTTATGCCACACTTTCCTCCTAACTTTCCCCATTTTGCTGTCTTGTTTCTCTTTCCCTTTTCCAACTTTAGATTCTCCCTATTTTTCTTTTTACCTGGTTAAAATTTCACCCCATTTATATATCTAATTTCAAATCCCCTACTACAAGTCCACACAAACCTCTCCCCTCTTGTCTTCACTAGCCAAAAAGTTGTTTTTTCTCTATGTCCTTTTGACATATCTAATTTCAAATCCCCTACTACAAGTCCCCAATATAGAAAAGAAAAAACCCACACAAATCCAAGAAGCTCACAGAGTCCCAAGCAAAATGAACCCCAACAAACCGACACCGAGGCACATTATAATTAAATTGGCAAACACCGACGACAAAGTAAGAATCTTAAAAGCAGCCAGAGAGAAACAGAAAGTTACCTACAAAGGAACCCCCATAAGACTAGCTACTGACTTCTCAACAGAAACTCGTCAGGCCAGAAGAGAATGGAATGAAATATACAAAGTCATGCAAAGGAAGGGTCTGAATCCAAGAATACTGTACCCTGCAAGACTCTCAATCAAAATTGAAGGTGAAATCAAAAGCTTCACAGACAAAAAAGGACTAAGGGAATATATTACCACCAAACCAGCAATGCAAGAAATGTTAAAAGGTCTGCTGTAATAAAAAGAAAGAGGAAGCGAAGAAGGAACTTGGGGGTAAGGACTAAAAATGGCAACAGATAAGTACTTATCAATAATAACTTTAAATGTAAACGGATTAAATGCTCCAATCAAAAGACATAGGTTAACCGATTGGATAAGAAAACATGATCCATATATCTGCTGTCTGCAAGAAACCCACCTTAGGAAAAGAGATGCACACAGATTGAGGGTGAAGGGATGGAAGATGGTATTTCAGGCAAATGGAAATGAAAAAAAAGCTGGGGTTGCAATACTTATATCTGACAAATTAGATCTCAAAGTGAAGGACATAACAAGAGATAAAGAAGGCCACTTCATAATATTAAAGGGAACAATCCAACAAGAAGAAATAACTCTGGTAAACATATATGCACCCAATATAGGAGCACCTAAATACATAAAAAAACTCTTGGAGGATATTAAGGGAGAGATTGACAGCAATACAATCATAGTAGGAGACTTAAATACCCCACTGTCACCATTGGACAAATCCTCTAAACAAAAAATCAGCAAAGAAACATCAATCCTAAATGACTCACTAGACCAGATGGAATTAATTGACATCTTCAGAACATTTCACCCCAAAGCCACAGAATATACATTCTAATCCAGTGCACATGGGTCATTTTCAAAGATAGATCATATGTTGGGTCATAAGAAAAGTCTCTTCAAATTCTAGAAGATAGAAATCATATCAAGCATTTTCTCAGACCACAGTGGCATAAAACTGGAAATCAACTATAATAAAAACAATAGAAAGAAATCAAACACATGGAGACTAAACAGCATGCTTTTAAACAACGACTGGGTAACCAGAGAGATCAAGGAAGAAATAAAAAACATCATGGCAACAAATGACAATGACAACACAACAATACAAAATTTATGGGACACAGTGAAAGCAGTCTTGAGAGGGAAGTTCATAGCCCTACAAGCCTACTGCAAAAAACAGGAAACAATGGTAATAAATCACCTAAACCTACAACTCAAAGAGCTAGAACGTGAGCAACAAGAAAAGCCCAGTGAACTCAGAAGGAAAGAAATAGTGAAGATCAGAGCGGAGATAAACAACTGGGAGACCAAAGAAACAATTCAAAAGATCAACAAAACAAAGAGCTGGTTCTTTGAAAGGATAAACAAGATTGATGGACCCCTAGCCAGGCTCACCAAGAAGCAAAGAGAGAAGACCCAAATAAACAAAATCAGAAATGAAAGAGGAGAAATAACAACAGACCCTGTGGAAATACAAAGGATTGTTAAAAAATACTATGAACAACTCTATTCCAACAAATTGGACAACCTGCAAGAAATGGACACTTTCCTAGAAAAATATAACTTCCCAAAACTCAATGAGGAGGAACCCAAACATCTCAATAGTCCAATAACTATGGAAGAAATTGAAGCAGTAATCAAAAAGCTTCCAGCAAATAAAAGCCCGGGTCCAGATGGCTACACAGGAGAGTTTTACCAAACATTCAAGGAAGAATTAAAACCTATCCTCCTCAGACTGTTCAAAAACACTCAAGAAGAAGGAATACTACCAAACACCTTCTATGAAGCCAGCATCACCCTAATACCAAAACCAGATAAAGACAACACAATGAAAGAGAATTATAGGCCAATATCTCTCATGAACATAGATGCCAAAATCCTCAACAAAATTCTAGCAAACCGGATCCAGCAGTACATCAGAAAGATCATACACCATGACCAAGCAGGATTCATCCCAGGAATGCAGGGATGGTTCAATATCCGCAAATCAATAAATGTGATACATCACATAAACAAATTGAGAGATAAAAATCACATAGTCATATCAATTGATGCAGAAAAAGCATTTGACAAAATCCAACATCCTTTCTTGATAAAAACTCTCAGCAAAGTGGGAATAGAAGGATCATACCTCAACATCATAAAAGCCATATATGATAAACCCACAGCTAACATCATACTCAATGGGCAAAAACTAAAACCATTTCCCCTAAGAACAGGAACAAGACAGGGATGCCCACTCTCACCTCTTCTGTTCGACATAGTACTGGAAGTATTAGCCATTACAATTAGACAATAAGAAGAAATAAAAGGCATCCAAATTGGGAAAGAAGAAGTAAAGCTGTCCTTATTTGCAGATGGCATGATATTGTATATAAAAAACCCAAAGGACTCTATTCCAAAACTAATTGACTTAATTAATGAATTTGGCAATGTAGCAGGATACAAAATTAATGCTAAGAAGTCTGTGGCATTTCTATACACTAACAGTGAAATTATAGAAAGAGAAACTAAAAAAGCAATCCCATTTACCATCGCACCAAAAAATTAAGATACCTAGGAATAAACCTAACTAAAGAGGTAAAAGACCTTTATGCAGAAAACTACAGGACACTGAAAAAAGAGATAGAGGAAGATGTTAACAGATGTAAGAGCATACCATGCTCATGGATTGGGAGAATCAACATCATTAAAATGTCCATACTACCCAAAGCAATCTACAGATTCAACGCACTACCCATTAAAATACCAACGACATATTTCACAGACCTACAAAGAATTCTTCATAGATTCATCTGGAACAAAAAAAGACCACGGATAGCTACAGCAATTCTGAGAAGGAAGAATAAAGTAGGTGGGATCTCAATACCAGACTTCAAGCTATACTACAAAGCAATTGTTCTCAAAACAGCCTGGTACTGGCACAAGAACAGACATATAGATCAATGGAATAGAATAGAGAACCCAGATATCCACCCAAACCACTATGCTCAATTAATATTTGACAAAGGAGGCATGAACATTCAATGGAACCAAGATAGCCTCATCAATAAATGGTGTTGGGAAAATTGGACAGATACATGCAAAAAATTAAAACTGGACCACCAACTTACACCAAATACAAAAATAAACTCAAAATGGATACAGGACTTAAACATTAGAAGGGAAACCATAAAAATACTAGAGGAATCCACAGGCAGCACAATCTCAGATATATGCCGAAAGAACTTCTTCACTGATACTGCTCCAAAGGCAATGGAAGCTAAAGAAAAAATAAACAAGTGGGACTACATCAAAATAAAAAGCTTTTGCACAGCAAAAGAAACCATCAACAAAACAACAAGAAAGATCAATGCATGGGAGAACATATTTGCAAATGCTATCACTGATAAAGGTTTAATCTCCAAAATCTACAACCAACTTATACAACTTAATAAAAGGAAGATGAAGGATCCAATAAAAAAATGGGCAACGGACCTAAATAGAACCTTTTCAAAAGATGACAGAAGGAAAGCCAAGAGACACATGAAAACATGTTCAAAGTCATTAATCATCTGAGAGATGCAAATCAAAACGACAATGCGATACCGTCTTACACCTGTCAGAATGGCAATCATCAACAAATCAACAAGCGACAAGTGTTGGCGAGGATGTGGAGAAAAAGGAACCCTTGTGCACTGTTGGTGGGAATGCAGACTGGTGCAGCCACTGTGGAGAACACTATGGAGTTTCCTCAAAAAACTAAAAATGGATCTCCCATTTGACCCTGTAATACCACTCTTAGGAATTTATCCTAAGAAATTACAAACACCAATCAGAAAGGATTTATGCACCCCTGTGTTTATAGCAGCACAATTTACAATAGCCACAATTTGGAAACAGCCTAGGTGCCCGTCAGCAGATGAGTGGATCAGAAAACTGTGGTACATCTACACAATGGAATTCTCTTCTGCCATTAAAAAGAAGGAATTCTTACCATTTGCAGCAACCTGGTTGGAACTGGAGAGCCTTATGCTTAGTGAAATAAGCCAGTCAATGAAGGAGAAGCATCACATGATCGCACTCATTTGTGGATAATAAAGAACATTATAAGCTGATGAACAAAAGATAGATACAGAGACAGTAAAGCTTCAAACAGACTGTGAAATTACAGCAGGAAGATTAAAGTTAGGTGAGGTAGATAAGAGATCAATCAAAGGACCTGTATCTATGCATATAATTATAACCAATGAACATAGACACTGGGGGGTTGGGGTATGCCTGGGAGGGAGGGGGGGCAATGGGGAGATATGTATAAAAAATTAATTAAAAAAAAAAAGGTTGAGAACCACTGGCTTAGATCGACTGGTCAAGTGATCTGAGAACTTACTTTTATACATGAGGAGCTTCAGTCTTCCAGTTACCTTTAGGAGGAACCAAATCTCCACAGGCTGCCTTGGCAGCATGGATGGCTCGAGGTCCCCCACATTTCAATAGGGCAGGCAGTACTGCAGGTCTAACATCTGGGATAACTCCACTGTTTTTTCAGGTTTGCTTGTAATTCAACCTTTTGAGGAATATTAACCTTATCCCTATTTTGTGAAATCTTCATTTTACTCTGAGTTTTAATCCATAAATATTTTCATATAAACTGCAACATTGAGAATTATAAGCCAAATTTGACAGAGATGACAAATTGCAGTTTTGGATGATTATATCTGATATAACAGCTGGAAAAAGAAAGCCAGAAACACGAGAGAGGCCAATGAAAAGCTTTCTTTGGCATGAAGCGGCATATTGTCATAATGTTCTCCCCCAAATTGAATTGCTTTTAAAAAAAGAACCGTAGGAATATTTGAAGAAACACAAATATTTTTTGAAAAGTTAATATAAGCCCTTATTGTGAGAGAATGTTTTCAGTACAGCCGGTTTTCAGCCTTCAGAGTTTTTTAGAGAGCAGTTCATTCACTGAAAGGCAAGAAAACTTCCAGGGTTCTAAGAAGCAATTTTCAAAAATGCTCCATAGACTTTCCAGTCTTTTCTGTTCAGAATCAAACTGTTCAGAAGCAGGCGAGGGGATTTATGAACTACCTGATATACTAAGTGATAAATCATAGCACTCTGGGAGTCAATATCCTCTCCATGTTTTTAAAACCTCAGCAAAAACAATAAGAGGTCCTCAAGGAATGCCCTTCTGGACTCATGAGATGGTGGTGGTTATAATAATAGAGTGCTCACATCCATTTTACCCATCAGTGTAGTCAAGGATGGCTTCTCCATGAGGCTGACTTTTGAGCAGAGCTTGAACGAAGAGTCTTTGAACCTGAGAAAGAATTGAGCTGTTGTACATTTGAGGGATTAAAAAAAATCCAGAGTGGCTAGAGCCTAGGGAACAAGGGGAGAGGGGAAGTGTTAGGAGGTAAAGCAAGGAAGCAGACAGCAGTGGAAGTAGGTCGCTTAGATAGAGAAGGGGTTTATGCATTATCCTGATTCCTGCCACTAATTGCATGGCCTTTATATTAAAAAAAAGGGGGGGGGATATGACACTACCTATCTTGTATAGTTTTATTTTATTTTTAACCTAGCTTTATTGAGGTATTATCAACAAATAAAATGATTATATATATTTAGGTTGTAAAGCATGATGGTTTTTAAAGGTAGGCAATGTTATGATTTCATATACATACAAATTGTGAAATGATGACCACAATCAAGCTAATGAATACATCTATCACTTCATATAGTTACCATTTGTATGTGTGTGTGTGTGTGTGGTGAGAGCACTTAAGATCTACTCTCTTAGCAGGTTTCAAGTAAGCATTACAGTATTATCCTATCTAATAAAGAGGGGCTATGCTAATCAACTGTCACACACTCACAAAGATGGCAGCACCCACAGCCAATAAGGAAGGAATATACTAATTGACTGTCACACCCTCAAAAATGGTGGTGCTTATAGCTACAAGATGGTGGTGCCCTAGAGGGCAGCAGGAGCATGGCATGTCTGGGCCCACCGAGCCACTCTGTGTGCCTGCCTCTGGAGTCCCTCAGTCCTCTCAGCCCCCCAGCTGCCCAGGGTCGTCCCGAGGTGCAGGCAAGCCTCAGATGGTGGCTGCCCAGCTACCCGGGGCTGCCCGAGGCTCAGGTAATCAGGGCTGACTGAAGTTTGTGCTGCTGGAAGTGGCAGCAGCAGAGGTGTGATGGGAGCATCGCCTTCCCCTGAAGTCACCTTCCACCCCTGAGGCCTCCCGGACTGTGAGGGGGCACGCTAGGCTGAGGGACCCCCACTCCAGTGCATGAATTTTCATGCATATGACCTCATGGTATACATTAGATCCAGAACTTATTCATCAGAATTCTAAAGGGAAGTTTGTACCTTTTGACCAATTTTTCCCACTTCTTCTTCCCCTGCACTCAACTCTTAGCTGCAACCATTCTATATTCTGGTTCTATGAGTTTGTCCTTTTTAGAATCCACATATAAGTGTGATCATATAGTATTTGTCTTTATGTGGCTGGCTTATTCCATTTAGCAAAATGCCTTCCAGTTTCATCCATGTTATAGCAAATGGCAGGATTTCCTTCTTTTTCATGGTTGAATGCTACTCCATTTTATACACACACATATACATCCACTTACCACACTTTATTTACCCATTCATCTGTTGATGGACACTGGACAGTAATTTTAAATTAAATAATTTAATATGTGCAAGTGTTTAGACCTGTGCCCCTTAAATATAGTAAGTGCTCAATAAATTACATCATTATTTTTTTTAATATCATTGGAAGGTATGGGAGGATTTTAGCAGAAGTGATATGGACTTATTAGCACTGCAGAAAAATGTCACTGGAGATGAGAGTTGAGGCAATAGAGCAATTAGGAGGTTGTTGGAATATCCAACTTAGAGATGGTATGAAATGGACAGAGAAATAGGAGAAAGGGGGAGATTGTCAAATTGAGATACTTATTGGGGTATAATAATAGGTCTTGCTGGTAGATTGGATATAGGATGGGAGGAAAACAAGATTCAAGGTAGTACTTCACTTTTAGCATAGCAATGGGCTGGCTAAAGTTGGTGGAATTTATTAGCACGAGAATACTTTAGCAACAAGTCATGACATTAACTTATTTTATACCCAAATAACTAATTGGTTTTATCAAAGACAGTTAATTCACTGAAAAGAAAGCAAACAGATGGAGCATCTGTTGTGTTCCTGATGCTGTGCTGGGTGCTCTAATTGGGAATCTCATTCTCTTCTCACAAGAGTCTGTGGATTATGATCATCTCCATTTGTTCATCAGAAGAAATTGAGTCCAAAGGTAATTGACAGGTTTAAGGTCACCCAGCAAGGAAGTGGCAGAACCAGGAAGAGCCCAAAGCCCATCCACCATGCCACAAGACCTCTTAAATCATCCAAACTTGATGAGAGGTGGGTAAGCAGGAAAAAGCATTGGTGTGCATGTAGCAGTAAATAAATAAACTATTGGCAGAATTTCTTACTTTTTAAAAAAATATATTTTTTATTGATTTTTTACTGAGAGGAAGAAAGAGGGATAGAGAATTAGAAACATTGACCAGCTGCCTCCTGCACACCTCCTACTGGGGATGTTCCAGCATAACAAAGATACATGCCCTTGACAAGAATCGAACCTGGGACTTTTCAGTCCGCAGGCCGACGCTCTACCCACTGAGGCAACCGGTTAGGGCAGAATTTCTTACTTTTTAAGCCACAATTATAACCTTGGTTAGAATAGGGTAAGCCAGTGGTCAGCAAACTCATTAGTTAACAAAGACAAATAACAGTACAATGATTGAAATTTCTTTTGAGAGTCACATTTCTTAAACTTATTTTTCTAACACCATTTCTTCAAAATAGACTCTCCCAGGCTATAGTATTTTGTGGAAGAGCCATACTCAAGGGGCCAAAGAGCCACAGTTTGCCGACCACTTGGGTAAGCTATCTAATAATGGCTGCTTTTTGACTTGCCATCAGGGTTTTCTGTTCAATATTTCATAGGATTTCAAGGGTATCTTTTAGCATTAAAAAATGATATAAAACCCATCTGAATACTCAAACACTTTTCAGTAGACCAGGCAGCTTCTTTTTTGAAGGTGTTACACATTTCTGTTTTGGGAGGAAGTAATCTCTTTTTATAATTTTTATGAGGTACCTCTGGCTCTAAAGAGATTGAAAAGGGTAAGAATGGAAGCAGTCAGGTCATTTAGGAGGCTTTTGCTATAACTCAGTTAAGACAGGATTATACCATATGTAGTGAAGGTGGAGAAATGTGGATGGATTTAGGATATGTCAATTGGATTAAGGGTATTTATACAGCAAGCAGAATGAGTGCCTACTCTGAGTCAGTTCTATATTCTAAAGCAAGACATACTCCCACTCTAGAATTGCTCCTGGTCTGTGGGTAACAAAGATGTGTAGCCATCCTCCTGACACTTGGCCTCCCCAGTCTGCTGAGCTACATCTTCTCCCAGCAGAATTTTTTTTTCTCCCACACCTGACCTGAAGAGAGCCCTCACTCAATTTGCATAGCCAATTCTTGGTCTATTTAGGCCTGATAAACTCTGCTGGCCTCACTGACAACTCCTTGAGAACCTCTCCTAACACAAAGGTGTGTGAGCACCCACAAGGTGACAACTTAGACTTGCTATACCCAGGGACATTTTGTGAGTGGTTTCAGACACAGCACTGGCACTAAGTTTGAACCTATATCAGTCTAGTGAACACAACTCACCCCTACCTAGTGATTCACTGGTAAACCACTTGATGCAACTCCAGCACCACCAGAGGCTCTTTCAGTGACTGAGCCTAACAGGTAGCTGACAGGTGGAGGCAGGCAGAGGCAGATCTCACAGTGTGTTAGGACTCTTGCTAACTTGAATCCAGGCTTGGTGCTGGTAAAAGCCAGCGTTGATATGCAGCTTGGTCCTTCCCATGCACAGCCAGGACCAGAAGCGACAGCCACAAAGCTGTGGTTCACTTGTAGCTCCAAAAAGGTTTTCCAGGGCCACTCCCAGGCAGCATTTGCTATTGGCCTGCACCAGGGTCCCTCCCAAGGGGCCCAGAACCAATACACTCAGTGGCCAGGTTCAGACATCAGAACAGTATATAATAAACTTCACAAGCAGCATATCCAAAGGAGATCTCAACATGCACCATTACCTGAGGAAAATTCTGCTTCATGTGGTCAACATCTGCACAGCAGCTCACACACTGTGGTTGGGGTTGAGCTTCACAGTCAGCCAGCCTGAGGGTCAATCTTACACATGATTAGGCCAATAGCAATCAAGACTCAATTATAACAGGAGGGACTGCATAACTCACACAAAGGACATTCCTGGAGTATCCAGTTCAGGTGATCAAGGAGACTGCCCCACTGGATCCCACAGGACACCTACTACATAAGGCCAGCTCACCAAGACTGAGAGTCTTAGTGGACCTATCTAATACACAGAAACAAACACAAAGAAGCAGCCAAAATGGGGAGACAAAGAAACATACTCTAAATGAAAGAACAGGAGAAATCTTCAAAAAAAAGAGCTAAATGAAATGGAGGCAAGCAATGTATCAGATATAGAGTTCAAAGTAATGGTTATAAGGACACTCAACAGCATGAAAAAGGACATAGAAACCATAATAAGAACCAGTCAGAAATGAGGAATACACAATATCTGAAATGAAGATTACACTGCAGGGAGTAAGTGGCTGCATGAAGCAGAGGATTAAATCAGCAATTTGGAAGAGAAGACAGAAAAAATATATAAAATAAAATAAAAGAGGAATCTTATATAATAAAGAGGGAATATGCTAATTGATGATCACTCCATCACAAAGATGGCTGCACCCACAGCTGAGGTCAAGTTCCCATAAGGAACTTTAACGAGCAATCAGCAGGGACCTGAGGCTATGCCTCCCCGCCCCTATGGGGCTTGACAGGGGACTTCAGGGCATGCCTCCCCCCCCCCAGCAGGGCTTGACAGGGGACCTTAGGCCGTGCCCCCTGCCCTGGAGTCTGGCTAGGGGACCTCAGGCTGCACCCCAGCCCCAGTGCCAGGCCAGGGGAGGGCTTGACAGGATCCTCAAGGTGTGCTTCCCATCCTGATGCTGGGCTAGGGGACATCAGGCCATGTCCCTTACCAGGTAGAGCTTGACAGGATACTTTAGGCTGTGCTCCCCACCCTGAAATCAGGCTGGGGGACCTCAGACTGCACCCCTGCCCAGCAAGGGTTGATAGGGGACATGAGGCTTTTCCCCCCTCTTGGTGCTGGGCCAGGGGACCTGAGGCTGCATGCCCCCATTCCCCCTGCCTGGTAGGGCTTGACGGGGGATCTCAGATCATGCCTCCCACCCAGCAGGGCTTGACAGAGGATCTCAGGCTGTGTCTCCACCTGGTGGGGCTTGATGGAGGACCTCAAAGCACCCCAATCTGGACTGGGGACCTCAGACTACACCCCCCTCCTGGTGCTGGGCCAGAGGACCTGAAGCTATGCCCCCTATCTTGCAGGGCTTGATAAGGGTGGGACTGGAGAATCTGGATCTAGTCCAATGTTGGGGAGTGGGCAGCTGGGTCTGGGTCTCACATGATTTTGAGGTGCATGTGGGTGGACAGGGACTTGACTCTGGGTCCTATGGTAAGTCCCAGATTCTGACAGGAGGAAGGTTTTCATATACATTTTACTAATTTTCTTTCAGCTCTGACACTTCTATTATAGAGAAAGGGCAAATAGCATTATTAAATTATTTCCTCTAATTAATTCCCCTTTAATTTACACAATTTCATGCACCGGGTCACTAGTATAGTTATAAAGAATAAAATGCATCTAAGCGACTGTTTGACCATTTGACTGGTAGCTATGACACACACTGACCACTAGGGGGCAGACACTCAAGGCACAGGCATGGAAACATGGAACAGACTGAGGAATCTCAGAGGGGAGGCAGGAGGGTGGGAAGAGATTAACCAAAGATCTTATATACATACTAGAGGCCTGGTGCACAGATTTGTGTACCACTGGAGTCCCTCAGCCTGGTTTGCAGGGATCGGGCCGAAACCTGGAATCTGACATCTCCTGAGGGGTCCAGATTGTGAGAGGGTGCAGTCCAGGCCAAGGAACCCCACTGGTGCATAAATCCGTGTACTGGGCCTCTAGTCAATAATAATTTTATATGTAAATGGCTTAAATGCTCCAATCAAAAAACATAGAGTAGCTGAATAGGTAAGAAAACAAGACACAAATATATATTGTCTACAAGGATTCCCCTGAGAATGAAAGATACACATAGACTAAAAGTAAAGGGATCAAAAAAATATTTCATGCAAATGGAAAGGGAAAAAAAGTTGGGGTAGCAATACTTACGTCTGAAAAAATAGACTTTAAAAAGCTATAATAAGTAAGAGACAAAGAAGGATACTACATAATGATAAAGGGAGCAATCCAATAAGAGGATATAACCTTTGTAAACATTTACTCACCCATACAGGAGCACCTAACTATATAAAGCAAATTTTGGTGGACATAAGGGAGAGATTGACAGTAATACAGTCATAGTAGGGAATTTTAACACCCCATTTGCTAGAAGCAAATTCCAGCAGGTCATAATTATGCAAGAAGTTCATCAGAAGGCTGATGGACCTTGGGGTTTCAGCAGGGCTGAAAATCTGCATATTATTACCTGCTGTTGAACCGCTGTAGGCATTTTCCCTAACCTGATACTCTTTTCCTATTTATCAAATTTTACCTGTTCTCATTCCCAAAGGGCTGATGTGTTTTCCAGCAAATAAAAAGCCCTGGGTCTGGACATTCGGGGAGCCCAATTCACTAGAAAGTGGAGCCTCCCCTGGCAACCCCATGCTTCCCAAATTTAAATTTCTTGTCTAGTCTCTCTGGTATATCCATTTATGTCACAGGCCCTTCTCCAGAGTCCTGAACCCTAGCTGTGAAAAAGATTGTGGCATTTATGGCCTGTAAGTAAATTACATCACCCATTAACATCAATAGATAGATCTTTCAGACATAAAGTCAACAAAGAAACAGCAGCCTTAAATGACATACTAGATCAGATGGATTTAAGTGATATCATCAGAGCATTTCACCCAAAGCAGTAGAATATACATTCTTTTCAAGTTCACATGGAACATTTTGTAGGATAGACCATGTGTTAGGATACAAAACAATTGTCAATAAATTTAAGAAGATTGAAATCATCTCAAGCATCTTTCTGACCGTAATAGCATGAAACTAGAAATTAATCATAAAAAAACCCTGAAAAACACACAAAGACATGGAAACTAAGTAGCATGTTACTAAAGAATGAGTGGGTTAACAATGAGATTGAATAAAAAATCCAAAGATATCTTGAAACAAGTTAAAATGAGAACATAACTACCCAAAATCTAGGGGACACAGTGAAAGCATTCCTAAGAGGGAAATTCATTGCATTGTAGGCCTACCTCAAAAACAAGAAAAATCTCAAATAAACAATCTAACTTTACATTTAAAGGAACTAGAAAAAGAATAACAAACAAAGCCTAAAGTGAGCAGAAGAAAGGAAATAATAAAGATCAGAGCAGAAATAAGTAAAATGGCGTCTAGAAAAAGAATACAAAAGATCAATGAAACTGAGAGTTGGAGCTAGCTCTTTGAAAAGATAAACAAGATTGACAAAACTTTCAACCAGACTAACCAAGAAACAAAGGGAGAGGACCCAAATAAATAAAATCAGAAAAGGAAGTGGAGAAATAACAACTGACACCAAAGAAATATTAAAGATTGAAAGAAAATATTATCAACAACTATATGACAACAAATTGGACAATCTGGAAGAAATTATTAAGTTCCTAGAAACATACCATTTTCCAAAAATGGATCAGGAAGAATCAGAGAATTGGACAGACAGATTACAACTAATGAAATTCAAACAGTAGTAAAAAAATTTCCAACAGGCACTCTCTCTCCTGGGAGAATGCTTCCCTTTCTCTTCCCTTCTCCTCTCCTTTCCCCTTTCCCTCCACCTCTAGGTATGCTACCATCACCTTCTCTACTCCCAGGCTCCTAGGGCTCTTTCTTTGCCTCCAAAACTTGTTTCCTTAGCCCATCTTTTGAAGCACTTATTTCATGACATGTGATTTACCTTACACATCTACATATTATTTCTTCCACTCTGTAATTTTATAAATAAATGTTCTCTTATAGTTTGGGTCTTGGTTCTAAAGTCTTTCCAAGTACCAAAATTGCTGAACCAAGATCCAGTCTGACCCCACTGGTCAGACACCTACTGCTTACAACATAATGGTGCTGCAACCTAGATTGTTTTACTGCAACTCAGATTGTTTCATTACTGGTAAGCTAGTCATCCTCTCCACTTTGGCTTGAAGGACATGGCTAACTGTGTTCTCTTTCCTTCCTGCATCAAACAAGCAAACAAAAGACTTCCAACAAACAAAAATCCTTAACTGGATGGCTTCACAGGTGAATTTTATCATGTAACCAAAGAACTTCTAACACCTATCCTTCTCTAACTATTCAAAAAATTCAAGAGGAGGGAAAACTCCCAAGCTTATTAAGCCAGCATTATCCTAATTCCAATTCCTTTCTTCAATAATATGAAGAAAGAAAATTATAGGACATTTTTGATGAACGTAGATGCTAAAATACTCAACAAAATATTAGCAAATTGGATCCAGCAATACATTGAAAAGTCCATATACTACATTCAAGTGGGAATTTTTCTGGGGATGTAAGGTTGATACAATATCCACAAATCAATAAACGTGATATACCATACACAAAAAGAAAAGATATGTAAGGTAAGTCACATGTTATGAAGTAAGTGCTTCAATGGAGATATGAACAACATACTATGAGAGCTCAGTGATTCAGTTTTCTAGGAAGAGAGACTTAAGGCAAGTGATGGTATTTGAGCTGGGCCTTGAAGTATAAATAGGAGTACTCCAGGTGAAGAAAAATGTAAAAGGAACTTCAGTGGAAGCAACATGTGCAAGATCATGAAGGCATAAAATGTAGGGAGGCAAGAGGGGTAGATGGGGTCATATTGAGAAAGGCCTTGAATACCTCCTAAGGCCGTGGTCAGCAAACTGGGCTCTCAAGCCACATGTGGCTCTTTGGCCTCTTGAGTATGGCTCTTCCATAAAATACCATGGCCTGGGAAAGTCTATTTTGAAGAAGTGGTGTTAGAAGAAGTTTAAGTTTAAAAAATTTGGCTCTTAAAAGAAATTTCAATTGTTGTACTGTTGATATTTTTCTCTGTTGACTAATGAGTTTGCCGATCACTGTCCTAAGGAGTAGTTTCAATGTAGGAATATTGAATCGGAAGTACATTGATCAGTGGGTACAAATATATCAAATAGAGCTTGTTTAAGTATTTTCTACAGTAGTTAACTTTCAAACTTTAATGCACATAAGAATTACTGCATAGTATCTTTAGGCATTTTTTTCATAATACATATTTTCTATGTGTGATTTTCTTATATTATATTCTAAATTCTTTGCTTTAGATGCAACTCCATTGTATTGAGTGGGTGTTATAGGAATTAGTATTGGAAGTTGCCTAGTATATTCTCAAAGTGCTATATCTGTTAGAATTCTTTTACTTGCAAGCAAAACAAAACTCAATTCATATTGGCCTTAACAATGAAGGGTTCACATATCTGAGGTTTTCAGCCTGAGATCAAGCTTCAATCAGGAAGCTGACTCTCTTAAGGTATTCTCAGCTCTCTGCTTTGTGTGTGGATTGGACTTTATTCTTAGTTAATTCTCAGTATGGTTTCCCTCTTTACTGCACAGCCATGTGGAACTACCTGCTTCCTTTTTAAAAACAATTTATTTTATTGATTTCAGAGAGGAAGAGAGAGGGAAAGATAGAAACATCAATGATGAGAAAGAATCATTGTTCGGCTGCCTACACCTCACACTGGGGATTGAGCCCTAACCCAGACATGTGTCCTGACTGGGAATCAAACCATGACCTCTTGGTTCATAGGTCTATGCTCAACCACTAAGCCACACTGGTCAGGCAAACTACCTGCTTCCTAATTCCCATCTGGGAAGAGGGTAAGTCTCTTTCTAGGATGGTCAAAAAAGAATCCTGAGTTTCACCCAGATTGGTTCATTTCTGAGTCTTGGGATGTTTGGTTCAAGCCTGGACTGACAATGTCAAGAACGATGAGATTGCTGTGACAGCTTGAAACAGATTCCTGGAGATTGGGGTCTGGGCAGTCCAATCAAACTTAACTGGGAGCAGAGAATTGATGTTATGGAGATAATTACAGGATCCATCAGTCATATAACAAATCCACATAAAAACAAAAAACCAAAACCCTGATTAATTTGGGTAATTGGAGACAATGCCTTGGCCCATGTTATGTGAGGAGGGGAAAATAAAATTTTGATACATAGTTGTGTATGTGGAATGATGGTGAAGGCACATGTTTTGCAGCATTCTCATGTGGATTGAGTAGAGGATGAGATGAAGATAGCTTTTAAACTAGTTAAGAAGAAAAAGTTTTCCAAATAGATTAATAGGCAAAATTGTAGAAAATATTATTTATGAGAGCACATTTTTGTTTTTTTTGCAAATGGCCCAAATGCTGCTTTTATGCTATTGTGACATGTATTGTATAAACACTACATCAACTGTGCATCAAGGCATGGTCTTCTAGTTCTACTTGACATGCAATTAACCTATTTCTAAATGCAGTCTTACCCCAAAATGTTAACTCCATTTTTCTTCAATACTCTGCTCAGTCAATTTTGTTCCATTCAAAGGTCATAGGACCTTTGAACATATCCTTAGTGGCTGAAATGAGTAAACTTTCTGTGTAAAACTTGGACTACCCCCCACTTCCCATTTATCAGATCCTGAGCGGTGTCCTGTAGTGACTTTGCTGTCATCCAGACTTAGTTCAGTTTCCTGCTCTGCCATTGCCTAAATGTGTGACCCAGGAATTTATTTGGTCCTGCTGAAGCTCATCTTCCTCGTTGAGAAGGTGACAATAATGATTGCCTATAGTAGCAGTAGTCATAGGATGAAATGTGGAAGTCTTTGTCAAATGCCTGACACAAAAGATGCTCAATGAAAGATGCTATCATTACTATTGCAAACACACTTACAAACAGTCCTCAGGCCAGATTCTCTTTGTTTCAAACACAATCTATCCATACTGCTTTGAGCCGTGACATAAAGAACTTTCTCCTAATTTTGCAGCTGTATGGCTGGTGTTGGGCCACAAGATAAAATAGTGTTTGGGTAGGTGACTGGTAGTGGAGTTCCACCTGTGAATTCAGGCAGGTATCCATGCGTTCTTCTCCTTGGCAAACAGATGCAAATGTTTTGTCCCCTCTTCCTCTCTCCCAAATGTCCTTTTTTACTTTGGTTTCCCAAAGGAAACGTGAGACCTTTTTGAACTGTTGCATGTCCAAGTACCCAGATCTGTGTTTCCCAGATTGAGATAGAGGCAGAGCTCTTCATAGTTGAGCCCTTCTCCTCCATACCAGAGCCCGTATAAGCCAAAGGTTCACTATTGTTCTCCCAGTGTTGTAGGAACTACCCCACCTAGGCACATGGAGAGAGGCAGAGATGCTGTTAAAGTCTCCAATTCCTGGGGGGAAGAAGGGAAGGGTGTGTGCCTGAGTGAATGCCAGAAATTTCATGTTGTTCTAACGCATTTTTGTGCATGTGTGAGAATCCATTCCTCAGCATTGCTGATGGAGGGCACTCACCCCACCTCTACCCCCTTTTATGACTGAAAGCCAGCTGAAGATTCAAATGCAAGGTTCATTCTGTAAAAAAACAACGGTGGTTTCTCCACCCCTCCACTAGTGGTTCCTCACTTGGGAATCCCAGCACTTTAATCTTTCGCCTGGGGGAAAAAAAATCTAATATACTGTAACAAGGATGTTTTTCAAAACTAGGAACACTTCAAAACAAGTTTAAATATAAATGAAATTGGTTTCCAAATGTCTTGTTAAAAAAATGCAGATGTTTTATATTTATTATATCATTTTTGTTTTAGCACCTTGCAAAATTTTACAGCATGGAATTTTATTTAATGCAGTGGCATTTGAACAGCAATATTAGACAGCTGTATTTGTTTCATATTTGGGGACTCTTTCTTCTCATTGGCAGGATATTAAAACTGAAACTAATGTAACCTGGTGTTTGGGAATATGTGGACGAGGCATTTTGCTTATTGGTAATTGAAAAAAACATCTCCCCTCCAAATGCATCTCTAAAAGAAACAACAACACTTTATTGCTTAGATAAGTGATTATACGTTTTCAGAATGCCAGAAAGTTCAAATGAAGTCATTTGAAGGAAGACTTGGCTCCTCAAGTGTGAGGACTGTGTCTCTTTGGCCGTATGATGCCAGACAAGGCCTAATAAATCTCACTGTTGATTTGTTGATTTTGCTGGTTTAGGATTTTGTAAGGACATATGGCACAGTTCAGAATACAATACGGCTCAGAAAGAGAATTATTTTCAGGGAATAAGCCAAATCCTATTCCTTCAGCCTCTCCCCCCCCCAACCCAAATTTTTAACTCTTAGCTCTTCCACCCCCTTTTAATTTGTTTTTTCAAAATGCTCCACTGTGTCTTTAATGAGGGTATCAGTTGGGTGGGTGTTCACAGCTGCAAAAAAATCCCAGCTTTTCCCCCTTTTTTTATCTGTAAAATTTTCCTTCTACAGGCATGGACAGGTTTCTAGTTTTCTCCTAACCAAACCACAGACTTGCTGCTGGTTTTCACACCCTCCAGGTCACAATGAAACCCTCTATTAATTAAACTGAAATTATATCTGAAATAAATCACTTGGTGAAAGAAACCCACTGTGGCATTTTTTCCTAAAGATGTTTGCAATAATTAATGAAACATTTGGTGACTGGTGACATTTTTGATAACTCTTAAGCTGACAGAAGATGTTGATATGTAAATACTCTCTGTGGTCTTTAGAGCAAAGAGTTAGAAGATCTAGCAAGGGCTGAGTAATAATTTTGGTGTGTCTAAAGATCTTATTGCGGGAGTGAGGAGAGTAGAGAGGTGTTCTTTGAAGAGAAATTCATGGAGGTTGGAGTTAGTAAACTGTGGCTCACCAAATGTAACTGAAGCCCTTTTTTTTTTATAAATAAAGTTTTATTGGAACACAGTTACTCTCATTTTTTATGTACTGTCTATGGCCTCTTTTGTGCTAACCTGGCAGGATTGAGTAGTTTCTACAGAAACTGCTGTTTGGTCCATAACACCTAAAATATTTACTATTTGACCTTTTACATATACAATTTGCCAACCCTTGATAGAGGTATTACAGGAGTTTGGCTAAGTGGCAGTCATTTTGTATCCTTAGAAAACCATACCTACTCACACTGGAATGATTTTAGGATCAGGAATAACATATATTCACATATCATGTGCAAATATACATGCTCCTATTCTTTTATTCATGGTGGACATTACAAAATTACAGATCAGTCATGGCATATTCTCCTCCCTGATCTGGTCTCAGATTCTCTCCAAACAGTTTTCTGGCAGCATTGTCAATGGCCCACAGGTGTCATGGCAGATAAAACCAATTTTTTTACATCCATCTATTATGGTTTTCTCCTTTCTAAGATATCTCATCCAAAGTTATAATTGTAGTCACTCATAAGTCTGGTGGGAGGTTGTGTGATGTAGAGGTATTGCAAGGGCTTATGAACCTACAAGGTTAGTAGGCCCTGTAAAGATAGCCTCTAAAAAAGCTTCTCATGTGTTTTTTCTTTTCCTTTTAAAAAACATCTTTATTACTGACAGTATTACATGTCTCCCACCCGCACCCCCCCATTTTAAAAAATTTATTCAATAAATGTCTCTTGAGGCTCAGCCTACTATGGGCTGTGTTCTAGTCCTGGGGATTCAGTGGGGGCATAAAACATACCAAGCTTTGCTCTTCAAGGAGTAAAGACAAACAATAGAAACAAAAGTACAGACTGAAGGGCAGGTAGTGCTAGCAGCCACAGAAACACCAGGCAGGGAGAAAGGGATGTTATTTTAAGTAGGAGGGTCCAGGATGATTTTCCTGGGATGATGATGTTTGAGCAGAGAGGGAGGTGAAGTGAAGGAGAAAATTTTTTAGATACCAAGGGAAGCCCATTTCCAGTAAAGGGAGCAGAGGCAGGAAGTGGGCAAGTGCTGAGTATGTGTGGGAATATCAGGACAAGAGTGGGCAGCTGCTGAGGGAAAAGTAAGGAAGGTAGCAGGAACTGAACTTTTGGGGCTGTGGGGTGGAGCGGGGCAGTTGACAGTCCTTTCCTATGTCTTGCCCCTTTGATCCCTCAGCACCCTCCCAGGGAGGGCAGGGCACCCTGCCTATTATGCAGCAGCCTCTCAAGGTCACTGTGGTTCTAGAGTCATCCCCAAAGCACTCATGGCTAGAGGAGTTATGCACCCTGCCTATTACAATGAAGTGATGCATCCTGGATCATAGAGCTGAGACTAGAGCTCAAGATCCTGACTTCCAGGTTGCACTTTTTTTTTTTAAACAATGGATTTCTGTTTCTTTGTGAGGAGTCTGTCTTAAGGCAGAATGTGATGAAAATAGTACTCCACTCACCTTGAATGGGGGCTGGACTCAGTGTCTTGCTTTAAAGGAATAGAGGATATAGCAAGGGCACTATAGTAAGTTTGTGGTAGAGGTACTGGTAAACACCACCTTAACTAAGCGATCAAGGTGAACATGAACATCTCCAGTGATGTTGCATATCTATCTCTATATCTCTATCTCTATCTCTATCTCTATCTCTATCTCTATCTCTATCTCTATCTCAATCTATCTATCTCCTGATATAATGTAATGAGAACAGATGTTCACCTGTGAAATATTCTTCTCCCAAACCTATAACTTCTGTCTAATCATGACAAAAGCATTAGATGGACACTCTATAGAAAGAATACTAGGCCAATACCCTAAAGTGTCAAGGTCATGAAAAGCCTGGGAAGACTGAGAAGTGACAGATGAGAGGAGACTAATGCAGCAAGTTATCCCGAATTAGATTGTGGAACAGAAAAAAAGCATGAGTGGAAAAACTAGTGATATCTAAATCAAGCCAGAAGTTTAATTACTAATAAAAAATAATGACAAATAGTTCATGTATTATTTAATAAATGTTTGTTTTGCTCAATAGTGGGAAAAAAAGCTCCTCTAGCCATGAGTGCTTTGGGGATGACTCTAGAACCACAGTGACCTTGAGAGGCTGCTGAAGGCTTCTATCTATCTATATCACTATGGTCTGTTCCCTGGGAAAGTGGCCCTTATAGGTGAGCACACTTTCCATCCCCCTGGGGATGGGTTTTGATATCCATAGTGTGATATTTCTTAGATTTTCTCTTTTTTCTCCAAAGTCTTCTGCTTTCAGAAAAATTTGAGGCAGCAGGTAAAAATGATTTAATTAATGCATGGGGCCTGCGGGAGTTAAATATATGTTAAGATCTTTGAGCACAAATGGTTGACAGGCACAGCTCTTAATTACTTCATTCAGCTCACTAGTCTGCAGTGCTTCAGACAGTGGGCTCTTGTTTCTGAGGGGGCTGGTGGAGACGTGAGGGGGCAGGAGGCACTGGGAGGAGAGGGGTCTCCCAAGCTGGGGCCCCAGTGACCAGGTTTTGGAAACAAACCTTCCCAGTCCACTTTACCATGAAGTTTGGCTCTTGGCATCAATCTCTGGAAACCTTAGTAGTGTGAAGCAGGCTTTTTTAGGGGGTGGGTTAGGGTGGGGGGTTGTTATCTTTTAAAACCACTACCATCTCTCGTGTGGTTCTGCTTAGTGAATGGCCTACTTTTCAAAGGATCTGAAAGCAATTAGAAGGTAGAGAGGTGGCTTCCCCACAAGGGGAAACTCAGGGACCACTTCCAACCACTGTTCTTCCATTCATCTCCATTTCCTGAAAGAAAGGACCTAGGAGGGCAAGTCAACAGATAGGGGCCACCTCCCCAGGTGGCTAGTCTTGGCATGTAGTTTGTGTGATACAGTTCTGCGGCCTCAATTTTCAGCAGAGCCATGCCCTACCCAAAGCCCCCTGGAGCTGGGCAGTGTTGTGGAGACATGAGGACTTTTGGTCGATCTCTCTGTCTCTGCTCCTTTGGGGTGGGCAGCTCTAACAAGCAGTGATGGAGAGGCCATGAACAGGTCTTGCCTGAACATCTGTCCTGGGACATAAATAGCAATATCCAGCATTAGTCTCAGGTCAGCCTGCATCTGTCTCTAGTGCAATCTGCCCTTCTTCGGGTTCCCTAGCACAGAGCAGCAGGCTGACTTGAGTCGTTATCTGCTCATTCATTCATTCGAGGAGAGAAAGTGGGTCTTTGGATCCACAGACTTCATTTCCATTCCTGGCCTGTCTACTTCCTTGCTAGATGACTTTGGAAAAGTTATTTAATTTCATTGAGCTTTATCTGTAAAATAAGGAAGAGAAAACCTATTTCACAATTACTGTGAAATTTTGAATTGTAAAAAGCAGGGTTTCTCAGTCCTATTGATATTTTGGGTGGAATATATTATAGATTGATATATCATAGATTGCCTATGGGGTGCTGTCCTGTGCATTGTAGCATTGTAGCAGCATCCCTGTCCTCTACCCAGTAGATGCCAGCAGCTCCTCAGTGTGGTGACCAAATACATTTCCACAGATTGCCAGATGTCCCTGGAGTGGGAGAGGGGTCAAATGGTTCCTTGTTGAGAATCATTGGCATAAAGAATAGAATGCAGGTTTGCATGGTTTGTAGCACCTAGAGGCTGGTTGACACAACTCTTACCTTCCCTTAGATGCCATGGTGGTTAGCAAGGAGATGTTCCTGCTTGCTAAGACATTTTAGCATCAAAGTGTGAAGAAGGGACAAAGTCAGGTGAAAAGATACTTAGCAATGCAAATTATGGTTGGGATATCAGTCCCTTAAAACCATGCTTTGACTGCCAAACTATTAGGCAGTGGGATCAATGAGAGTTTAGAAATATCCCAATGATGGCAGAGATTCTTCAAGTTCTGCTATGGTGATGACCTGGCTATTCATGAACTCTGGACCCCACTGATCTCCTGACTATTAAGGGGCAGGTTCAGCCACTCACTCAAGGGCAGGCATAGACCCAACAGCTTCTAACTAGATTATCTACAATCATAGGAGAAAATGTCCCTGTTCTTCTGATAAAGGAGTGAAATATTAAAAAGTAATATTCAGTCTTGGGGTTTGTATATTTTGTGGATTCATTACCTACAGGTTTGACAATGAAGTTGCTTTTATCTACTAGTAATTGTTCCAAGCTCTTTCTTCTTTTCTTTAGCCACTAGCAAGAATATTGACATTTGCCTGTAATGGCTGCTGTGTTTTTCCTAGAATAATATTTCCATGACTGCCATGGTGGAACAGAAAAATGAGGCAAAGGAAAGAGCGTGTAGAATTGTGGACTTTCGAGTTGGCATGAACTTGGTGATCATCTTTAACTCTCTGGTTTTAATGATGAAGAAACCAAGGCTTAGAGGGATGTGGTAACTTGCCCAAGGTCACCCAGCCCATTAGGTCAGAGAGATGTCTTCCACCCAGGACACCTGATCTGGTCTGTTTTTCTCTCACACCTCAAATCTTCATTTTCTGGTCTGCTTCCAGCATTTCAAAGGAGAACTTAGGTTTTTTAATTTTTTGGTTTGTTATGCTTTTTTTTCTTTTAATCACTGAAACAAAAATATGAACAATGTTAAACAAGTTTCTTAGGACCTCAAGATAAATGCTCTTTTGTGTTTGATCCTTTTATTGTGGTAAATATGGATAATATAATACTTGCTACTTTAACCATTTTTACACGTACAAAAAGGACATTTATTTTTGCAGCCATCACCACTATCCTGCTTTAGAACATTTTCATCAATCCAAACTGAAACTCCGTATCCATTAAACAACTCCCTATTATACTCCCACCTCTTCCCCAGTCCCTAATAACTATTGTTCTACTTTCTATTTCCATGATTTTGGCTATTCTAAGTACCACATATCAGTGAAATCATACAATATTTGTTTTTTTTTTTTGGTGTGTGTTTAAATTTAAGTTTTTTGGTGTGCTAATCTATTTTAAGTTTCCATTCTAAACTCCATGGTTGTAAATGAGTCTGCTGGTATTTCGTAACCACTGTTAATTATTTTTTCTCCTCATTTATCTCTCTCCCATAATCCTTTTGTGGGGTGAAAAAAGGAGGAGTTTGGATGTCTCTGACTAGGAGGGGACTAGAACCCTCCTATATTTTTTCTACTCCCTGGAAGACAGGAGGGCTGTGCTAACCTGTACTACTGGGCATGAACTGATCCCCAGGGTTTCCAGTAACCACCACAGTCTAAGTAAACCTCTTCCTGCCGGAAGGAAAATATGAGTTGAAATGAATGATGAGTTTAGATGCTGTTCAGTGTTCTTAATTTTTTTTAAATGTGGTTTCTCTGTTATTTCATACATGGTCTTGGAGATCTTTCTGTGGCGGAAGTGTCTTAAATATTAAAAGCAAATAAATAAATAGAGGATTGTCTTTTGAGCGCCTGACAGATTTATGTAGGTTTGAGGAGTCTGAGTGGTTGAAATTTTTAGTTTTCATAGATCCTGTAAATGCAAGTGTCAAACAGCTGCCAAAGTCATCAAGATAGCTAAGGATTTAAGTAGTTAGATTTGTTGAATTTATTCAGGGTTAGACCGAATCTAACTTTGTCCATTTTGACAGGTTAATCTTTATTCTCAGAGACCTCAATGGTAGTCATTTCCTCCACCTGTGGACTTAATTTGATCTCTCTGGGCAGGTTTTGCATGGGCTGCCCTTACTAAACCACAGGGGAAGACAGTTTTTTCTCTGGTGCTCACAGGCAATTTTTTGCCTTATGGCCCATGCATGTCCTGGGTCCAGACAGAAGAGTTTTCAGGTCACAGGTGGCCATCCTGTGGTAACACTTGGCTACTCGCATTATGCTCTGTGTAGTGGAAATGGACCACATTGCCAGCTGGAAAAGACAACAGGCACATTCCTTCAGCCAAGGCTGTGGTTGCTCCTTCATGGGCCATAAATGCTCTAAACTCTCACGTCTTAAAGTGCAGCTACAACATTCTCATTGCTCTCTGGGAGATCCAGACAAGGGCTTTGTCACTTGCCAAGACATAGACCTTCTAGCTAGGCAACATCATGTTTTAAATATCATGCACAGACATTGAGACTCAATATCGGTGGATTTCAGTCCTGCTTGCACACTGGAATCATGCAAAGAGCTTCAAAAATGATCCACTGGGAGATTCTGATCTAATTGGTCTGGAGTAAGAGAACGCAGGTGAGAAGGTGATTTTTAAATGTGTAGCCAGGTTTGAAAACCACTGTTTGAAATCCTTGAACCTATTTCAGAGTAAGCCTTGTCATGGTTATAATGATGACAATGATGCTGCTGATTAGAGCTAACATTTATCAAACATTCCTATGTGCCAGATGTGTCTGAGCACTTTTACATGCCGCAATTCAGATTACCTTTGCAGCAACCCTATGAGGCAGATGCTACCATTGCCCTTCTGTGGGGCTATGGAAGCTGAGAGAGAGGAGTTTAGTCATCTTCCTGGGATCACCCAGGAAGATGTCATGCTGTAGCCTTTGAACTGATAAAGGGTGATTGGGCTGGTAGGCTGAGTGCTTCCCTCTGAAGACCCTCCAGGGTGGAGGAGACCTTAGTCTCATCAGATTCGGCTATTGGGCTGTTGTCTCACTGTGGAACTGGGTATGGACATTGCCAGACACAGAGAGTAGCAACATCAGAAGGTAGGAGACAGCCCCTGACAAAGTTCTTGAGCGTCCCTGGGGCCTCTCTTGTGCCCGTGTGGGTAGCCACTGCCAGATGGAAATACCTGCAGTGACTTCTGTACTTAAATGAAATGCTGTTAGGAGGAAACATTAAAGAGTGATTGAAAATGAGGGCAGTAATGCTGAGGGCTTTTCCTGACATTGCATTAATAGGAGAATGTGAGCACTCAGCCAGTTCCCTTTAACTCTTACTTGGCTCTCTGGTGACTGCTTCTAAGGGTGTCAGGCTGGGCCTTGAAAACCAGTTGTCTTTGGGGACTCCTAGACATCTCAAGCTGTTTTGCAAGCCATTGGGATGTCCAAATTGCCAAGCACTTTTTAAAATGGAAATATGCTCTGTGTGGTTCTGATTAGTGTCCCATCTTTTTTTGCTGTCTTCTTGAACAACTTGCATATTTCTGTTTCTTCCTGTTTTGTTTTGTTTGTTTGTTTTCCCCTTGGTCCAGAGCCACTTCCTCTTGCCCACCTACCATTTTTCTCCAAGCAGCTCACAACCCGCTGCTCTGCCTCATGACTCTCTGGTTCTACTGGCTTTTATCCTCCAAATCTCTCACCTGAGCCTCTTTCCCTGTAAAGTTTATGTAAAATCTGATACTGCTTGTTTCTACTTCCCCTCTAACCTTAAAATGCCAGAAGTAACAAAGACTCACAAATAACACAGTTCTTTACCATCTTCAAGCTAATTGTTATCTGGTGTTTTTGTTGTGGCAAGTTTTTCATTATTAATTTATTCAGTCATTTGCTTATTTGGGGTCTGAAATTGGATGGGGAGAATTTCTGCCTCTTTAGGATCTAAACCACTGCTTGCTGAACACTAATTGGTATGAAGCCAATGATCTTTAAGTTGGGGGGCTTTATGTTCATGATATAGAGATTGGATGCTTAGTTCTTAAAAAAAAATTAGCATTCCTTTATGCCATCGCCAACTCTTTATCTTGTGACTTGTGGGTTTTTCCAAGTCATTCTCTTCTTTTATCCATTTCATTTATCAAACTGCTTGGTGCTTATAAGGCAGATGATTGGGGAAAGTGCAGCCCAGATTAATCAAATAAACTGGCAATGATTTCTCTGAAAGACATGTCAGGCAGGAAGTTCAGCTCTAGGCACACGTGGGTTTGAGGTCAATGGGGATCTCATTTATCTATGCCAACCCCCTTGCCCTCTGCCCTCCCCCCAATGCTCTTTGCCCTCACTCAGTAACCTAATTTGCGTTTGAAAAAGAACAGCAGTTGCAACAGCACCTTGAATTCCAGTGTTAATCCAGCCTGGAGAGAAGCTGGAGAAGTAGGCGGGTCTCTGCTGGGCCCTGGTAGTGTGCAGAACCCAGTGGGAGGGCAAGGGACCAGGTCTCCTTCCTTGCTGAAGGTATTTCTCAGGAGGTCAAAAGCAAGGATCTTGGTGAGAGAGGGAGGCAAAGAAAGGGCGAAAGGAAATGAGGCAGAAGAAAGGAGGCTTTCACAAAGGAAAGTTGCTGATTCTGTCTGTGATCAATCATGCCTAACAAAGAGACCCATGACACAGGGCCTTGTTCCTCCCAGCACATCGCCATTCTGCCATCCAAAGCCTATCAGAAGATGCCGACATTAATTTAAATGAATTTCCCTCCTCTTGTGGCAGCTTTTCCCAACATGGATGGAGTTGATGGACTGATGGCCATGATTTCTCTCTCTCTCTGATTTTCATGAGGTGGTCCTGGGTGATAGGGACCACCTTCCCAAGAAGCCACACATTTTTCCTAGATGCGTTCACAAAAATGTCAACCTCAACTATAAAGCTGAAAAAGACATTTCACATACATAAAATATGTAATTAAAATGATGAATTAGTGTAAGATAGAATATTAGCCTTGTGACATTTTAATCTGAATGCTCGAGAGAGGGAGAAAGAGAGTGCAATCTGAAGCGCTCAATTAAATTTAGAATCGCCCCCCCTCCATTGTTATGAATAAATAGAAAAGATTCTGTAGCAGTCGGTAGAATTATTAATTGCAACTAGTGTAGAAGGTGCATGCACCATATCATGAAATGGAATATCATTGTTAGTGACTATATTTCTTGGTAATTAAGGCCCAGACTAATGATGCAAGTTTTCTCCAGCATGATTTTCATCTGATTATGAGGCTGCTTCATTAAGAGCACTCAGCCTAACGAGCTGTAGCTGTAATAAAGTAATTTTCTGTCTTGTGCTCTGATTGATAAAGAGTTTCTATAGCTAAAAGGAATTGAAAATATAATTATAATTAGAAATGGTTGAATAAAGTTATTACAGGATTGCTGAAGGGTAGTGCAATTGACACCATAATGTTTTTTTGGAAGTGAGCATCTTAAAATTAGACTTTATAAAGCAACAAAACTCCTTTGCTAATAACTGGGCCGAATGTTGCTGCTTCCATAAAATGAACATTTAGATTAAAGGAAAATGAGACTTTCCCACATTGTTCTCGACAAGAAAAAACATATGCAAGAAGAATGCCGTTGCCTTTCTTCCCAGCATTCTTCCCTCGTGAAGTAAAGCTTATGAACATACTTTTTACTCCATTTGTAATAATTTTCCTTCTGCCATATGTTGGAAAAAGATCTTTTTGATTAAACTGATGTCTTTTTAAGCATACAGTATAATTTTGGAGTTTCTCCTTGCCAATGTGCAAAGAGTTATGCTGTCTTTTTTTATATATTTATATTTATGAAGCAACGGGTTTCATATAATTTTTCCAATTGTGTAGAGGTTTTTTTTTTCCTGTCTTTGTCATGCATTGGTTGATATAAAAATATAACTGGGGAGGACACCAGAGTCCACCACCCCCTCCCATGAGGAATGCTAATCAACTTTTTATCCTAGAAATCTTATTTCTTTTTATGATGTTCACATTTATAAACCATGAAAACTCCGTTAGAGTGGTCCTTGGTGTTTATGTCATTGGATATGTCTGCAATATTGACATATAAATCTATGGTGGTGGTTTTATTTAGAATTAGCTGATATACTTTGTGCTCCAAATTAGTTTCACATATTTAATTTAGTCTCTTTTGTCCCATTTTAGCTCCCTGCACTGCATGAAAAACATGCATATACTTTAGAGCTATATGGTTATGTAAATCTATTTTATGTAAACTCACCCAGATATTATTGGGTTTGAATTGAACTGAGGAGTGGATCTTCCTAGACCTGCACTTTTGACTGACTATTTCAAATCTATTTTACACAAATTCTGACAATTGGAAAGACGTAGAATTTCTGAGAATCATTTCTAACATATTATCGGGCAATAAAAGCATGTTATTGGAATACCATTAGCAAGATTAGAGAGGAAAAAAGAGCAGAATTTTATTGGTTGTTCATTGAAAATGTTAGCTGTGATTAGTTACATAATCCTACATTAACCTGTAAATTAAAATTCCTTGGTGCAATTTGATGGCTGATTTAATTTTGTCTTTCTTTGTTTGCCGCAGGCTAATTCCATTATGAATTCTTTATACAGCCTTTTCCCTCAATGATTAGCAGCTTCTACTCAAGTTCTGATTACTATTGTACACTTAGCACTACATAAAGCCGGGGATTAATATTCCCCTGAAGAATTGTTGCTATGGATCTGCTCTATTCCTTCTAAGAGATGTTTCTGCAGCTTCAATTGTCCATAAATTATGATCTCTAGTGAATTATCAGTGGGAGTGAGCTGAGCTTAACAAGCTGAAGAGTGCACTCTAGTTCGGAGAGAAAAAAGGCAAGGGAGAAAGAGAAAAAGAGATTCTCAATTATTAATTGTGAGGTTGGATCATTCAGAAGAAGTGATATTTTCCCCATCTCTATCCTTGTAGACATGTACAAATCAAAATGAGTTTGTGGGTTAAAACAAAAGCTTGAAAAATCTTTCAATATTTAGTGATCATAACATGCTGCAGAGTCTAAATTACCTGTAAACAGGGAGAGAAAATGCTGGTGCTGCCACCCAGTAACCTAGCAGGGTCATAGAATATATTTTATTTTGAGAAGTGGCATTGTCTTTTTTTTTCTTTTAATTTCTTTTAATTTATTGGAGTGACATTGTTTAATAAAATTATATAGGTTTCAAGTATACAATTCTATAATACATTCTTATTGTGTGTTCACCACCCAAAGTCAAACCTCCTTCCATCACCATTTATTCCTCCTTTACCCTCTTCTACCTCCTCCTCCTGCCCTTTGCCTCTTGTAATCACCATACTGTTGTCCCCCCCCCAACGCCTCTCTGTGTGTGTGTTTGCTTAATCCCTTAATCTTTTTCACCCAGTCCCCAACCACCCCTCCCAGAAGTGGCATTGTCTTAAATTGGGAAGTGCAATTTCCCCTCTATTAGTTTTAAAACATTGCTGGGAGTAACAGACATAAATGGAATTGACTTAAGGATTTTTCAAGATAAAGAAGGATTTTCTCAAGAAGCTAATATTCCCAGGTAAAGGTAATATGTTGCTTGATTTCTCAATTTTGCTTTGCTGGGACTGAAAATCATGGTGGGATAATATTTGAGCATGTTTCCTGTTAGGATTAACATCACAAGGGACAGTGTTCAGGGTCCATTGTGAATGTCAGTTTGGATAAACCAAGACAGGTATCTCTCTTACTAGACGGCAGTCTGCTGGGTGGATTTTTGCTCATCCCAGGACTCTGTGGTCCTGTCCTGAGTCCTGTGGCAGAAGCCCTTACTGGCTCAGACACTGGGAGCAAGTTTAGCTGGAGAAAGCCTTTGGAATCAGGCTGAGACCACCATGCTTGATGAATTGCTAGCTTTTACCAACACATGTTTTAGCCCAAGAGAAATAAACACGTCAGTAATATATAGTGTAAGATGATTCTCTTTGCTTTCTTCTCCTTTTCCTCTTATTTAATTTTCTTCTTCCTTTTTCCTTTCTCTCCTAATTTTCTCTCTCTCCTCTCTAATCCCCATCCTTTTTTTTTTTCTGTTCTTCAACCTTACTTTTTGGATTTCTTTCTTTTTCCCCCCTTTTCTTCTTCCTCCCCTAGCCACTGATCTCCAAAAGGCTGGCATTTTAAAGCAAAAGGTGAGTTTTATTGCTACTTGGAAGGCAGCTAAGGGAAGAATCCTGAGGGAAGCAAGATAAAATAACAGAGTTTGAGAAATGCACTTAACAGAACAGACACAGTGAAAAGAATCTTTCCCAAGAATTATCACTTCCCAGTTTTCCAACTGCAAAGCAACAAATCACACACCAAGTCAAGGCCATTCTGCTATTAGGGAAGTGGTTCCTGTGAATCACTCTTAACTTGGAGTCTCAACCTGTGCTGAAAGTTTCTGGAAGTGGAGGAATGGCATCCATTTAACCAGTGCTTGGTCTCTGAGCATGATTCCCATCAGCCTGGGACACACGTACATGCATACACGTGCATGTCTGCAAGTCCGTGCCACTTTGTTGGAGGCTCCGTGCAAGACATGAGTCTCGGAGAGTAACAATGTACTTCATTGTCCACCCTGCAATATTTCTGAGTGAAAAGAATGTTACCAATAATGAAGCTAGGACAACAGGTGTAAGTGAGCTGGCCCCAGGCAAACAAGATATGTGGTCACCTTAGTTTGAGGGAAGATTGCAGTCCAGTCCCTAAAGATGAATTTTCTTGTCTCAGTTCTATGTTCTCATGTTTGCCCTTTTTTCTGCCACCTGGCGTCAGAGCCTCTTTCATACTAAGGAATTGGGCTCCTCAGTCTCTTTAGGAGTCAGAAGCCAGTCTTCCACTCTGTTTTCTTAGACTCCTTTGCCCTAGGGCACAAATATGTAACCTGATTTGCCTGGCAGACACACCCACAGGGACTTTGGTTTGGGAGCTAGTGGTTGGAAAAACTGGGGTCTCCAAAGAGCAGCTCACAGTTTCCAGGTGCAACAGGGACGGTGGTCCTGTCCTGGGATCCAGAGCCCAGGGGCAGAGAATGTGATGCATAGCTCTAACTCTCCTTCTCTAGTCCTTTAGATTCTGTGAAAATTACTGTATTATCATCAAGGTGTTGCTGTGAGAATTAAATGTGAAACCATATCACTGCAAATTAATTCCTCTATTCCACAAACGGGTGCTTGGCCTTGAATTCCAGGCACAGGGCTGGGCAGTAAGCCAGGAGTGGTTTGAGCATGGAAGGGGCTTGCTGGTAGCAGCCTTATCTTCTCTGTCATCTGAAAACCCATCTCTGGCCCCTGTGGGAACACTTGCTCTACAAGCATCGGGATGGGAACAGGGAGCCAGGGGCTAACTGGACCACCAGCCTTAAAAAGTGCATGCTCTCTGGGAGCACTTAACGCTGTTTCTCACGAGGCAGCCAATGACATTTTAGACAGAAAAGTTCTACTTCCTGGATTGTTATTTCTGCTTCCCTCCAAAATGCTAATTGCTCTCCCAATAGTTGTGACTACCCAAATCCCCCTCACTACCCATTTCCATGTATCCCTGGAGAATAGTACAATCCCAGATAAGATCCATTGAGTTACTTCCTATTACAGTGCCCTCCCTAGAAGAGTTTTGACTAGCACATCTTTCACCATTTCATGACATTTTTAGAAATGTTTTATGTCCTAGTGATGTTTTAGTGCCTCTTACAAATTGGCCCCTACAGAACTTCCCACCCTCCCATTCTACTGTTTAGTCCAGCTCAGCCTGGAACAGTCTCAGGATAGAGTACTAAAGAAGGTTCATCAAAGACAGATTTTGCCTGATTTGGCTAAAGACTCATCTCGAAGCCAAATTTGAAGGAAAAAGTAAAGCACCCACTACTCATTTTATTTTGGCTTACAGTCCTGTGCATTAGCATTTTCACTTATTTTTTAAAATTTATCTTTATTGTTGAAAGTAATGCAACATTTTCACTTATTGAAAGTGAATGCTATTTTGGGAGTGATACCTCCTACTAGACCTTCTTCAGAGCCTGGAGTTCAGCCTGTAGGCAGGAATCTGGTCCAGTGGAGATTCCCCAGGCAGTGCCTGCTGTGTGAGGACAGTGCTGGCTATAGGAGGAAGCTTATTTTGTATTAAATAACACCAGGAATCCTAATTTACAGGACTTTCACCCACAGGATTAACTACACCTACAGAATTAGGCATTGTTTTCCCAAGGCACGTGACAAATAATACATATATAATGGTAGAATGATAGAATATTTTGGTTTAGGTTCTTCTCTTTTTCTAAATAAGAAAGGGAAGTCATCAGTATTGCAATGACTTTTACCAGATCATCATCATAGCAGCAAGCCACATGTACTTTGTGTGAGATGCTGTTCTAACAGTGAACATTCTAAACTAGCTCATTTGAGCCTCATGACAGTTCTTTTAGGTAGTTATTATCATCATAATCATCATCACTATTTCACAGATGAAGAAACCAAGGCACAAAGAGATGAAAAAATTTATCTATACAATCATATAATTGCCTGAGCCAGGATTTGAACTATGGACATTCATCTCCAGAGTCTGGATGGTCCTCAGGAGGTGAAAGCAGCATTTGAACTTGAATGTGTTGGCTTTTAGGAATGGTAGACTTCCCTTGTCTGTCTCCCTGCCTCTTCCTCTTGATTTCTTTCCTTCTCCATCTTAGGGGAGCTCCTCTCCACTGAGACTGCTCCTCCGTGTTTGCTGTCCCTATCTCATTGAGAGCCTCACTTTGACATTTCCATGCCCGTTGCCTTTCAGCTTTTACTCTGCCTTTCTTGCCAAATGCAAATAATTAGTGTTCTTTTGCTGTTTTTTATTTCTGGTACAGCAGGACAATGAGGGGAGCATAGATCAATGTTTCTCAGAGCATAGCAGTGGCAAGCGTTGAAAAGAGGGAGCCCTGGTAACCCAACCGGAGGTAGAGACAATTTCCTTGCTCCATTGATGTCTCTCCCAGGGAAGAGATTCTCAGTAGAGGAGCCAGCTCTGGATTCAGAGGAAGCTGTGGCAGTTTAAATGGTGGTGGTGGTGGTGGTGGTGGTGGTGATAGTGTGTGTGTGTGTGTGTTAACAGTTGCCATGCAGGGAGGATACAGAGGTCTCAAGCTAGGTGATTCCCTGAATAGCAAGCATAGGCAACACCATTGCAGAAGTTAAACATTTCCCTGCTCTCATATTGGGTAGGGTGAGAGAGTGAATGAAAACTTGAAATGAAAGGGACCCACATTCTGTGGATGCCTGCGCTTGCCTTTTATTTCCTCTCCATTCTAGCCACAGCCCAAGTTTGCCTTTGAGCCAAGGAAGCTGAATAATTTTCCTTCATCTTTGCTGAAAGACTTGCTGTCAAATTCCATGCAAGTTGATTCTGCTGATTTGCATGAGTGGAAATATAATCTGATGAAGATGTAAATGTACACAATTGTTTTCTTATCTGTAGGCTTTTTGTTTCTTATTTGGAAAGAGTCTAATTTAAATATGCCCATGTGAAGTAACTTACAGGGGCTCACACATCACCAAGTGATTACATTAAAAGATCTCTTTTGGTTAATTCTGGCTTCTCTTTTATATCAATTAATTTGGTCATGCTTATGATAAGAACTTGTGAGCATTTATATTAAAAATATAATGAGAGCTAAGATACAAAGATAAGCAATAAATGTGCCCTGCCTTCTATGAGTTTACAATGAGATACCTTTTAAAAAAGTATTTTGAAGTCATTTGGAATTTGAAATGAATTTTCCATATAAACAAGGTTCTAACACATTGCAGCTATATAATACTTTATTGTTCACAAAATAGTATCATAATCGTAGGAAAGAAAACAAAAGCCTCTTTAGCTCCTTATATACTTGAACAAGGCAGTGAGGGACCAGTTCTATTAAAATCCAGAGCTCTCACCATTGCAATCTGGGCTTTTCCTTTGCCCACTTCACTCAGAAGTGGAACTACCAAGGTGACAGGATATGATCTTGAGTTTTGGGTGAGGGATGCTAGTGGATCCCAGCTTTTGAATATCCCTTACTTTTGTAGTTGATACTCCTAAATTATCTTTTGTGGACCAAATTTAGACTTTCTTACAATGGTCAATAGGATAGCTCCAAATTTTGATATTGCCTGCCAACCTCTAATAGTTTGTGTAGTGTTTTTAACCTCTAATTGTACAATATATTTATCTGTGCAATTATTTAAATATTTTATCTAACTTTCCCCTGATTATTAAAACACACACACACAACAACCCCCAAACTAATCCAAAGCAGTAGAATGAAAATGCTAGTTTGGTGCCTAAAAATGTATGTTTCAAGTGAATGTAAACATGACAGCATGACAGGTTGGATTATTTTTGGTATGTTGGAACTGGGAACTCTTTCATCCTATTGAGTGAGTTAGGCAAGTGAATGTTCAATTGTGAAGGAAAGAAGAACATAACAACACAATATGATGGAAATAGATTATTAAAGACTGTGCATGAAAGACAAAGCACAGATAGGAATTCTGTAATTTTACTTGTAGCTCTCTGAGAACACAACCTCCATGCAAGTTGATGGTTTAGACTGTATACCTTTAACTTTCAAACATACTTCAGGGTCAGTATCAGTGGAATTAAGGGACACTAGAACTACATGGGGTGGAAAGGACTTAATCTCTTTCAGTGAGGCTGGAGCCTTGGCTGCAGAGCAGTGGCAGAGCAAGGCAAGGGGAAAAGAGAAAGGAGAGGTTCAAGCCAGCCAAAGTAGCTTAGAGGGGACATTTTAGAGGTTGTGAGAGGTTGAAAGAGGAAGTTGAGCCTCTTGCTGGGGGTGACACATCTATAAGCAGGAAACATTACTGGTAGAAAGTCACACAGAATGTTTTAAATCCTATAAGCAAAGGAAAGACAAAGAGCTGCACTCAAGAAGAGAGGAGATCATGTTTAATGGGGAAGGCTTCAGGGTGTGTGTGGCATTTGAACATAGTCTAGAAGAATGCATAAGGTTTTTTTCCCAGTCAGACATTGGGGGAAATGAGATGATGAGAACAAAATGGGATGGGATGATAATGAGAACAAAAGTGCAGAGCAGGAAATGTGAGCACGTGTTTGGGGAAGAGTGAACTGGAGGACAATTTTAGATTTATTTAAGGTTCATTGAGAAGAGTAGAGAATGATTAAGCTAGAAGGCTAGGTTTTGGCCACATGATGGAGATTCTGGAATTCCATCCTAAACTCTGATTTAGATTTAATTTGTTAGCCACTTAATCTGGTGGTGGGAACCTGGGATTTAGGAGGAAGAAAAAGCAGTTATAAAGCTCTGATCATATCTTCCGTGAGAGTTCTGAGAGCCTAAAGCAGAGAGGTACAAATGGGAATAAGAGGCACTGAAGGAGCCAAGAGTTAGAATAAATGTGATTTGGCATGATTGGATTATCAAGGAAGAGAGAAAAGGGAAAGTAAAGAATGATTGAATGAATGGAAGATTGGTAGTGTTATAATAGAAATAGAAAGATGGAGAAAGAAACAAGATAAATTTTAAAGATGTTTTATTTGAGATGTGCCTAGAATATCCTGACAGAATCCTCTGGAGTGTTTGGTAGAATTGGAGGCATGAAACTTGGAAGTAATTTCTTGGAGGTAATGGCAAAAGTAATGGGGATAAGTGAGATTTCCAAAGAGAGTGTTGAGGGCAGAGGGTCAAGGCCTGTGGGTTCAGAATGGTGGGAATTTATGCCTTTAGGATTTGGAGGAGGAAGTAAACCGAGGAGGAGAATTAAATACAGTGTAAAGGATGGCACAAAGAAGAGTGAACATCAAGAAGGAAATGGTGAGCAATAGGATCAAGTGCTGGAAGTGGCTGAGGATGTGGCTATTAGAGGTCACCAGAGACTCTTAAGTGAGCAGGTCCATTTAGAGAGATGCCTTGATAGCTCCTGTCATATTAACTTGAATGTCTCCATGTGCAAGAGGGAATGCCACTGCTGGGAGTTAAGAACAGAGCAGATAAGAACAGAACTGTAAGTAGGAGGAAGTTCAGAAGAGCCATGAGGGGAGATTCATCATCAGTGAGAGGCCAGCTAAAGTGAAACAGTATTGGAAGTTGAATCCAATCAGCATGGTTTGAGAATTTTATCAGATGAAAGCAGATGGTGAGTGTTCACAAAGGTTGGAAAGTGGCAAGGCAGTTTTAGCAGGAGACCAAGGAATTGAGGGACTCTATGGTCTTGCAAGGAAGGAGACTGAAACGGTCTACACAGGAAGATGAGTGGTGTATTGGCAGGCATGAGGCCCTGCTCTAGAAGTGCAGAGAGAGGGTGAATGGTTGGCTAACATTAAAGGCATAAAATATATTTAGTAGGAGTGAACGTATGAGCAATCAAGAACTGTTAGGGGAAAGGGATTTTGGGGGTTTGGACTTTTTAGCTAGGGTAAGTTTCAGTATTGTGATATCTGAGGTTATGACTGAGGAGGTGTTGAAATAGAATGGGGCTGAGGTTTTTGAAGTTCCACGGGTATGGGTGGTGGTAAGTCAGTGCTGAAGGGATCATAATATGGGTTATGAATTCACCAGAGGTAAAGGGAGGGGGGCAGAAAAGGAAGGGAAGAAACTACTATTCGTTAGGCATGTGCCAGGCAATATGCATAAGTTTTTCACATCTGTTATAGTATTTAATCTTCACAATGCCTTGGAATGGCAACCCTCTAAACTTTATAGATGAGAAGCTGAAGCCTTTCAAGGAGGCCCAAGGTCTCCCAGGTAGTACATGCTGGAGACAGGCTGTGAATAGGAGTCTTATCCCAGGCCTGTGCTGTTTTGTGAGAAGAACCTTAAGCCAAAAGTTGATGTCTTTAAAGCAGGATCTCCTGAGGGTCAATGGACAGTAGTGAATAGAATAAGGAGGGTTTGGTATAAACTGGAAGTGTGGATTTCAAGAGAGGAAAAATTGTTTGGTGGTGCTTTGGAAAAGAGGTCTAGAAATGGAAATGCAGAGTCAGTGGCACATCAAAATCTCATATGTTGAGAGGGGGTGGGCTTTGAGGGACTACCAGGGGAAATGAAGGTACAATTAGAGGGCCGTGGATATATTGTAATGCTTTAGGCTTATCCCAAGGGGAGCTTTGCCTCCTTATTGCCTTCGAACCAGTACAAATATGACAACTGTTTTCATCCTCTCCATTTCTGTTTTCATGTCTGCCAGGATCAATACTTAAGGATGGGCACTTCTCTGATTGAGCTCGGTAAATATTTCAGGAGCAATTCGAATGGATTCTTTGGAATCCTGAAACATTTATTTAAAATAAGAAAGGTGAAGTGATGGCTATTGCTTCCCTCAATGGACGGAATGTATTTCGAGCTTTGTAGAAAATTGACTAAATTCTTCATCTTCTTTTTCACTTGTGGTAGGCCAAGTAGAAGGTACAGTAATCTCTGAAGATAACTGTATTTGTACTATTTTGCTTTCTAGGGTCCCTGACTAAAGTCCATTTGCTCTCTCAGCTGAGCATATTTAATTATGAACTTTTAAAATAGTTGATAGGATATTATGAATTTTTTTTTTTGCTACTGAGACACTTTATTTTATTTTTTAAAATCTTTATTGTTGAAAGTATTACATATGTCTCCCTTCTTCCATCATTGATCCCTTTGGTCATTATGAAGATTTTTAATGTGGCTTGGCACTATGAATGGAGTTATGTCTTAGGCATGAATGAGAAATAGTTGACATCAGCAAGTGATTAGCAGGCTCCTGTATGTCATGTTTTCTGGTTTCTAAAGGGCTATTTCCATGAGGCTGACATTTATAAGGACCAGTTGAGGCCAACGTCAGCCAAATATTATAAAAGAGTTCAATCATTATTAAAATTGAGCTTGATCTAACTTAAGTTTCTTTCATTTTTAGTGAATTTCCCTTATATTAACAAATTTATAAACAGAGCAGATTCTACTTAAAATTTTTTTCTGCTAGAGAAAAATGTCTTTGATTTTATAGTTGTTGAACTTAGAACTTTTTGGCACACTGGAATCCATTCATTTTAGGATTTATTCAGGTGAATTTTGCTCATGTTTTCTTGTTACATGAAAATGTTCCAGATACATCAGGTTTAAATAAAATCTTTGTTTCTGTCTTTGAGTAAGTGTCTACTTTTTTTCTGGTGGTTAGTTGAGATGTGGGACCAAGAAGAGTTATTTGACCTTGTCCTCATCTGCTGTGTGGTCTGGGGTGAAAAGAACCACTCATCTGTTCAAAAAATATTTATTGAGTGCCTGATGGGTCAGGTGCAGTTCTGGGGGCTGGAATCACAGTTGGTGACAAGACAGAAGTCCTTACCCATGAATTTCTGGTGGGAGAGACAGATAATAAATAAATAACCAACTAACTATAAATTGTAATGCCAGGGAGCAGAAAGCAATAAAAAGGAAGGCAGGGAAAAGTGATAGAGAGGCAGAGGAGTGATCATTTTTGTAGCGCTGTCAGGGATGAACTCTCTGAGATGATGTTGGAGCTGAGTTAATGGACTGGGGAAATTTGGCATTGGATGCTTTGCATTTGCTTTTTAATGCACAAAGCGCTTTAACATGTCATTCAGCTCTCACACAATAGCCCTGTGATGATGTTGCTATCCCCATTGTCAGATGAAGCAACTGAGTACAGGCAGTTAAATGACTAGGCAGAATGCTCAGAGCTGTCTTGACTTTGTTGAAGTGGAGTGTCTGACTTGCACAAAACAGATCAGAGCTGCCAGTAAATACGCACCAGTGCACCCAGGAGAGATGCCAGAATGGGTGTAAATCCACACAGAGAAGTTGCTTAATGCTGAGGTGGAATGCTGGAAAGGATGGGTCCTCAGAAGTGTCTACCTGGAGAAAAGTTGGATGCAATTGGTCACTCAGTGTTGCCTCTGGTTCAGCCAACTCAGAAAGAGATAAGACTGCAGATGACCAGTTTCTGACATTGACTTTGGGATATCCCCACTAGCCTTTATTTGAAAGTATTTTTTAAAAATCTGAAATCTGCCTTCATTTTAAATCAGTGGTTCTCAACCTTTTCAATGCCTTGACCCTTTAATACAGTTCCTCATGTTGTGGTGACCCCCAACCATAAAATTATTTTCGTTGCTACTTCATAACTGAAATTTTGCTACTGTTAATTAATTGTAATATAAATATCTGTGTTTTCCGATTGTCTTATGCTCTACAGCACGGTTCTCAACCCACAGGTTGATAACTGCTAGTAGGGTCACTTAAGACCATCGGAAAACACAGATATTTACATCATGATTCATAACAGTAGCAAAATTACAGTTATGAAGTAGCAACGAAAATAATTTTATGGTTGGGGGTCACCACAATATGAGGAACTGTATTAAAGAGTCACAGCATTAAAAAGATTGAGAACCACCGATTTAAAATGATATTCACCATCCTTCCCCATCAAGTCACACCTCAAGTGTTAAAGAAATGCTGGGAAGCAACTGACAGTAAGCAAAATGCACAACATGCCTTTTTGTTCTTTCCTTTCCATTTTAGAGAGTTCAGGCTTTCTGTAGCTCCCTCTGGAAACAAAACATCTAAACAGTTCAAAACACTGTTGTTATCTTTCACTTTACCCGTGAGCAATGCAAAGAAAATCCTGTGAACTGGCAGATATAATTTTGCTAACACTCTCTCATACATCATAGCTGTGCTTCTCCAAGGAAACCTCCCTTTTTCTCATTGTAAGGCTATTTTTGTTTGGTATTTGGGGAAGTACATAGTTTGACTTCCCTTTTAAATTTCATTCCAGCCCTATCCACTGCATCTTTAAATAATACTGTTGAGCAGATGCATCATTCAAACTTCATGGAAGGGATTTTACTTGGAATGCAGAGGCTAGAGACCTAAGCCTTGCTTCTGGATTTGAAGAGGCTCTAGATTGTCGAGGCAGAAATGTGGTTACATGTGCCATCACTGTCCCTTCCCTAAGCCACAGCAGACATCAATAATTGGACCTGGCATTTTTTCATGGTACATCTGGACACAGCCCAAGAATCCTCAATTCATGGCAGCCACTACCAACTACTGGAGTTGACCCATGGATATAACCTCCTTGTCATCTCCAACTAATCAGAATAATTTTTGCAGACACATGCCTTTACTGTGCCCACCACAAACTTTAAAATAATTTAAAATGCTCTTAATTTACTCTCCAGATTAGCATGACAGATATAACAAAAACATAAGAGAATACAGAAGTCTTCCCCTTATCTGAGAGAGATATGTTTCAAGACCCCCAGTGGATACCTAAAACCTGGATAATACCGAACCCTGGATATCTGATGTTTTTTTCTATACATACTTATAATAAAGTTTAGTTTATAAATTAGGCCAGTATATATTAACAATAGAAACTAATAATAAAATAGAACAGTTATGTCCTGGCCAGTGTGGCTTAGTTAGTAGAGTGTCATCCCCTGCAATGAAAGGTTGCTGGTTCATTTACCAGTCAGGATAACTTACTGGGGTTGCGGGCTTGATTCCCAATAGGGTGTGTGTATGAGACAGCAGATTTATATTTTTCTCATTACTATTTTTATTTCTCTTTCTCCCTTTCCCTTCTATCTCTCTCTAAAATCAATAAAAACATATTTAAAAAAATAAAAAAAGGAACTGTTATAATAATATACTGTAATGAAAGTTATATGAATGCCTGACTGTAGTGGATCAGTTGGTTGAGCTTTGTCCCATGCACTGAAAGGTTGCTGGTTCGATCCCCAGTAGGGACATGTACGAAAGGCACACATATTTCTCTCATACTAATATTTCTCCCTCTCTCCCTTCATCTCTCTACGCATGTTCTTGGTTGAGGATTAAAAAAATTATATGAATGTGGTATCTCTCAAAATATCTTATTGTACTATACTCACTGTTCTTGTGATGATGTGAGATGATAAAATGCCTTTGTAATGAGATGTGTTTGTGGTTTGAGGTGTGACAGCAAAAGTAGCACACATTTTCTATTTCTTTCTTCATGATTTCATACACAGAAGACTTGTTCTTACCATAGATTTTAGCAACCTCAGCATATGATTTTTTTTTTCATTCCATATTAAGTTGAGAATTTTCACCTTTTCACTTAAAGGAAGCACTTCACAGCTTCTCTTTGGCATATCTGAATTGTCACTATCATTACTTCTATGCTTTGGGCATTATTAAGTAAAATAAATGTTACTTGTATACAAGCACTGAGATACAGGCGATGGCTACTAAGTGACCAATGGACAGGGAGCGTATATAATGTGGACATGCCGGACAAAAGGATGATTCATGTCCAGGGCAACATGAGATTTCATCACACTACTCAGAACAGTGGCAATTTAAAACTGTGAATTGTTTATTTTTGAAATTTCCTATTAATATTCTGGACTGAGGTTGACCACAGGTAATTGAAACCTTGGAAAGTGAAACCACAGATAAGAGTAGATTACTGTATCTGTTGTTACTAGCATAAGAAGGAAGTGTATTGGAATCTTTGAGAGGGAGTTTAGAAATGTACATTTTAAAAAAGTTCTCTGGGTTTTGTTAGCATTCCCACCTCTGGGTTGAGAAATATTAGAGCACACTTTTTCAGTTTTTGGCCCAGGCTTTCCCCTCACAATGGAGGGTGGGCACCCTTGTGGGGAAGAGATATCTGGAGAGCATCTTGAGTGGGTGAGAAGCTCTAAGAGGGCCAACTCTACTTGACGTGATCACTCGTCTTCATCAAAGGGAACTGTAGCAGAGGCTGTTTCCTGAGAACAGTGAGGCAAGCCTTGTCCTGTCTAAGCAAAGGGGTTTCCTGCTGCTTTGCCTTTCCTAGGACTCATTTCAGGCCTGGAAGGAAGATGGTCTCCTTTGGTGGAAGGGCTGGTGCTCCTGTCAGCACAAAGCTGGCTGGCCACACCTGGTTAGGCAGGAGGCAAGTTCTCTCACAAAGACCCCAATTGTAGCTTTTAGGAAAGAACTTCTTAGAATGTTCAAAAACAACTTGTGAAAATATTTTTTTGGAGGCACCTCATTAGTTTTCACAATAAATGCTCATAACTGGAAGTAATGATTTGGCAGTTACAAGTCAAACTTCAAGTAGGAGTAGGAGACCTATTTCTAGAGAAACAAATAGGGCTGCCTCCCATTGAGCTAAATCCTACTTTGAACTTTCCTAGAGTTTATTTTCCCCAAGGACCTTTGGGAACTGAGCAAATTTCAGTTCATCAATAATACCTGTGTTTATAAATGGTCTATGCCAGAGGACTCAAAGTTTTTTAGAGGTGGCTTCTGTATGCATGTTTGTTCAGATCATCTCAGAGGGACCTTTCATCTTTGTCTAACATTCAGTGGTGTACAGGGTTGGTGCCAGGGGGTGGGTGTGAGTAGGAAACATTATGACTCTTGGTACTTACAGGAGACCAAATGCCCTGGGAGTCTGCCTGGCATGTGTTACAGCATCTATACCAGCTTGCTGTTTCATGAAATAATTTATGCACTTGTTTATCCATTTGATTATTCAACAAAAGTTAATGATTGCCTACTATATGCTGAATCCCATGCTTTGTGCCGGGAAACATGATACTCATTTGGCAAAACTTGCCCTCAGATAACTCAGAGTCTAGTGGAGAAAATGGACCCACGAATAGATGTTTTGAAGCATTGGATTAGGGCATGTTAGAGAAATGTCCTGAACTTTCTGGTGCATAAGCAAAATTATTTAATCTTAATTAGGGAGTAGAGAGAGGTGTCAGGAAGACATTTCATTGAGAAAGAGACAAATAATGTGCATCTTAATGGATACTCAATGGGATATCATTTTACCCCCGTACTGTTACCTCCCATTGTAGGTGGGGCCTGGCATCCTCCAAAGCTAAGCCAACAGAAGGAGCCTTTAGTGATGCAACTAAAGCAAAAAAGGGGCAAAGATTTTTGGGCATAAAAATGCACAGGAGATATGCCAAGAGGTGATCACTGGTGGCTAGTTGAGAGCTATTGGCTTATAGATGTTCCACTCTCAGGCTACAACATAGTTGCATCTTTTTCCTCCACCCAATAATTGTAGCTCCTCTGAAAGGTGTTTGTCAAATTTGCCATTCTGCAAGCAGCACCTCCTAATCTCTCAGCTTTTCATCTTCCTCCAGACCCCTAATGTACTTTTCCATATGCCATTTTTCACTTTTCATCCTCTCCCCTGTCCTAATTACTTCCTTTCACAGCACAGATTCCACAACTGAACATTAAAAGCCCTTTTTTTTTGGTAAAGATCTTGCTCCTTGGTTTCTCTCTCACTCCATTATACTCATCTGGTAAAACCCCAACCATACTTAATACTATTTGTCTACCTACCTACCTACCTACCTACCTACCTATCACCATCTATCTATCCCATACTTGCATTCAAGCAACTGAACAAGCAGGAGAATAATACTTGCCCAAACTTTTGATTCCTGAGAACGCATCTTGAATACTCAACACTGCCCTGCCATCTGCCACACTTCCTTAGTAGTGTATGTATGCTCACACTCTCCAAATGATTATTTTATTAGTCCATTCATGATATGTTTGGTGAACATTAACTTTATGTGTAGTGCAGTAACAGGTGCTGGAGACAGATCGGTGAACACAACTGAAAGTTATCTTTTCTTCTAGAGTTTCCATGTAAGGTAGCAAACAGCTGATACACAAGTAAATATCAGATATTTACTAAGAGCTATGCAGGTGATTAGGGGTGAATTGACAGAGGACCTGGCTGATTGCATTGGATTGGTTTTAAGAAACCTCACTAAGAAGACATTTAAGTGGTATCTGAGGAGCCAATATGTAAAGAGCAGAGAAGGCACATTCCAAGCAGAGAACAGCTGCAGCCAAGACCCTGAGATAGGATTGAGCTTGTCTTGTGCAAGAAACAGAAAGACTAGTGTGGCCAGACCATAGTGGGCAAAGAATAGAGTAGTATTAATTAGAATAGATGTACATGGATAAAAAATTGCAGATGTAGGGAGGTTGTAGATTTAGGAATTTCCACTTGACGGTCTGATTTTTTGAAGGGGAGCTCTATCTCCCTTAAGACTCAAGGTGTGTTGTAGATGCTGTATAGGTGATAAGGAGTGTGGGGAATTTTGGAACAGTGACTGAGGTAAATGCAGGAACCAAGGACAAGGGTAGTATAGAAGATGGAGCTTTGGCCCCTATACATCTGGGATCAGAGTTTGCAATGAATTTAATCATTCAGTTGTGCTGTTTGTGGGAGCAGAAACAGTTAGTTGTTATATTGATCTGAGGATGTTGTTTTTCAGAATAGGTTTGGAAGAAAGGAAAAAGATGCAAAAGAAATGAGACTACAGGTAGTTAAATAATTTGAAGATCAAGCATAGAGTTCAGGCTGTTAGAAGAGAGACTAAGAGGGATATGAAACCTAAGGCAAAGTGAAAACAAAAAATCCTCTATGAGATTGAAAACAAAAAATCCTCTATAAGATTGAAAAACAGTTGTAAAATTAATTTCAACAGATTTTATTATTATTATTGTTATTATTATTAAGCAATAACAACCTGAATTCTAGTTGTTAACTTGGAATATTGGCAGGTCAAGAGATGTCTGTTTGAGTGGGCTTACCCTTTTCAGACAGAAGTATTTTGTTGAGAAGGCCAGAAGGAAGGATCTCGGGAGAGAAAGAAAAGGTGAAATGGAACAAGTCAGAAGAAAGAAGGCTTTTACAAAGAAAAGCTGCTGATCTGTCTGTGATCAATTACTCCAACAAAGAGGCCCATGATATAGCCTTGCTTTTCCAGAATGTTGCTATTCTACCAGCTGAAGACCAATCAGAAGACAGGTGATGATTTATAAGAAGGTCTTCTGCCACCTTGTCAGTTTACCATACAACAATGTGCCTGGGGTTCTTTGCAGGTGGTATACTTTTTTTTTTTTTTAAATTTATTTGTGTATAAGCAATGTTCACATCTCACCAAAGCCAAGGCAACTTTTGGAAAAGAAATACTGCTTTTTCATCTTTTATCTAAAAATAAAAGATTTTCCCAATAATTTGGTCTTGCCTGAGGTTTGAGAGGTATGAAACATTCAGGAACCAATAGATCAACATTGTTGTTGGGACACACAAACCATGCTGGCATAGACATCCATTTCTCACTTGAACAACTGTAGTAGTACCAACTGGTCTTCTTATATCCTTCCGGGCCTTTTCTGTTACCTACTTTCTATGCCATAGCTGGAAAATAATTAAAACAAAAATTCAGTTGTGTCACTTTTCTTAAATTTTCCAATAGATTCCCATTTACATTAGGTTATAAACCTAATCCTTTGCCTCCATGGTCTAGAGGCTCTGTGTGGTTTGCCTCTTATTCATCTTTATAGCTTTTTCTGATCCAAGCCTCTTCTTGATCTTTGCAATGCAGCTAAAATGGTCTTCTTTCAGTTTCTTTCTTTCTTTCTTTTTTTAAAAAAATATATTTTATTGATTTTTTACAGAGAGGAAGGAAGAGGGATAGAGAGTCGGAAACATCTATGAGAGAGAGACATCGATCAGCCGCCTCCTGCACACCTCGTACTGGGGATGTGCCCGCAAGCAAGGTGCGTGCCCCCAACCGGAATCGAACCTGGGACTTTTCAGTCCATAAGCCGATGCTCTATCCACTGAGCCAAACCGGTCTCGGCTTCTTTCAGTTTCTTGAATGTGCCACATCTCCCTTTATCTGATGTGTTATCTCCACTCTCTAATACCCAGATAACTCATGCATTCTTTCTTCAGAATGCAGTTCAGTTAGCCTTTCTTCATGGATGCTTTCTTTAGCCTTCCTGACTTAGGTCAATTGTACCATTTTAATATACATGTTTCTAGTTATCAGTTATTCTGTCTTTTTATTTCTTCTCCACTTGTCCATTTAATTTAACTCTTTCCCTTGAGATTGTAAACTTCATGAATATAGGAATCATCTCTCTCTCTCTCTCTCTCTCTCTCTCTCTCTTTTTTAACAATGCTCACTTAACGTCTAGCATAGTACCTGTAATATAAAAGAAGCTTAATAAATGAATAAATATACCCACACATGGACATATGATTTGATAGTTCATTATTACTGAGTGGAAGTTAAGACCATCTTGGGAACCAGTGTCAGTTGACTTTTTTTTATTGGGTTCTTGAAATACTAAATTCACTGCTGGGCTTATCATAGGCATCATTTAAATATTAGAAAAATGACAATCATTTTTTTCCTCTTTTGTTTGAGAGGACTCTAAGGAAAGTCTTTCTCTCTGTATAAACAAATAACATTTATCTGCAGATATTTTGTCTTTTCCTTAAGCTCCCTGAGATCCCCAGCTCTTCTGAGTGGCCCTACTCTTCAATCATGAACCCTCCCATGAGAGAAGCCCTCTAAGAATGCTGCTGTTTACTGGGTGATTTTGAAGCCTAGTCTATTCTGGGAATGAAAACCCAAGCTGAAATGGTTGGAGGCTGCCAACTGGGAATTTAAACCACTTGATTAGAAGACTATGGTGACAGAAGCATAGGGAAAAATAGATTTGTATCTGAATTGCAAGAATTTCTTAGGGCTCACTGGGAAGCTACCTAAGAAAGGAGGGGGAAAAACTCCAAAATCAAACAATTCTATACAAAAGGCCATATTAGGGGTCAGCACCCTCCTCTCACTTAATTCTGTATCATTTTTCCACCCTTAGCAATTGCCCCTGAAACTGGCTAAGAATCGTGGAAATGTTGGTACCCAAGTCAGTTTGTTGGGAGGTCATATTTGCTAGTACGAGTATTATTCTGATTTTCAATTTGTTATTACACCTTCTCGTAGGCTGGAGGTTTTTAGAGTATAAAGAGATGGGTAATAAAATAAATATGTATTGAGTAATTGTTATTTATTCCCTATTCTTTAACCCAGAGGTGAAGTGTCCTAGGCAAGGGCTTTAGCTAACTGGGGAACTCCTAATTTCTGCCACATGGAGGAAATATAAACTTGAAGGGATATATTTTTGTAGTGTTTACAGTGCATGGAAGTTTCCTTAAATATATAATCAGAGGTAATTAGACTATGTGGTGTAAGAAGGAGTATAAATACTATTGACATGCTAGTCTCAGAATAGGTACATCTGAGTTGATTTGCCTTTGACAGTTTCTGATTTTTGATATTTTTGGTATTTTGGGAAGCAGATATAATGAGGGTAAAGAAGTTTGAGCTTGAGAACAACATCTCTTGGTTCCAAAATAATATTTCTTGTTTTTGTATTCTCTTAACCTTTTAATCTATAGAAAGACACTGGCACGTAGAGAGATGTAAATCTGGGGCTTAGTAAGTCAGATCCTTCAAAATGGCAGGACTCTATGTGCCACCAGACTAATAAACTTGAATAAGAGCACTGAAATTCTCTGGTACGATGGTGATTTTTTTTTTACTCCCAGTTGAATTTTTTCACACTTACTTCCTCCAGTCTTGAGACAGATTTGGTATCAGAGTTGTTTTGTGTGTGCCCATCAGCTGACTAGGTTGCCTCTTAGCATTGTGAGAAAATGTAAAACACAATAACAGTAGAAGCACAGTCTGATTATTAACAATACAAATAGGAAAAATGATATTTCCTATATTTGAGACACATTTGATAACTCCCTTGCCTTCCTAGATAATAGATATGGCCCAAGGCAATGCCAGCTTGGAGATAGAATTTGAGTACTGACCACTAGTATAGCATATTTCTGAGGCTTTGTGCCTTCCCATAGAGCCCCATATAAATGCTTCCAGACTTCAATGCTTGTGCTGCTGCATAACAAATTACCTGAGAGCATAGTGGCTAAAAACAACTAATGTCTGTTACCTCAGAAAATGCAGTTTTCTGTGGGTTAGGAATTTGAGAGTGGTGTAGCTCAATGGTAAAGGTGTTTTATGAGATTATAAAATACCAATTGGGGTTGCAGTCATCTGAGGATTTAACTGGAATTAGAGGACCAGCTTCCAAAATGACTCACTCACCTGGCTGTTGGCAAGAGGCCTCAGTAACCTGACACACAGGCCTCTTCATATGGCCACTGGAGTGTCTTCATGACATGGCAGCTGGATTTCTTCAGAGCCAGTGATCCAAGAGAGAGTGAGGAGAGAGCTACATTGCCTTTCATGTTCTCTCATCCTAGAAGTCATGCTGCTTCATTCTACAACATTCTGTTCCTTGGGTAACCAAGTTCAGTTTACACTCAAGGGAATAGGAATTAGGCTCCATCTTATATCAAAGAATTTGTTGATATATATTTTAAAGCCACCCCATTGTTGACTGTGACTTGCTCTACACTGAAATGTTAATTCTTGTTTGTGATGTGAGATCTCATCACTTCCCACTGGTGCTAATGATGGTACCACAATGGTCTCTACACAGGAGCTACAGCTAGTTTAGAACTCTCTCCTTCCCTACCTGAGGAGAACCACACCAAGCATATCTTGTAGGAAATCTATTTGGGCTAAACTTAGGTTCTTTATTTTAAGAAAGTAACCCTTTGGCTTTGTGGGCGGTCTAATTTCTAGTGATGGAGAATGTCAACTAACTTTGCTATCAGCTTTCTTTGTTTTGCAAAAAATTCTTCAAGATGAAGTTACTTATCCAAAAGTATAGCAAATTCCCCCTTCTGCACTGTACTGGGAAGAGGCGAAACCTTATTTCCAAAGATTCCATGATCCTTTCCTCCCAGGTAGCCTTTGTCAGAGGTACACCAGTCCATTAAAATTTGTGATCTAATGAGGATTGGTCAGAGGCTCTTGGGGCAAGGAGGTATCTGCAGGAATCTGGACCTCTGATGCAGACTTAGCATACCAGGACCCAGGTTGTCTGTAAGAAGGGTTAGCACTGGCCATAGCCTCTGGCCAAGAGAGAATCACTCCTGAGCCTGACACCTTGTAAGATCAGTGAATTCAATTTCTCATCAGGGGCTTTGCACTTGCTGTTCTAGGCATGAGCCTACATGTTCATGCCTCAGTTTGTTGCCTGGCTGAATCATTTTGGTCATTTAGGATCTCAACCAAATTGCTACCTCATCAGTGATGATTTCTGAGACCTGCAATCTACAGTAATCTTCTCACTAGCAGGCTCACTTTAATAGTCCATCTTACTTTATTTCCTTCAAATATGCATGAATCTTTGAACTTACCTTGTTCAGTTTCTGTTTGTTTTGTCTACTTCACTCCATAGAATGCATGGGCCATGAGAGTGAGAGATATTGTTTTCCTTTTCCTCTCCTACATCCTCAGTATTTACATCAGTACCTGATGCAAAGTAGTTGCTCAATAAATATTTATTGGATGAATAAACAAATAAGTGAGTGATAGAATGAATACAGATTCTGCTGTGAAAAAAACAACACACACACTCACACACACACACACACACACACACACACACACACACACTCAACATTACGACCTGTGTGTCTTGGGAATATCTGGGAAAGAGAAGCACTATTAACATGTGATGGTTAGCTTTGGAGATGTTTCATGTGAACATTAAAGAAAGTGACTATCTTGGTATCTAAGTTAATTAAAGCAGAGCATATCTTGTTACATGTGCTTTCTGTATACATATTGAGAACATCAATCCTACCCATTGGGCAGCTCATTGGCACACATATTCCTATGCCTCACTGCCCTGAAGGTGAGAATTTGATTATCCCAAACATAACATGAGGCTTTACTTAATCTCTCCCTCTCTCTTTCCCTCCCTCTCCCTCTCCCTCCTTTTCTCTTTCTCTCTCTCTCTCTCTCTCTCTCTCTCTCTCTCTCTCTCTCTCTCTCTCTCTCTCTCTCTCTTTCTCCTACCCAGTTTTTTTTTCCTCCTTAGCCATCTTTTCCTCAGCTCAGTTGCCAAGTTCAGCTCATGGTTCTCACTCTTTTTTCTTCTACCTGCCTTATATATTTACCCACTTTGGAATTTTTCTTACACATAATTCAACATCTAAGACTGCAAAAATCCAAACCCCAGTGAATCTCTAAGTGCCAGAAATATGCAATTATTGGCATTTGTTTCTTCTGTGTTCCAATGGCATTTTACCGATTTTTCTGACCCATCTCTCCTCTTTGTCTCTTGGGAGAAGTCTTTGCTACTGGATTCTTTAAAGCGTTTTACAGATAAAGGGAATATAAAGGACAGACTTAAAAGAGGGAAGAAGACTATTATTTGAAGGCAGGTGAAACCACAGATGGAATATAGGTATTTTCAAGTTCACTTCATTGCTGAAAGAATACAGTGGCCTCTGTGATAGGCTAGCCTGAGTTATTTGGCAAATAATGCCTTTTTTCTCCAGAGGTGACTGCATCTTGGCAGGGTGGGATTGACCTCCATCAAAGAGTTTAAAAAATACAAAATGATTTGGATATATTGGATTCAGAAAAATTCTGCAACTGAGTGATGAGTAGGTTAGCATTATTATTAACAGATACAATAGCAATGAAAATTCAGGACAGGCCCAGCTGTCATGGCTCCATGGTTGAATGTCAGCTTGTGAACCAGGAGGTCATGGTTCAATTCCAGTCAGGGCACATGCATAGGTTGTTGGCTCGATACCCAGTGTGGGGCATTCAGAAGGCAGCTAATCAATGATTTTCTCTCATCATTGATGTTTCTATCATTCTCTCCCTCTCCTTTCCTCTCTAAAAAAAGATATTTTTTTAAAAAAAAGTTCAGGATAAGGCATTCAATAGAGTCAGTAGTCTGGATACATACAGTTTTTCCTCCAGGTTTAGTCTCCACCTTCTGCAACCTGTTCTGTGCCTTTGGGAGGCTGTCCTGTGTAGGATATAGCAGTGGGCACTCTATGCTCTGGTTTATAGGTGATTTGCTACCAGGAGGCATCAGCAGAGAATCAGAAAGCAGGAGGGGAGTAGAGTCAGGGTGTTAACCCCTCTGGTTTGTGTCCATTTGATGCTCTGCAGATGGCCATATATTTCATCTCTCAGTTTCCAGTAACTCATTCTCCCCTTGTTCGTTCAGTGCAGGATGTCTTCACAAGAGCTGTTATAACAGCTGTTTATAACTGCTGGCCCTAGGTGATGCACTATTTGCTGATTTCTCCAAAATTTGTCCATACCTTGGGAATCAGTCCTTTATTAAATTCACCTCAAGTTAATGATGCTTTATATTTCCTGCCAGGACCCCAATGCCTCTATAATTCAATGTAAATCTTCCCCCTTGAAGCCTAAAGACAAAACACTATCAAAACTTGGGAACATACCCCTTACAGCTTGTTCTTCAGTATTCTGAGAAAAGAAAGTGAGCACATAGACTTGTAGTGCAAATTATCATTACATTGAAAAAGTGCATATATTCAGTTGCTAAAGAATTAAAAAATATTTTGGTCTCATTTATAAGTAAAGCCCTGATTGTGGTTTGAATTAATTAGCAAAACCAGGGAGTCCAGCAAGACCCCCCAGGCTGGCTCAACCCCTCAGCTAAAGTCACTGGAGGAATTAACCTCCAGGCCATGAGGATCAGCTGCGAGTATAGTGGAAGAGCTGCTGTGTGGGAGACACCCCAGTCTCAATGTACTTTCTTCTCTTACTTCTCTAGTGGTGGAGTTTCCATTCAGCCAGATTTCAGGGGTTCTGAACGATGGTTCTATATTTTAATTGTAATTTTGATGCGGTTGTGGGAGGCAATAAGTATCAGCATTTATCTACCTAAACTTTTTTTAAAGAACAGTTTTAGATTTAAGACATTTTGCAGATTGAGTAGACCAGTGGTTGGCAAACTCATTAGTCAACAGAGCAGCAAACCGCGGCTAGAGAGCTGCAGCTTGCCAACCACTGGGATAGAGAGTTCCACATACTTCACCCACTGTCCCCTAATGTTAACACTTTACATTGGCATACTCCTATTAATTAAACTCTAGGTTTCATTTGGATTTCACCAGTTTTCCTACTCATACCCTTTTCTAATGCAGTTTAAAATCCAAGGGACCATTTTGCATTTACTCATTAGATTTTCTTAGTAACTGTTCTTGAATCTGTGACAGTTTCTTTTTATTTTATTGTGTTACATGTATACATATCTTCCCATTGCCCCCTCCCTCCCAGGCATACCCCAACCCCCCAGTGTCTTGCATTCATTGGCTATGTTTATATGCATGCATACAAGTCCTTTGGTTGATCTCTTGTCTACTTTACCTCTCCTTAACCTTCCTGCTGTAATTTGACAGTTTGTTTGATACTTTACTGCCTCTGTATCTATCCTTTTGTTCATCAGTTTATAATGTTCTTTATTATCCACAAATGAGTGAGATCATGTAGTGTTTCTTCTTCATTGATTGGCTTATTTCACTTAGCATAAGGCTCTCCAGTTCCATCCAGGTTCCTGCAAATGGTAAGAATTCCTTCTTTTTAATGGCAGCATAGAATTCCATTGTGTAGATGTACCATAGTTTTCTGATCCACTCATCTACTGACGGACACCTAGACTATTTCCAAATTGTAGCTATTGTAAATTGTGCTGCTATGAACATAGGGGTGCATAAATCCTTTCTGATTGGTCTTTGTAATTTCTTAGAATATATTCCTAAGAGTGGGATTGCTGGGTCAAATGAGAATTCCATTTTTAGTTTTTTGAGGAAACTCCATACTGTTCTCCACAGTGGCTGCACCAATCTGCATTCCCACCAACAGTGCACAAGGGTTCCTTTTTTTCCGAATCCTCACCAACACTTGTCATTTGTTGATTTGTTGGTGATTGCCATTCTGACTGGTGTGAGATGGTATCGCATTGTTGTTTTGATTTGCATCTCTTGGATAATTAGTGACTTTGAACATGTTTTCATGTTTCTCTTGGCCTTCCTTCTGTCGTCTTTTGAAAAGGTTCTATTTAGATCCGTTGCCCATTTTTTATTGAATCATTTATTTTCCTTTTATTAAGTTGTATAAGTTGGCTGTAGATGCTGGAGATTAAATCTTTATCAGTGATAACATTTGCAAATATGTTCTCCCATACAGTTAGTCTTTCTTGTTTTGTTGATGGTTTCTTTTGCTGTGCAAAAGCTTTTTATTTTGATATAGTCTCATTTGTTTATTTTTTTTTTTTAGCTTCCATTGCCCTTGGAGCAGTATCAGTGAAGAAATTCTTTTGGCATATATCCGAGATTGTGCTGCATGTGGATTCCTCTAGTATTTTTATGGTTTCCCATCTAATCTTTAAGTCCTGTATCCATTTTGAGTTTATTTTTGTATTTGGTGTAAGTTGGTGGTCCAGTTTCATGTGACAGTTTTTTTATATTTTACTTATTTTTTTATGACCTTGACAGTTTTCTTATCACTTTTAAAATGAGCTGGAAATTTATGAATGCAATTAGGACACCAGGTATAATCTTATATTTCTGTTCAGGAAAAGTAAGAATTATTGTCAAGTAGCTTTTGTCATTGTACGGATTCCCTCCCTTAGATGACAGATCAGGGTCTCCAGCTGTTTCTACTCTCTACCTTCCACATTTCTTTCAGTGTTAATGTTGTGATTGATAGTGAAAATAGATTGATTTTGAGGACATGTTTCTTAGGTTGTGATCAGTGACTGCTTATTGTGGTAGCAAGTGGCTTTCTTATTTAGCTCTCTGGGAAATAAAAATATCTCTTTTAGGAAACAGAGTCCATTTACTTTTCCCAACAGCTTCCCCTCTTGAAGCCAATTTGTAAACTTCCTTAGATGGCAGCCACTTGTAATAATTTTGAATAATATCCTGAATCTAAGTTTCCATGCAGGCCAGGCCTGCTGGTTGGTCGTTCCTGTGCTTTCATTGTTGCATGTTATCACTTTACGGGTAATATTTTGTCTTGCAAAGCTTTTAAGCATTACTTTATGAAAGGTGTTGGAAAGGTGAAAATGATAATTAAATCCTATCTCAAGTGTAATTTTATGATTACCTAGCACTATTCCCTAGAACTATGCTTTCAAAATTGTTGTGGGTCCACAAATGCCTCTTGTGTACTACTGTAGATAAAGTGATAAAACAGTGCTTTGTTGTTCAATTATTTTTATATGAGCACATGAATAGATTCTCAATCTAGACAGCCACTTTCTTGTGCTCATTATTCTCATCTATATGGCTAAATGGAAAGATACGACTCCAGCAACTTTGAATTGGATGATTGTAAAGCTGGAGCATAGGAATAAACATTCTTCTTCCCGGTGACTCTAAACTTTTGTCAATTGGTGCATCTTCACAATCTTCACAGATGTAAAGACAGATTACCAACCTTTATTTTAAAAACTTCAACTGTCTAGTGGGAGGATGTTTTCAGTTATATTCATTCATCTTTTCAAGCACTTATAGAGCCCTGACACTTAGCACTGACAGGGTGTTATGTAAGACATTATGTCAGTTTCTTAGAATATCAAGATAACTGAGAATTGGTTCCCATCAGTCTAAGTGGGGAGGAAGGCAAAAATAATTGCTCTTCAATGTGGTGTGTACTGTGAGAGAACGAAGCAAAAGGGGCCCTGGAGATTGGGGGCACCAGCAGTTCCAGGCTGGAGGAATGGGGGACACCAGCAGTTCTTGGATATCTTGGTCCTGAGGATAATCATTTAGAGCTTAGCACTTCCAAAATGAATACTATTTTAAATAAAACTCTGGGGGAAATGCAGTCATGTCTATTGAAAACAGAAGTAGATGAGATAGAAAATGGCAAAATCATTAGAAGACAGTTATAATAGTTCAGGCAAGTTTTTCACCACTTCTAATTCTACTTTAAAAATACATAATCTACTTTAAATAATAAAAGCATAAAATGCAAATCAACCAAACAACCGAATAGCAAAACGACTGTCCAGATGACGTTCTGCAGGAACATGCTATGAAACCCACTGGCACCAGGCCAGCTAAGGCAGTTGCGATGTGATTGGTCAGGGGCCTGGCCATTGCCCCATGGTCGCCCTACAGGGGGAGGTCCAGGCCATGGACCTGGCTGGCTGCGGTGGGTAGGCAGGGCTTCCCTCTGGAGGGTGGGGGACCATACATTGCAGAACCCAGGCTGGGTGGGCAGGACCTACCTCTTTGGGGCAATTGATCACAGGGCTTCTGGACTGCGAAAGGGCACAGGCCGGGCTGAGGGATCCCCCTACCCCCTAGCAAGTGCACAGTTTTCATGCACCAGGCTTCTAGTAGTCCATAGAAAGAAATGTATGGAACTAGTTTATAGTTAAAGAAATTCTTAATTCCACCACTTGCTGCTGTGTGACCTTGAATAAGTTAGTGGAGTTCTCCAAGTTTCTAGAAAGAATTAGCAAGAAATACCTAATATAGTACTAACCATCCTTTGGGATCTCTACTTAAAAGCAAAGGACAAATCAAGCTGATTAAGTTAAAAACTCCTCTTAATCAACCAATAATCAAGAAATAAAAAAAATATATAGTGTGTACTTTACAGAAGACTTGTTCTAAAGTACGGGGTGTATAAAGGAAGACTAAGACATGATTTTCCTGTCATGAAGCTTGTTTACAATCTCCTGGAGGAGATAAAATAGAATAATCTGAAACTGATAACAAAGGAAGTACCTTACAATAGTTTAAGAATTACAGAAAGAGTAAGATTTAAGAACTTCAGTATCCTTGACTGATAAGTACAAAGTTCTCCTACTCCCAACTTTATACATTGTTTTTAAATATACAGGGTTAGACAAAAGTAGGTTTATGGTTATATGGAAAATAATGCAATAATCCTATATAATAAAGAGGTAATATATAAATTGACCATTAATCCAACACACAAGATGTCTGCCCCCCAATGGACACAAGATGACCACCACAAGATGGCCAGCAGGGGAGGGAAGTTTGTGAGGGACCAGGACTGCAAGGGAGGGCAGTTGGAGCTATCAGGCCTGCAGGAGAGGGCAGTTAGAAGTGACTGGACTGGCAGAGGAAGGCAGTGGGGGCCACCAGGCCACCAGGGGAGAGCAGTAGGGGTGATCAGGCCAGCAGGGGAGGGCAGTTAGGGATGACCAGACCGACAGGGGACAGCAGTTGGGAGGAGACCAGTCCTGAAAGAAAGGTCAGTTGCGGGGGACCAGGCCTGTAGGGAAGGGCAGTTGGGGGCAACCAGGCCAGCAGGGGAGGGCAGTTAGGGGTGACCAGGCTGGCAAGGGAGGACGTTAGGGATGACTGGGCCAGCAGGGGAGGGCAGTTAGGGTTGATCAGGCCTGCAGGGGAGCAGTTAGGCATTGATCAGGCTGGCAGGGGTGTGGTTAGGGGGTGACCAGGCTCACAGGCAGAAGCAGTTGGGGGCAATCATGCAGGCAGGCAGACAAGCTGTTGGGAGCCAGCAGTCCTAGAATGTGAGAGGGATGTCCGACTGCCCATTTAGGATCAGGCCTAAATGGGCAGTTGGACATTCCTCAAGGGATCCCAGATTGGAGAGGGTGCAGGCTGGGCTGAGGGACAACCCCCTTCCATGCACAAATTTTGTGCACTGGGCCTCTAGTTAATAAATAATAATACAAGAATAAACTGTGTTCATGTACTCACAACTGTAAATGTACTCTTGCCCCACGCTTATGTATACTATTTTGTGCAAAAAATGTACAGTGAATTTTCAGGCATTGATGTAAACATTTTTGGCATTATGAAATAACTTATATTAGTAGTATTAGTGTACATATATAATGGTGCATTTGCTTGAGATATTATCATATGAAATGAGTGATATAGTGGGTAGATTAAAGGATTTTCCAAATGTATTGGTCAAGAGTCCAACTATAGAGTCCAAAGGAGCAGGATTAGAAACCTCATTTCACTATTTACTAGCCATATGACTATAGAAATGTTACTTCCATAAGTCCCATTTTCCTTATTTTTAAAATGGAAGTGTTATGTACTACATAAGTTATTACAAGGATTTAATAAAACAAAGTAAAACTTTCTGGCCTAATGATTCCAGTCAGTCATTATTGTCTCTACATTTGTCCCAAACTAGAATCCAAGAGCAAAATGATAAAGAATTAAAAGTATATGGCAAGCTTCCACTTCTGGCCATGATAGAATAAGAGGGACAAACTTTATCTTCTTGCTATAAACAGCAAAAGACTTGATATGTATGTTAGCAAATAGGTTGTTGGCCTTTTCTTAACGTCTCTTAGCTGGCTTCTTCCTTAGATTTCCACATTGGCTTCATGGTTCATGTGGACAGTGGAAAAGGGTGTGAATCTCACTGTAACTTTCATTCTGAATGAATTTGCTAATCATAGAGCTCTTTGAAGAGCATTTCAGGTGTATTGCAAATCCAGGTACAAATCCCTCAGCCACTGACCAAGACAAAATTTAATTTTTAGGGGCTCTTTTTACATGTTCCTATGGCTCAGCAAGTTTTTTTAAAATTTGTTTTTTAAAAAAGCAAATATGTTAACAGTAGTTAGCCAATTTTATTTTATATAACTGATTTCAGTGTCTGCTCCATTTAACATAGGATAAAACACAGTAAAGGACAGTAAGGGTTTCTCTCTTTGGAAGCCTGGATTAAAATATGTGAAACTTGGCAATGGTAGGTACCTGTATCCCACCTTCAAATGGACAGAAATAGGAAGCAATTTGTGGGGAGAGAGGAGAATGGAACAGGCATACAGAGAGAACTTGGGAAATGGGGCAAGGGGAGGTTCTGAGATTCATGGGGGCCATTGGAGCCATTAGATACCTTTTTATGTATTTTAAGACTTTTTATGTTTTTCTTAAGTTTCTAACAACTGCAATCAGAAAGTTTAATATGTATAAAGGAATATATAAAATCTCTCAACCAGAGATTTTAAAAGATGATTTAGAGTGATGAGGATATTGCCATATTGCTGGTGTGTGTTGGGCTCTGTGCCTAAGTGAATGTGATTTTGAATGAAAAATCCAGGTCATTCTTTCAGTTCCTATGGTTTTATATACTTACATATAACTTTAGAAAATTAGTACTGTTGAATTTTATAAAAAAATTAAGGATATATTGTGGTAAAATTAGGTTATGGGTTAGGCTGCTTTCACAAAAGCACAATTTAACAATGGATAAGACAAAATGTAAAATTTTTTCTCTTTTACTTAACAATCTGAAAGTACAGAACTGGTAGGGCTGCTATTCCCTGTATATGGCTTCCAGTTTTGCCCTTAAAGTGTCTGCTCCTGATCTTGCTATCACACCTGCATCTAGTCCATGTAAAGGATAAAAGAGGAATGCCTGTGCACACTACATCTTAAGTGCATGACCCTGAGGTTGCAGATAATACTTCTTTCTGTTCATGTCATGTTGGCCAGAACTTGATTGCAAGGGCACATCTGGTTAAAAAGGAGCATAGAAGAATTAGCCTTTATTTAGGTGCTGATGTGCCCAGCTATTGTTGAGTGTTCTAATTACTGAAGGACAAAGAAGAGCATGGCTATTGGGGGACAACTAGTCATGTCCCCACAATTGGGAAGGCTGGAGTAACATGATAGCAGGAGAGGGGAATTTAGATTAGGGACCTTTACTGATATATAGACAGAGAACTTCAGGGCAGCAGGGTACTAAGGTTTGGTTTAGTAGTGGTATGGCCTCTGGATTAGTGTTGTAGAGACTGGAGTAGGATTGGGAATCAAGTCTGAAGTTACCTTAGTTGTTCAGGTAGGAGTAGACAGATGGCTGTGAAAATGGTGAGGAAAGACTGACACTGAGGAATAACTTGATTAAGTAAGGAGGAGACTTGGGAATACAGCAAAAGGAGAGAGGAATTTCAGAGATGACTTCAAGTTTCCAGTTTGTGAAAGTAGAAGAGAGATGATTACATTGACCTAGACAGGGAAGTTGGAAGGGAATAGCAGTTCTTGGGAAGACAATGGATTTGATAGGCATATTTTTTTTTACAATTACTTTTGATCATAATTTGTGTATAGGATAAAAAACAGATTGGTATGTGGTCCATCCTGGAATCCTTGAGTTGATTTTGAACTCTCCCAATTTCTCTTTCATTTTTTCCTATATAAACACGCAACTACCATGGAAACATGAAAACTGGGAGTTTTGAGATGTGAGGTGAAATGAGATTAACATAGTATGCCCCAACTGAGCACATAGCCTTCATTATATTATTTTTAGAAGATATTCAGAATTGATTAGCAGATTAAATACTGGGAGAAAATGCACGTGTTTTTTTTTTTTTAATACCCAGTTTTTGCTCAAATCTCATTAAGCCGAGAAACCAGAGGTTTATAATGATGAGTGTTCATTCCTCTTAGAAATTTCTTTTTCAGTAGAAACTTCCTTGGATTTATTTTTGAGATAGTCAAAGCAAGATGCATATTAAAACAAAAAATTCCAGGAATATCCTCGTAACAATCCTCAAAGTAAATTATTTTGCAAAAATTATTCATATAATTCTAAGTCTGTGGGTTTCTAACTATTGAAAGAAGTATGAAAAATTGCATTCAACTGAAAACATCTAGGTAATTTCAGATCAAGTGGATGAAGTCATTTTGTGTTTGGCTAGTAAAGAAATAATGACTAGTATATCTAAATATAGTCTGGACTTACATTTTTCACGTCTAAATTTGTTTTTATGTTATGTAAAAACAAAGAATTCAGATTTCAGAGGAGTCGCTGCGCAGAGAGCTTGTGTGAGAATATGTTTTGGCAGCAGAGAGATAAGTAGGGAGGTTTCCTTCCTTCTCTCTGCTCCTCAAGAATGATTGAAATATTTTACTCTTTGTTGGCTTGAGTTTCTAAACAGCCTGTTTAAAAAATATAAGTGAACTAAATCTTTGTCACTCAGGAGAGGAAGATATTGTGAAATGCTTTCTTTTGTTGTAAAGGACATCTTTGCGTCTTTCCTTTTTATTTAATATTTCTTTAAATGGCAAAAAAGATTCTTAACAAAGAACTTTGGTGGTCAGTTGATCCTATTTGAGTCAAGAGATTGATTTTTTTGTATGAAAATACTGTCTTGGAAGATTATACCTTACAAGTAGAGACCAATGGTTTTTCTGATAAAAAGAAATCTATTTACAGTGCAGGCAGAGATGAAAAGGCTGCTACAAAAAGGCATAACTATCTTTCTAAATTTAGTGGCTGATTCCTGCTTAATTTCTTTTTCCTTTTCAAAACAGTCATAGGTATCAGACATTTTGGGCTAATGGCCTGGAAAAATCATTTTGAAATCATTTTGAATTACTCAGGGAAAAGGCACGGCTTGAAAACCATTGCCTTCTGCCCCCCCGCCCTTGAATTCCTTATGATTTTTGTCCATTGTGGACATTTCTCAGATTTGGAGTATTAATGTAGAGCTTTGAACTTGCTTCTCCTTGTGGATATCTATCTGTGCAATTGATTTTCGATCAGCTGCCTTTCCATCTAAAAGGAAGGAAAAGCAATAAGAATTGGACAAATTTCTTTTTAATAGTAGTAGTTTGGCTGAAGGATATTTGAAATGGTAGTTTAAAAATTTTAATGGTAACATGGGTGCACTAAAATATTATAGTAGAAATAAAGTTGGTGCAGAATTTAGTTCTTAAAAGAATGTATTTTTTGGCTCTTATTTCTCTATCAGGAAATGACTATAGCATATCATTCTATAGCTATTATACATTTCAGAGGAGTAGTACCATATTTAGCTTCAAACATGAGCTTTATTTAGTGTGAATGTGTGTTTGTGTGTGTGTGTGTATGTTCCTATAAGCACACAGTGATGGACACACACACACACACACACACACACACACACACACACACACACAAAACCCTGAGAGAGGGGAAACCAAGATGGTGGCAGAGGTGAACACCTAAACTGCTACCTTGCACAACAATTTCAAAACTACAGCTAAAAGACAGAACAGACATCATCCAGAACCACAGGAAAGCCAGCTGAGTGGAAATTCTACAACTAGAAGGAAAAAGAGGGGCTCACAGAGACTCAGAGGAGCTGCAAAAAGCTGAGGTATGGAGACATGGGCGTGAGAGGACAGGCAGCGGAGGGCCTGGCTGGCTTCCTCTAGTGGGAGGAGATGGAAACTCCTGACTGCACTGAACCCCAGTTCCAACTGCACTGAACCCTAGTTCCGGACAAGACTCATATGGGGGGAATATGGACTGTCGTGAAAAGGGAGGAGTGCACAGAAACTTAGGGGAGCTGTGAAAGGCAGAGGTCTGGAGGTGCATGAGCGCAAGAGTGCAGAGAGGGCTGCAGTGATTACCGAGGGACACTGAGACCCAGAGCCATGTAGGGCAGAGCTGACAGGAAGCCAAGGCTGTCTGCTCAGCCCTGAGACTCTGCCCCATCCAAGCTGAACACAGAGGCTTTTGCAATTTTGCAAGCCTTGTATCATAAGGCTGACTCCAGCACAGAAGTTCTCCCAGCATAGACACAGCTGATCCTCACAACCAATTGGCTTGGAGGTCATTTCCCCCCAGTGGTACCAACAACAATCAAGACTTAACTACAACGAGGCTGTACACACAGTCCACAAAGGGGTGCACCAAGAGAGTCCATCTCAGGTAACTGGGGAGTTGGAGTTACTGGGCCATATAGGACCCCTAGCATACAAAGCTACTTTACTAACTCAGGGAAGCAGCGAAAATGCAGAGACAAAAGAACAGATCACAAATGAAAGAAATGGAGGAAAACCAACAACTGGATATAGAATTCAAAACCATGGTTATAAGGTTTTGCAAGAATTTCCTATAAAAGATGGATACATTTAGCAAGATCCAAGAGGAGATGAAAGAGGACCAACTAGAGATGAAAAAGGATCAACTAGAAATTAAACACACACTGACTGAAATAAAAAATATTATACAGAGACCTAACAGCAGACTAAAGGATCCCAAGAATCAAGTCAAAGATTTGAAATACAAAGAAGCAGAAAACACTCAACTAGAAAAGAAAAAAGAAAAAATAACCCAAAAATATGAAAATAGTGTAAGGAGCCTCTGGGACAACTTTAAGGGTACCAACATCAGAATTATGGGGGTGCCAGAAGAACAGAGAGAGCAAGATACTGAAAATTTATTTGAAGAAATAATGACTGAAAACTTCCCCTACCTGGTGAAAGAAATAGACTTACAAATCCAGGAAGCGCACAGAACCCCAAACAAAAGGAACCCAAAGAGGACAACACTAAGACACCTCATTAATTAAAATACCAAGAGCAAAAGACAAAGAGAATATTCAAAGTAGCAAGAGAAAAACTGTTAATTACCTACAAGGGAGCACCCATACAACTGTCAGCTGATTTCTCAACAGAAACTATGCAGGCCAGATGGGAGTGGCAAGAAATATTCAAAGTGATGAATACCAAGAAACTACAACCAAGATTATTCTACCCAGCAAAGCTATCATTCAGAATTGAAGGGCAGATAAAGAGATTCACAGATAAGAAAAAAATGAAAGGAATTCATCAACACCAAACCAGTATTATATGAAATGCTGAAAGTACTCTTTAAGAAGGGGAAGAAGAAGAAAAAGGTAAAGATAAAAATGATGAACAACAAATACATATCTATCAACAAGTGAATCTAAAAATCATGTGAATTAAAAATCTGATGCACAGAATAAACTGGTGAATATAATAGAATCAGGGGCATAGAAAAGGAGTGGACTAACAATTCTCAGGGGGAAAGGGTGGACGGTGCAGGGAGATACTGGACAAAAATCATACACCTATGGTTGAGGGTAATGGTGGGGGAAGGCAGAGAGAGGGGTGGGATCTGCGTGGAGGTGAGCTATGGGAGGAAAAAGGAGGAACAATTGTAATAGTCTGAACAATAAAGATTTATTAAAAAACAAACAAAAAACCCTGATCTGAGTGGATGATGGTTATTCAATTTCTGAGCATTGGATAGATTTTACAATGAAGTTAGAAGTATTATGGTTTTTAACACCCAATGAGAAGGGACAGTAGCCCTGCAATTGGCCATCTGAAGGTCACCAGCTAATCTGTGACCTTGGGATGGGCCTGGCAAGAGCTAATAAAGTAAAATTCAGCTTCTTCCGTCAGCTGTATATGTATGTGGGTATTTGTTATTCTTGGCCAATCCCAATAAAGGTCTGTAGCAGATGGTCTGCATGTGAATGAACATGTTGTTGGGGAGACTGAGAGAGCAATGTGTGGAGAACTCACCTGAATTGGACGTGAGGCACACTTTCTTATGTATATAAAGAAATCCATCTGGGCATATGCTTTTGAACACATGTAACTACTCAGAAGTGTCTTTCTATAAGTGTCACCATATTGATATGTACAATTATGAAATGTTCGCGTGTTTGCACAGATGAAGAATCTCTGTGGAATCAGTGATGTACTGGAATTGGCTTCTACTGCTACATAAGAGCCCATTGCTAGATTTTCAGAAATTTTGCAAGCTGGTTGTTAAATAAGACATTAGTAAAAATTAGATTACATAAAATTATAATTAAATAAGTTCTGTTGAAAAACAGATAAGTGTTCCAAAATCCTCCTTTTCTAATTAATTTATTACATTTTACTCTTATCTATACTCTTGAGGATACCTGGGACTATTGTGTCTACATGGTGGGAGTTCTGTATACTAGTAATGTTGTCTATTGTGCATGTCTTACCAACTCTGCATTCAATGACAGCCATTTAGTAACTTAAATCCAGTAAACAAAGATCCTGGACACTCCCATTTTTTTTTCTTTTTGAAATATTAAAAAAGAAAGGTGAAAGGGAAAAATAGCTGCAAAAGTCAGGGTACATTTTAAATATTTATGTGGAAAAAATGAAAAAAATTAATTCGTAATAACAATGCATTACCATTCTGCTATTCACAGGAGAATTTTAAATCTTAGAAAAATGTTAATTCATAATATTCTAAAAGATGTGTCCTCTCAGACTTTAACCAGAAAACAAGGTTGCTGACTTTTGCTGGTTTTGGTTTCTGTTTGTGATGGTATTCCCTCATTTGGAGATAACAACAGAAGTCTGAATTGAAGCTTTTGTGAATACAAGACTAAGGTCACTGGGTACTTCCAGTTACTTCCTCCATGAGAGGGTGTGCCTCATAATGTCTGATTCTTCAAATAACAGTAGTTATGATTACTTAATAAGATCATATATATATATATATATATATATATATATATATATATGACTGTTCAAGGCACCTGCAAATGGTAGCTATTAGAAATCATCATCATCATTGCTTATTGAGTACTTGTGTCAGGACCTACCCTAAGCACTTTGCTCATGTTCTATCTTTTAAACCTTGAACAACTCCTTGAAATGAGAAGAGTATTAGCCCCATTTAACAGATGAGGAAAGAGTGGTTTAGTCACTTTCTAAAATTACATAGTTAGTATGAGGAAAGTTGTAATTTGAACCCAGGTCTGACTTTATAATCCATAACCATATATCTTGACACTTTCTACTTATTTCTTCAGTATTCCTTACAAGACATATGTAAGGAATTTTGTTGTTTAATAAAAAGAGCTTGGATAATATTGTTTATGGTGCTTTTTTTCTAAGATAATCAGCCTCATTTCTTAGCTCCAGGTCACCAGAAATTTCTATTTCTCTTGTGAAGGGATTCAGAGAGAATACTAAAGACAGTACTCAGTAGGAGAAATCTTAGAGTGCTCAACACACACACACACACACACACACACACACACACACATACACTAGAGGCCTGATGCATGAAAATTTGTGCACTCTGTGTGTGTGTGTGGGGGGGGGGTCCCTCAGCCCAGCCTTTGCCCTCTTGCAGTCCTGAAGCCCTTAAGGGATGTCTGACTGACTGTCCTAAGCCACAGTCTGGCCCCCCTCTGTAGGAAGCAATTGGGGGTGCTGATCAGGGGACATCCCACTGCTGCCACTAGTAGCTGCTGCCATTCCCCCTTCCCCATCATTATCCCCTCTCTCTGCCCGCTGGCATACTCCTAGGCTGGCCTGGCACCTAGGCTTACCTGCTCATTGGCCCTGCTCCCTGCCCACCAGTAATTCTGCTGTTTGATCTATTTGCATATTATGCTTTTATTATATAGGATAAATATATACATACACACACACACACACACAAATATATATATATATATAGAGGCTCGCTGCATGAATTCATGCATGGGTGGGGTCCAGGCCAAGCAAGCCAGGGGGAGGGGTCACTGGTGGTTGGCTGGCTGGCCCTGCTCCCTAGTTGAATTCCCGGTCAAGAGGACAATTTACATATTAGCCTTTTATTATATAGGATTATATAGGATATTGGTTTTCTTTTTAAGGGAATTTTTTTCTGGTCTCCATTTGCTATGCTACTAGGTGAAATTTTGTTTTAGTGGCTAGTGTATCTGTGTTTATGAACTTCTCCCAACAAGGCTCTATAATCTAACACATGGAAACTGTTTCCCTCTAATAGGATTTACCTTTACAAATATCTGAAAATTCTTTCAGGAGAAGATTAAATTGTTGAGCTCAATATTTAATCTGTTACTTCCTTTCTAAAGATACCCCATGGACTTTGTCATGCATTTGGCTGATACAAGGGATATTGATCAGTCATAAACCAGAAAAAGCAGGAGAATGGGCAGCACAGTTTCTCCCATCCCCACCTCGTAATTAAATTTTGATTTGAGCTGCTTTGATTAATCTTTGTATTTGTGAGCATGTGAATTCGAGAGGACTGCTAAGTTTCTAAAGTTGCCAAGCATTGGTCTCTGGTGGATGGCTCTGCTAAAGAACGGTATGATTGCATTTTTATGGTTTTCAGATATTTAATAGCTTCTTCCTGTCATTTTCTGAATGACTGAGTATGGTTCAGCCCTTTGGGAGCAGCACAGCCTCTGAGAGCTGGGAAGATGACTGAGGTCTGTGTACTTGACTGATTGCCTTGGTCTTAATTGTTCTCTTAATTAGCTGCAGTAGCAACTGCATCTGGGGAGAGATGATGGTATTGGTAAACAGCTCCACCTTGGAGCTCAGGGCAATGCCTTCTGGAGTCCAGATAGTGAGCAGCTTATGGCTGGTCTCTCCTCGCAGTCAGGGATCTGCCAAATGGACAGCCCCCAAGGCCAAAGTATCCCTCATGTGATTCGTCACTCCAGCCCCTGAGAAGCAGGCCTCCAACTGTTTGTCCTTAAACAAATTGAGTTTTACTGTGCAAAAAGTTGGCTTTAGTGGTCTGAATGGACTAACATGAAAACATAACAAAGGGGATGGGATGCACTGAGAAAGCACCAACTAGGAAAGCAGGCTTGGGAGCTTGAGGCCCAGAACAGGGCTGTCATTGGGAGGGCTGCTCCTCCTAAGCAATTTTCGTGTTTTAGGAAGGAGTCATGGGTGGGTTCAACTCAGCTTGTCTCTGAGGTGTGGCTGGGACCCTGAAACCTGGCCTCACCTTATTCTTCTTACGCACTTAGGATTTTTTCTTTTCTTTTATATTTCTCCACTGGGGTGTTGCACTGTGACATGAAACTTAACTCTCCCGCACCCCCACCTTTCTGTGCTCCTAAATAGGAGAGAATTCATCTAATCTGAGAGGTTTGGCACTTGAAGAGTGAAAAACTCCAGGAGGTGACTCAACATGTTTCTTTTTCAAAGTGACAGACAGCACATTATTGTCATGGGGACCAAACAGGTATTTCAGAACTGGTAGAACCAGTTCAGACTCACATTAATTTACAGAATGAAAGGAGAACAGGGATCTTAGGTGGCAAATTGCAAGTTCAGCATTTAATCAAATATTTTAAAAGGCTACATAATGTGGGAAGAGATTGACATGGAAATGCAGGCAGGATCTTGAAAAGGAGATGAACCAATTCTCTGTATTTTGCAAGCAAATAAACAAATAATAGAGAATCCACTGGCGTAGGACTTGACATAGGGTGAATCTGTGAGCTCTTGGAGAAATCATTTTCCTTCTCTGCGTAGGAGTCCTCTTTGACATAAACAGGTAGACACCAAACACTATAAAGATCAGATGAGTTGATAGGAATTATTCAAAACAGGCTGCAGGTGATTATCTACATTTTGTAGTCACATTGCAAAACTTTCATGACCATGGGTATATTTTCATGGCATTGAAAGTAAGAATGCAGCTCAGATATGGTGGCATTTTATGTGCATGTGTCAGGGTTGTATGATTGGATATCTGTTTTCCATCATCCTTCCAGGAAACTGCCTACACTTAATTTAACTGTTCTATTTGTTTCCTACAGAGCAACCTTTTCCTCCTCCCCTCCCCCCCAAAAAAAACCCCCACACAAAACAAATAAAAAAACCCTCCACTACAGTGGTACCTCGAGATACGAGTGCCCTAACATGAGATTTTTTTGAGATACGAGCCGTGGAGCGAGCGATTTTTGCTTTGAAATACGAGCAACAGTTGAGATAGGAGTAATCACGTGGATCGGCCGGCTGCACACGACCCACCAGTTTACCGAGACTCGAGCGTCTCATAGTTTCCCACGCTTCAAGGTTACCGAACGAATTAAACTCGTATCTCGAGGTACCACTGTATTTTGAAAGTTACCTCTGAACCTGAACTATTAGAATGTTAATAGAAATACTGGAAAATTAAAATGAGTTAAACTATGAGATTGTGGTTTGAAGTCATGTGTCATGCCATTTTCAAGGTAAGACTGAAAATTCTGGGTCAAGGATGGGGGAAAGTCACAAATTTTTGTAATAGGAATATTGATTAGTAGATATGTGATCATTATTGATACTATTAAAATACCAATAAAGGCCATTAAAAGCAGCAGGAGATTGTTGTCTAGGTTTCCCCTACCAGAGGCAGCCTAGGGATCACTCTTACAGCTCTCCATGGTTAGCATGTATTTGGACTTTTGCCAGAGGATGCGTTTTGTATCACCAGCACAGTGTTCTATATCTACAGCTGTAGTTTGGCTGCCTCAGTTCTTACCCCCAATACCCTTTCCCTCTCCTTTTTCTATTCCAAAGGCAAATATGAAATTCCCCATTTTTTCATGCAAGAAAGGATGGCTATCCAAATACTGTAATTCTAGCTAATGAGATTTAAGTAGAAAAATTTTTTTCAAGTGGGTTAGAGGTATTCCTGGGATCACTTTTCCTTTTCAAATATAAAGAGGGACATTATGATTGGCCCATCCTTTCGTCTTTCTCCTTTTCTGCATCCTAAGAGTCAAATGTGATGCTTGTTGGAGCATCAGCCATTGAGAATGGTGGAGGAGAAAGCCTGCTTCCAAGGAAGCAGTGAGGGAGGGCAAACAAGCAGTGGCAGCAACCATTTAACCCTGCATGCCTTCTTACATGAGAATAAGACATTGCTATTTGTGTAAATCCATTGAGTTGTGTTTTCTGATACCTGCAGCTATATGCATTCCTACTGATCACAGGGGGTCTTTGAATCTGAAGAATGTGTGAAGCACCAAATAGGAGGCCTCAGTAGAAACCCCGCTTCTCTAGATAACTCCTTTCTCCTCTACAGAAGGGCTGTGCTCTCTAATATAGGGCTTGCCAAACTTGGCAAATGGGCCACAGTCTGCCCTCTGCATGTTTTAGTAAGCAAAGTTTTATTGGAACATAATCACGCACATTTGTTTACATATTATCCATGATTACTTATGCTCTACACCAAAAATTGTGACAGAGACCTAATGACCAGTCCAAATACCCTTGAACTACATGGTAAGTTCCCTTTGGAATTTTATAAAGCACCAGAGATTGGTGCTTTAATCTTTTAAGGCATGACTGTTGCAGTGAGGGGCAGGATGTGCATAAATATTGGGCTTTTGGTTTTTACCAGACACAAGGAGGCAGCCTCTGAAGAGCCTGCATGTACGGGGTATGCACACCCTCAGACCCAGGACTCTGCAGGCCTGTTTGCAGCCACTCTTCTCTCTAAATTTGATTCCTGTAAAATGAATTCTCACTGGCCACTTGTGTCTGATTCTATTCTAAGCTGATGGCAGCTCTACTGACTGGGGGAACCAGAAGTCTGAAACCTCAGTCATGCCATGGTATAAGGCTGCTTCTGTTACTGCACTTCAGAATTTCTGTGTTGTCAAGTGTTTGCTTACCATTAAGAGTAGAAATTTTGGCATTTTCTAGAAGATAGGGAGAAAATTTCTCAATATAACTGAAAACTTCAAAAAATATGCATAAAAACAGATAAGAACAAAGTCAGCACAATTATTTACCTACTTTCACCATTGTTATAATCTCACCCCACCCTCTAGATATTTATCTATCTTCAACGTTCAAAAAACAAAACAAAACTACACTCATTTTTACTCTACTTTGATTTTAGTACAGGCAATAATAGATGAATTGCTCTCTTTCTCTCCACTTGCCTCAATACACTTTTCTGCTCTTCTTCTAACAAAATAAATGAAAAAGGCAAAAAGAAGTCATAGATTTTGATGTTAAGTCTCTACCTCAAAGGTAGCCATCCAATAAAAGTAAAGAAGTAGAGTAGGGGAAAGGACAATTATAGTCCCCAAAGATGAATTTGAGCCAGGTAGTGTTGGGAATTAATGGTTTTTGCTTCAGAGGGTCAAAAGGAAAATCCTAAGTTCCCACAGAACATCTGGAAAATGAAACTTCTGTCTTTCAAAATACAGTTGACTGGAGGATTAAGCAAGTCTCCACACTCTGGAAAATACTTAGTCAAGTAAGGTTTTGATAGTTCTTGGCTTCCAAAAAGAAGAGGATCAAATGATACAAACATTGCCTTGGGACTTGGAATATAAAGTTGGGGGGAAGCCGTCTGCTGAGTTCAGTAATCTGGATTCAAGTTCAATGTGCTGTTATATGACACCCAGTGACCTGTCAACATACTGAATCTGGAAGCCTATGCCCTGGGAGATGAACTAGACATTGCATTTTGCAACATGCTTTCTGTAGAGGAAGAGAGTGTATTCATTATGTGCTTGAGACATTTTCAGTACTCACATTAGTAATGGGACAGGAAGATTGGAGAGACCTGTGAAAGGCACCAGACGATGATGTTTTGGAGTCTACCTGGCAGATATGGATACTGCAAATGGACAGCTAGAAGAAGATGCTTTTCCATTCAGAAGTAGAAAACCTGTTTTGGTACAGCATTGCCACTGCATATCATGTCTGTCTGTCTCCCACAGCCCACATGTGAACACATTTCCATGGTCCATAGATGGCAGGCATGACCATTCATAATTTACAAATGAGACCCAGAAGGGGCAAGACAACGTCTAGGCAGAGCAGAGCTGAGACTTAAGTTTCTGATTCAACCCCTCCTTTCTTTTCTGCTTCATAAAGTGCCTCTGGTGAAGGAGTATTTGATATCAATTGGTATAGACTCTGAGATCTTCAGATAGCTCACACTTTAGAATTCATTGCAGCTTAGTCTGTAAAATGGAAATCAGTCATTTATTAGGTAAACTTTGCCCTTCAGCCTATAAGTTAATGAAGACCTGAAGGGGAGAAGGGTGTAAGCATCAAACCCTTGCAATTCCTTGGGTTAGCCACAGAATGTCACCTTTGTATCATGTAACTCTCAGAATAACAGCATTTTCTAGGGGGTAAAAAAAGGAGGGATTTTTCTTAAAGGGACTACTTTAAAAGTACAGAATGATCCAAACCAGTGAGTGGGATATTTTTGATATTTTAAAAATGTCATTTCTCCTCTTCAGCCCATTTCCCCAGATTATTATTATTATTTGCAGGATTTACAGGAATCAGCCTACTTTTCTTAATTTCTTCTTTAGCATAAGGTTTTATAAATTACAGATTTTTCTCTAAAAAATCACAACGTATATATTTATATTTTATTTAACCTGCATCCTAAAGTGATTCAATTTTAGAAAATTTTAGGTACCTAATACTAAGGACCCTATAGTCATAAAAGGCTCTTCATAAATGAAAGCATAAACATATTGTGCTATATTCTAGAGAAGAGGTCCTTTGTGGAGAGTAGCCAGCTGGTGTAGGAGGGTAAGTGTGCATAGAAAGGGCAGCACAGGAGGATCCCTGATGAGACAGTGGAAGCAAATACACAGATTAACACCAGGGATCACTGGAATGGTCAGTCAACCAAACTGCTCAAACAAAATGTGTTTTCTGAGGTTCTTTATGTATAAACAGTCCTGCAGTTTTCATGACCATGTTGCCTTTTAAAGGAGGAATCAAGAGCTGTAAAGTCATGAAGATTCGTTGATCTTAGAAGTGCTGGGGTCGAGGACGTTTGGTACCCTGGATACAATGCTCTGCTCTTGTTTTATTCGGTGCTGCTGGTCAGGAGGGAGGAAATAGCCCAGTGGCAATGTTTGCCCTTCCAGGACTTCCATGGTGAAGAATTCATTTCCTGACAAATGCTCACATTTATTATTTCTCCATTCTTTGTTTGGAACACACCTCACCTTACAGCTGCTTAGAAGAGAATATCCCTCAGAGCCCTGGCTATCCATGGCCTTTCCTCACTCCTGGAATTCATGCTTCTTTTTGGGTATGTTTTGTTCATTTCATAATTGGACTCAATTCAGTAATAACTCTGGCCAATAGCTATTAATTATCACTTTGCTCTCCTCTTCCCATAGCAATTATTAATTAAACTGCTCAGAGAATCATAATGAGAAATTAAATGCTGTGATAATGTTTTAGGAAGCAGTTTGCCTTGGTCTTGCAGGTCTACCTTCTGTTCCAAAGGCAAAACAGCATTCACTGTTTAATTCACAAATAATTATTGAGCCACCTCTAGGTAGAAGGCCCTATGCCAAGCAGTAGGCATACATAATGGAGGGCTCATGCTCTAGGGAGGGACTTCAGTTCATAGTGTGGACTATTTTTTTGAGCGAACCCTTAACTAGTCTTGTTTCTCTTTTCTCAGCCTGTGCCAGCCCATGGAGGAGCAGGCCCAACTGTCCCTCCAGCTTTATTACCTACTGTCTCTTCCCACAACCTTAAGGGTGCTTGGGTTAATTATTCCTTTTTTGAGTTCCTATGGAAACCTCATATAAACCTCCATTACAGAACTAATATTCTATCATTATGTTTTGTTTTTTTAAAGCTCAGCTGCTTCTCCCACCCTCAGAAAAATTTTCCAAGATTGAAAATGATATATTTACCTGGGTGTCATGAGCTTCTAGCCAAAGGCTAACATGTGGTATTTGGTAAATATTGAAGTTTTAAGTAAAGATCAGTTGCTAGATACAGGCTCAGTTTTAGGACAAACTTTAGAGTCAGTGAAGGCAGGAAAAAATCTAGACCCAAGGAGTAAACTGGGCATGGTCTTAAAGGTGGCCAGCCTCCCATGATTCTTTATGCAGAGCCAGACCACCTTACTGCACAACATTTTCAACTGCCTGCCATCTTCAACATTAACCAGACTCAGTACCTCTGTCACTGTTCTTTGCTCTTGTGTTCCATGATTTTCTAATCTTTTGACTGCAAGCTCCCGCTCTAAACGCCCACCTCAGGGCTTTCTTTCTCTATATACTGCTTAAACATAATTTTCCTTAGCATTTTGACCCCTGGTGCTCTCTCTTGGACATATGCTGGCCCTTAACCTCTGCTCTTGGACCATACCACTAAGTCCCTACTGTTTGGCCACCTCTGTAATAAGATTTAAGGGGACTGGTAAAACCATGATGAATGAGCCAGTTAATTTTCCATAGTCTTTGAATTTCCTCTCTAAACATACTACTACAGCTTTCAGGATGGCCTACAGAGGTGTTTGCTTCCTTGATTTAAAATGCAAAGGCCAGGAAAGGGGTAACTTAAGATTCTAGCATGTATAATGGTGTAAAAGAATTTGGAAGAAACTTTTGGTTGGTATGAAGAGAGAACTTGTAGTTGGTAGGTTGGTTGCAGGATTAAGTTTTGAGGAAAGATTTTACTGCAGTATGGCAAAAGGCTGAAAAGATGAGTGCCATCCATACTGTGGAAATAGTAGAAACCAGTGAGTATCTGTAGTTTTGCCACCGAACATCTATTCACCTTTTTTTTTTCTGGTAAAGTACTATGGTCCTCCTTGGCAACTATCACGCCACCGATGTCAGCCTATAAAGTTTGAGTGATTTTGACTCTACTATAGAGTTTGGGGCAGGGGGTAAGAGGTGCAGCACATGAGAGTCAGACTTGGCCAGGAATATATACTATCCTGGCCACTGAAATAATTCAGTGAAAATCAAACCCAAGAATTTCATTCAGTCATTTGAGGAAAATAATTCCTTTTCTACTGGTTTCTGGTTATGAGACTATAAGCCTTAAGAAGGCCACTACTATGGAAGAGATTCCTAGGAGTGAAGTCCAAATAGGTGAGAGCAAATACCAGCAATGGATAGACTCAACATCCTTTGGGAAATAGAGCCAGGCATGCTTTCTACATCTCAATGATTCAGCTAATACATATTCTTTTTGCTTAAGCCAGTTTCACTTGATATTTTTCCCCATCACTTGCAACCAGAGGTATCTTGATTAAAATACCAATTAAAGGAAACATTCCTAAGTTTGAAGTCAGAAGATCTGAGCTTAAACCCCACCTCTAACACTAATTGGCTGTGTACTTAGCTTCCCAGATCCTTGGTTTATCTGTAAAATACAGTGAATGATGCCTGTATCACAGGTGTATTAGTTAAGAGTTCTTTGTAGTAAATGGCAGAAAATAACTGTAGTTAACTTAATTCATTGGAAGGATACCAGATAACTTGTAGAACTGAGAAGGCTAAGGAACCGGGACTGCAAAATGGGCAGAGACCAAGGGAAACTGAGCAATCAGAACTACAGCTAAGGCACAGCTGAGGGAGCTGCCCAGTTAGAAGGCTGCCATTCTCCATGCGCTATTGTATGACACCAACTGTCGGACACTGCTTGGCTCTCAGGTCCATTCTTCTTGGTGCCACTAGTCCACATTTAAGCCTTGCTTGTGATCTGTTATCCTATTGGGCAAGATAGTGAAGGCTTTCTCAGAAGGAGAGAGGCTTGGATGTTGAGCAGCCTAAGAAAATGACAAAAGTTCATGATAGAGAGTTGCTGAGAGACACTCATGGAATAAGGGCTGTGAAGGCCCATTACCATGCCCAATCAGTGTTAGTTTCTCTTTCTTCTTTTCACATTTCTGCTTAGAACTCTAACTTTCTGTGTCTTCAGAGAACCATCTCCAACCAAGTCCCAGATCTAACAGGCCCAAGCAGGCTGAACAGCAGATTCCCTCCTCTGCACACTAAGATAGACTTCTTCTCACTGTGGACCTCTTCATTCTGCTGTTTGCCCAGCTTTCCTTTGCTATGTATACTCTCAGCTGCTCCACTAAATGGGTAGGTTCATGATTGCATAGTCAGCATTTATGATATCATTTCCTAAAAATACTTAGGATATTCCCTAGCACATGGCAGGCACTCTTTGGATAAGTGTTTATTTATTGGTTCAAAATTAGGACTGGCTGGATGACTATTCCAAGAACACAGTGGGATATATCCTAGTGCCAATAACTGTGCCTGGAATATATGTATCTTTTGAATGGGTAGGTGGATGGTACTGTCATAGGTGGTAACATCCAGCAGCAACCTACTGCAGCTCTAAGGAAACTATTTCCTCCTAAATAGGATCTTATTCTATGCCACTTATTAAATATCTCACACATTTCCACTAGATTAATGTAAATGATAATAGTGATTGTCTACTGAGCTCTGCCTGATCTCAGGTAAGAGACAGAAGTGTGTACTGGGGAAGTGAATACCTTTTTGTATGGTGGGCATATAGAGTAGGTAGGCCATTTCAATAATAGGTATCTAGGCAGATCTTTCAATTGCTGGGCATTGTTGTCCAAAGATGACAGAAATATGGTTTGTGCTTTTGAGGAATCAGACTTTCCTAAAATCTAACTTGGTAGATGTGTCCAAATTAGTCCCCAGCACAGGGTGTATTCTTGGGAAGAATTAGAAAGAGGAAGAAAGTCTTCTATATTGCGGACAATATTTGTATAATGAGGACTTTTTAAGTTACAGAGTATTTTCTTGGAGAAAGGATTTCTTAACATTTCTGTAATTCATGCCAGAGGCTTCTCCAATAGTATAGTCTTCTCATTTCCTGATATTTTTAACATCTCTCAAAAGAAGACTATTACCAAACTTCTAGAACTTAATCTTGCTCAGGCCTTTGTATTACTACAAACTGATACTTTCTGTGTGCATTGTGTGTTCATGTGTGGAAAAGATGATGTACTGGGAGAGATATGGACCAAGCAAAAGAGAGAGCAGGATGATGTGTAACTGTTAGTTCTTCCTTTTCTAACTCACCATCAGTGACCCTGTTAATGCTTTGTCAGTTTAAGTAATTTGTATTAGTCTATTACTAGGACCTTTGAATGTTCAAGGGCCTCAAGGTATTATGATTTCATGAGTTCTGAGAGCCTAGAGGGGGCACAGCTAGGTATATGGGTAGAAGGAGATTATTTCTAGACCCACTTCCTTTTTGTAATTTCAATCTGCCTTTGATGCCAAGCATCTAGAGTCTCCTTGGAGGACTGCCCATTTATTAAAGAAGATAATGTTGCTTCCTCTATAGTGACTTTGGGGGGAAATTAATTCTCCTCTAGTGCCCATTTCAGTGCCCTAGGCTTAGGAGATGTTCAAAAACGCATTGCTCATCACTGCTTCTCATCTGCCCTGTATCACAGCTTTACAACCTGGCCTTCTGCTCTGTGAGTTTTCCACTCTTAGGTTTTCTCCCAAATGCACTCAATTGTTCTACAATTGCAGAAAGGTCATATGGTTCATGCACCAGGCATGTAATTTGCTGATCCCATGATTAGACATGCACACAAACCTCAGTGCTATTAAAATGAACTCTGCAGATGGCCTTTGGATTGCTTCCTTCTACACAAATCTTCTGGGCACATGTGAATGGAATTAGCAGACCACTCTGGTCTGCAGCACACTAACGGTGATATTCTTGTTTTGTAGTACTTTCATGGTTGTGTGATCAGAGGTGTCTTTTTTGGGCCAACAGTCCCAAGGTGAGAGGTGCCTCATCCTTAGTCTCAATGTGGTTTGAATGTTTTACTTGGGAGAATATTTCTTGGTTATTTCTTTCTTTGATTTTGTTCTTTTGTTGTCTTGGCAACTAGAATAATAATCTTAAATGTTGGTGTTTGTATATTCTTTGGAGAATATTTTTTTTCACAAATCTTTTTCAAGAATACCTATCTCCTGGTGTGTGGATTACTCCTCAGAGTCTTTCTTGTGAGTGTGTGTGTGTGTGTGTGAATGTGTGTGAATGTGTGCGCACATGCATGACCCCACTTGTTTTCTGCAGTTGGGAGAAAGAAATGTTAGCATGATGTAACCAGCTCCTGGTTTGAGGATCAAGAGTTCTGTTAGTATAGGGCATTTAACCTCTTTGGTCTTTAGTTTTCCAGATTAAATGGACTAGATGCTTTCTGTAAGTTCTGAATTACCATGATCCTAAACCCTAATGAAGTAAAAATGTGCTATCACTTGCTGTGATTCTTATAAGAATCCTCTCCACCATGCATGGGAATTTTCCAATTCTTCACTCTTTCATTGACTGGAATATTTTTTATTTTCTGATATATGTTACTTAGTTTACCTTAATCATCGGTATTTTGGGGAAGGGGTAAGTCCTGCCAAATAAGCACATGATACTGGCAGAAGGTTGGAGCTATCCCCAGGCATTGTTTTACTGTGGTTGGATGAACATCATGGAGGGTCCTTTCTCTGTTCTTTACTAGTTCTATACTTGTTTCCTCTTTCCTGAAGCTGACCCTCCTTGCCACTCTTTGTCACTTATCAGCTTGAGGACTTCAGAGGGACTTCAGACATCTCTGAGAAAGGGAGTCCTCATGGGACAGGAAGCTTCCAGGAGGGTGGAGTATCCAAGCACACTGGCATGGAATCCCTAAGCACATGTGACACAGTGATGCTTCCTTCAGTCTTGACTTTAGAATCATTTGATTCTGCTTTGGACCTGTGTGTGTTGGTTGGGGAAAGATATGTGATCCTGTGGCAGGATGGTTCTTCACACGAACATTTCAGAATTGGAACTGGAATATCAACTTCACTTAGAGTAAATTTTCCTTGCATCATTGGTCAGAAAAAGCAACATATATTCCTTTATTGTAACATTTAGGTAGAAAAAAGAACTATCAAAGGTATAAGGTATGTACATTTATCACTTAAAATATAATAATATCTCTGATAATGCCATATCAGTTGTTAAAATGTCAAAACACTTTACTGGGCAGCAAGTAGTTGCTGCCTTAGTTTCCTGTGTGGAAAAGCTGCCACAGCCTCCCTGATGATCACTCCCAGGCCACTCAGCCATTACTCCCAGCATAGTAGGTGGCCTCCAGCACCTGCTACAGTTCTAAGTCTGTTTGTCCTTTCTGTATAAGCATTGTAGTATGGTGCCACTTGTTAAATATTTGTATATTGCTACTAGTTAAATAAAAGTGATATAATAGTAATGGTTAACCATGCTCCTAGAACTATCTTGTAAACTTTGGAGGGAAGTAGTCAAGTCTTTCATCCTTGGGATCTGGCACACACAAGCACTCAATAAATCTTGTCTCAGTAGTAACTATCTCATCTGATCCCATCAGTGATATTTCAAGGCAGATATTTTAAGTCCCATTTTATAATTGGTTAAAAGGAGTCCTACAGAGTCTGAATAGTATGACTTGGGTCTACCAAAGGGGTGATGGAGTGACCATTTCAACCCAGGAATGTCATTTCAGGTCTCAAGACTAAGCATTTCTAGAGTGCTGTGAGATGTTCTGAAACCTCTCAGGTCCCTGCTAACTCAATATTTTAGGTAATTTTGGTTGAACTTCCCTTCGAAGGATGGGTGGAAAGTAGTATATATGTAAAATGGGGTAGGAGGGAGGGGTTGTGGATTCTGGAGACTTACGATTATCACCTCTATATTGAAAGGCTTTTTCTTACAGGAAGTGGAGACAGAGACAGATTTATATGAGAAAAGGCTAGACAGAAATTAGCCACCATACCACCATCCCTGCTCTTCCATGACCCTGTGTGGATACAGGGAGAAGGGAGCATCAGTTTTTCAGATGAACTAATGGTTTCTAATGAAGGCAAGGACCGAGTGTTTGGAGACCTTCTTTGTGGTGTCAATTAAGGCCAGAACAGTTGGAGGAAGCTGCTCAGAACAGGGAACCTGTAGTTCCAAGGACAAATGTCTTCAGCCTCTTAGTTTGTATAAACCTTTTGGTAGATTGTCCTGACTTATTTGCATCATCAGAGTCTCGCAGCAACAGGAAGCACAAGCCTGGGGCTAGATTTTAGTAATCACAGTTAATAAAATTCATTAAAGAGTAACAAGTGATGTCTAACAGTTGGTCTCATTTGGAAACCTTTGTGTAGCTAGGCATAGATATCAGAAATACTATTTGTTAACTGCAGTAATAGCTAACATTTATTTAGCACCTACTCTGTCCTGGCTTTATGTATTTTTTTCTAATTTAATCGTTACAACTCCTCTATGTGATAATTATTTCAGTTGTGGAAGATTGGTCTCAATTCCTCCCTCTGTGGCTTTACAAAGACTTCATGGGAGGAGGGGAGATACAGTGCACTTACCTCCTACTTGACTTTAGATTAGTTTCTGTGACTGCTTTGCCCAAGATCTTAGCAGATGTGACTTGAGCAGGATCTTTAGATGTGCTTGAGTAGTTTGACTTGCCTCTTTGTATTCCTGTGGCTTGGCATGAATGAGAAGGACATTCTCTGGGTTGCTGCTGGTTCAAGGTGAATAAGGAAACATGGGTATCCAACCCACAGCCTAGATAGAGCCAAGCCCTGATGACCCCAGCCTACAACTACTGGTAGAACTGTGAGCAAGAGAGCCAATATATTTTTTTAAGACATTGAGTTTTTGATATTATTTGTTATCCAGCAAGTCTGACTAACACACAATCCTAATTTCTAAGAGTGGATGCTGAGGTTTAAAGAATTTAAGCAGGTTGGCAAGAATCACTAAATTAGCACAATAGACAGAGGCTTGAGTCAAACCATGGTCTACCTCATTTTAAAGTCACATTGTTGTTTGGAAAAAATGCCCCATATTAAAGCAAGCCTATGGTTAAATAAGATAATGAATATCTTAGAAGAGCCTCCACAAGCTGTCCACCTAATAGAGGGGAAGGTCAATGAGTTGGAGTGTGGTTGTCAGAGGGAAGCTGTCACCTCTCTGCTTTGAGAATGTGGTTTTTTGACATAGGAATGAGAGTGCTGCAGGAGGTATTTTAAGTTGCTGTGGCAACTGGCAGCTCTGAATCTCACCTGATGTTATCTGCTTCCCAGCCCCATTAACTATGGGGTCATAACAGGCTGAGTCTTCAGCACATTTCTTTTCAGAATGTTTAATATACTAGAGACTTATAGAGATTCGACATGGGGAGTCTCATTTTTCTTTTATTAATTGTAATGAGAGTTATTTTTGTTGTTTTAAACATAAAACTTCCTTCTATGGAGTTCTGGGCCCATTATAGACATAAAGAATCCAACACAACTCTGTTATTAAAGAAGGTGCCATTTCATAAGAATTACAAGGTGAGATGAAACTCCTGAAAGATTTATAATGATAAACTTCAAGTGAAACAAATTAAGAAGTTAAGGCTTGGCTGCTGTTGTCAAATAAGCCCCACAGGGAAGGGCCCGACACACAAAGGATAAAAGAGGAAGAGGAGAGGTTAACTAGGATAAGATAGAAACTAGTGGTGGGAGGAGTGCCAGAAGGATAAAGGCAGGTTCTGAAACCCAGAGACAAGCTCTGTTGGGTGGCTAGTTCCTTTCATGACTTGCCAGCAAGGTGCCCCACTCAATTGGTACACAAATGTATATCTTTAGAGCTGTGACACATCCCTAGGACTGACCCCAACTTGAAAGAATGAGGAAAAGAGCAGAAATTACTTTACTATGAGTAGTAGCCAGCCTTACATTTGTGTCCTCATACCAAGGGCAAATTTACTTTTGAAATTCTTCCCCAACTACTGTTCTTAGCAAGCTCTTTTACCTAAAGCATTTAAAATTAACTCTTTCCAGCCTGAATGCAATAATTCTGCAGTCCTGATTTAATCTTGGCTGACCTTCCTTCTATGACCTTTTCTCCCAAGGACATACCGTGATAGTACATTGGCTCAATTAAGCTCATGCAAGCCAAAACCCTCAACAATAAAGATGGATAGAGTATTTTCTGTGTATATATTTTAGGCAGATTTTTCTAAGCCCACGTTTTTCACTTTTCTGCCAGTTTCTTTGAGGCCATTTCATAAACCCTGTCCTCTTTAGCAGAATATTCATGAATCTCCAATCAGCCCAACAACAGGCTTCTTCACAACTCTGGGACCAAACAAAAGTAGCTGGAAATAAATTTTTGGTAAATAAGAACAGCTGCATACACACTGTGGTCCTTCCACCACCCACTCCAAAATATTAAGCAAACATGGATGTCTTCTCAACTGTAAACCTGTATATCATGTTGAAGCGGGGTCTACATAATTGTATAGTTAATCTCAAATAATTGTTCTGAATGTTTCCAGAAACTCTCAACCTGTTCAAAATACCTGCCTACCTTTTGCTGCAGCCAGTCTTACTTCCTGAAGCTTTGGCTATAAATCCACATTGGTGGCTGTCTTTTTGGTTATGTCAATAACTCATCAACCTCTGATATGCAGCCCAGAATCTTCCATAAAGTGACTTAGACTGGAACTACAATATACAATGCCACAATTTAAATTTGCGCAAGTGGCAACTTGAAAACTCTTGGTGCTTGGGTAACAATTTCTGGATGTGGGTGGACATGTCTGTAAGAAATCTGGTTGGTTGAGGAGTCATCCCTGCCCAGCAGTTCTACCTTGGTAACAAAGCCATTAATGGGAAAAGACCTTAAGACAGTAAGTTGGTCTAAGCAAGATCCTGAAAAAATTTATTTGTCTGGCTCTCTCACAGCCCATCCAAAGCTCCTTTCTGACCCCTTGGTCCCATTTTCCTGCTGCTCAGAACTTTCATGTTGCCTCCTAATTCCGCTACTTTTCCATTTGATTTATTTGCTTTTAAAGCCTACAAACCCAGAATTACTTTGTTCCTCATTTCTTTTAATCATTTCAGTTGATGGTGCCTAAGAGGGGTTACAGTCCCCCACCTTACTTGGATCCTACCTCTAAGGAGGAGGAGTTCAGCTGTGCATGAATTGGTGAAGCTTGAGGACATTCACTAGGTTTTATTTTCTAAGAGGTAGAGCCTTATCTGGAATGAAGTAAATAAACATGCTTCATGGTAACTACCCCATTAGTCTTTCTGGATACTAGGGTCTAGGGCAGTGGTAGGGAGACTCATTAGTCAGCAGAGCCAAATATCAACAGTATAATGATTGAAATTTCTTTTTTTTTTAAAAAGATATTTTATTTATCTTTTTTACAGAGAGGAAGGGAGAGAGATAGAAAGTCAGAAACATCGATGAGAGAGAGACATCGATCAGCCGCCTCCTGCATGCCCCACAGTGGAGATGTGCCCGCAAGCAAGGTACATGCCCCCAACTGGAATCGAACCTGGGACCTTTCAGTCGGCAAGCCGACGCTCTATCCACCGAGCCAAACCGGTCTCAGCTGAAATTTCTTTTGAGAGCCAAATTTTTTAAACTTAAACTTCTTCTAATACCACTTCTTCAAAACAGACTCACCCAGGCCCTGGTATTTTGTGGAAGAGCCACACTCAAGGGGCCAAAGAGCCACATATGGCTCGCGAGCCGCAGTTTGCGGACCACTGGTCTAGGGAGATAAGGCAGGGCTCTTTATGCTTAGAGGAAGGCCTTTTAGGGTCTGTCTGTCTGTCTCTTTCTCCCTGTATAGCCTATTCATTCATGCTCAGTCCTTTAGAAGACCAGGGTTCAGAGCTGCCCACTTTCCACTGTGAAAGAGATGCCACTCTTTTGACTTCCTTTAAAAGCTAAGTGGAACACAAATCAGAAAGAATATATGCATTATTTACAATAGCTAAGATCTGGAAATAGCCCAATTGCCCATCAGTGGATAAGTGGATAAAAAAGCTGTGGTACATTTATACCATGGAACATTATGCAGCTGTAAAAATGTAGGATCTCTTACACCTTGAGACAGGATGGAGGGACCTGGAGAGTATTATGCTAAGTAAAATAAGCTAGACAGAGAAAGACAAGTATCACAAGATTTCACTCAGGTGAAATCTAATGAACAGAATAGACTGATGAACAAAATAGATCCATGAGAAGCATGGAATAGAATGACAAATCTCAGAGGGAAGGGGAGGGTGGGTGGGGGTGGAACTTATATGCAGACAGTAGTGTGGTGGATGTCCAAGGGTGGGGTGGGGGTGGGGTGGACAGAGTCAATGCAGGGAATGAGGGGAGAAAGGAGACAACTGTAATACTCCCAACAATAAAAATCAATTGGAAAAAAAAAAAGCTAAGTGGAAATTAGGGTAAGATTCAGTGGGGAAGAAAGCTACTTCAGCCTGCCTAGTCTAGCCAAGGAGATTTCTGGCAGGTGGCAGAACTCACTAGGGCTTGAGATCCACCTTGGGGTTTGAGGCCAAGCCCAGGCTGCTAATAAAGGACAAATGTTCTGTGTGATTAGGTTTATGGACCACTCCCAGAGTGGTGTGGCTAGCTGACACCAGGATACTGGGATTCACGAGCCCCCCAGAACAAATGCCTTAGTTTTTGAAAATCAGATGATTAAGGGGCCTGTTCAGATTTTTATCTTCCCCTTGATTATTGGAAATAAATGTAAGAAATCTAGCACAATTTTATAACGACCTAATGCTAAGATCTAAATAATTAAAAGTCTACCTCTGCAAGTAAGATTACATTTGAAATGGTCAAGAATTAACCTTAATTTTATTTTATTTATTTGAGCAACAGTGCACAAGGAAGGGAATAATTTTGGGAAGAGTCAGAGTTTAGGCTGCAATAACCTATTTTAATATGAATTAAACCATATGTCAATTTGCAATACAAGATTAGCCTCTAACTTTTGATTGTCCTGAGTAGGGATTGTGTTTTATAACTTTGGGTCATGATCACCTTTTAAAAAATTCTGCCTGTTGGCTATTTTACACACAGCATGATTTCATGAGGGATTCCTGGTATATGTGTGGGGTACCTAGGGTGGGAGTGGAAGTGATTCATCATCCTATCTTTCTTTGAGAGAAAGAGCCTTCAGTACTGAGATAAAAGTGGATTGTTCATTTGAACCTTGTCAAGTCTTAATTTCAGGGAGTTTTCAGCATGCCTAAAATGTTTAACTTTTAAAAGGCAAGCTGAGATCTTTTAAGTTTTTAGTTACTTTAACTAAGGAAGCTTACTGTTTTGAAACTTTTATTGTCCTTTTGAATAGTTTTGAATGGGTGAACTATTTAAACTTATTATTTTTGGATAATCCTATGACTTTATCATGTAAAGTGTATGTCTTTGGAATAATCCAGGTTTTCTCAACTTTGCCTCTATTGACATGTTGAGCCAAACAGTTCTCCTCTGCCTAGTGGGACATTATGCTCTGCATTATAGGAAGTTTAACAGCATTTCGGCCTCTATCCACTTGATGCCAGTAGCATATTTCCCTCAGTCCCCAAGTGTGACAACCAAAAATGTTTATCAAAATTTTGTCAAGGTGAGAAGCATTTGTCAGTTTTCTCTGGGGAATAGCTGACTGTGTCACAAAGAAATTTGAATCTTGCTGGCATATTCCTGATCAGCTGAATGACAAGCTTCCTGCTCTTTTAGATGCCTTTGTAACATGGCAGTCATGCTGGCACAAACACACCCTCACGACAGAATATTCAGGGAGCTCGTTTCTTTAGATTTGCTCACACCTGGTGCAGCATCGTGGGCAAAATTATTTAAGCATCTTAAGGAACAAGGTATTAGTTATTCCCCAAGAGCAATGCCAAAGGTGATATGGCTGAACACATGTCATATAATCAGATTTTTAAAATTCCAGCTCATCAATTGATGATGATAATGTGCTTGGGCATTGCCCATGTTGTTAACCCCAGCAATCAAAATAAAGTAATTATACTAATTATAAGCCTCTCAAAACCCCGCTCAGTGTCCTTGTGCGTGAGAGGCAAGCTGTGCCACAGTTATTCCATGGCTCTGATACCCCATAAAGGTTTTAGTAGCTGATCATGGATTTTAGTAGCTCATTGTGGGGCCAGAATAGTCACTCTGTCAGGGAAAGGAGAATTAGAGGTGAGTCCCTAGAGAAACTGATAGTCTTTTCACTCAGGAATGGCCTTACACACTGGAAATAGTTACAAGTGGCTGGCTGGGCCTGATGATCTGGAACCAGAGATTGAAGGTGCACCCAAGCCCAGCGAGCTGTGACCATCCGAAGTGTAATGGCCGACAGAATCACTCATCCACTGGAGCTGGATTGCTGAGCGGACATTAAAGGAAGATCCAGTAAATGCACAGTTATTGGAGACCTCTTTATTGAGAATTGAGTGCAGAGACCTACAAGGTAGCCACATCTTATTACCAAATATCTTGAATTGCCAGCCAAGCTGAGTAAAATGTGGCAAATCTGAAAGACATGGTAAAGAGATACCTAATTATTGAATCAGAAATGAATATACTAGTATATGTGAGAATTCAGTTCTGGGTGAACTGAATGGAAATTTGGATAAGCCATAGAGAGCATTAAAAAAAGGAAAGGTATAAATATTGAACTGAATTCTGATAGTTTTTGCAAACCATGGCACCCAAAGATTGTTTACAAGAATAACATTCATTGTGGATTTGTATTTCTTTTATACTGTGACCTAATGAAAGATATCACACTTTCCAAATTTTCTACTCTACAATAATTAGACCATCATGCATTACCTCAATAGCCAAATAATATATCAGGTCTAAAAAAATTGCATAAAGCATTTACTATTGGATTGTTACAGCAGTAGGAAAAAAATACTTAAATCCACATCTCAGCAATAAAGGGATAAATAGAGTGGACTGTAATAAAACAGAGGGATAGAAATTTGGGGAAGCCACCAAAGACCTGAGAAGACTTATGTGGTATAAAAATAACCATGAATCGGACAGACTGAACAATAAAATTGCTCAGCTAATTAGTATCTTACATTGAATGACTTACAAGAAAATAATTGATGGTAATAATTGACAAATGTACACAAAAATTAATTCAGTTCTCAAAACACTACAAGAGTAGAAGGAAATTCAGGATTTAAAAATTATGATAAGTAATTCCAGAAAAACCAAATAAAATGTTCTGGAGCTTGACAAGAGCACCGGTTAGCTCTCACTGAGTGTGTTCCTCAAATAAAATGTGTGATTGAATTGTTGGCAAATGTTTGCAAGGTTCCTCATACCTAATGCCACAGCATTGTGATGTAAGAACCAAGGGGGGGCAGATGGACCATGAATTGTCATATTTGAATATGAGGTTATTGAAGCAATACAAATAGCAATTCACTAGAAAGCAACAGGTTCTGAATTGCAAATAATCTAGTTCTAGAAGTCCCAATAACATGTGATGGTATTGTAAGATGTTTCCTGTAAACACCCATCAGTCAGACATAAAGGTTGATTCATGACATCTGAAAACAGCTGCCTTTTACTGAAAAACAATGAAATTTTAAATTATGTTAAATATAGCTTGCTAATGTGCTTACCTGTCATCCATGAATCATTGGCAGGCATTTGGGGCTGAGAAAATTTCCTCACATTATCAGAAAAGTCAACTCATGATTGATAAACAGAAAATATGTTATAATTTGGACCAAGAGGTAACAACCATATCCCCCAAAAGGTCAAGGACATGAAGGCCAATCAGAACCACTTGAACTATGATTATGGTCTAGGATTCCTTGTCAATGGACTGCTTTTTAATAGTTATCTCTTTGGGAGACACTTGTACAACTCAGGACCAGATCAACAACCATAGCTATCACCCAAAAACCTACCATTAAGCCAGAGGTATACCTCTGTCTCATTTAAACCCTGATCACTGCTAAGTATACACAATGCTTTTCCCCAAAGCTTAGACTTAGGAGTCAGGAATAACTGGGTTCAAAGTCTTTCAGCATGATGTTCTTAAGATACTGTGTTTTATCCCTGGGTAGAGTGTCGGTCTGTGGAATGAAGGGTTGCAGGTTTGATTTCGGTCAAGGGCATGTACCTCGGTTGCGGGCCCATTCCCAGTGGGATATGTGCAGGAGGCAGCTGATTGATGTTTCTTTTTTTTAAAAAAAATATATATTTTATTGATTTTTTACAGAGAGGAAGGGAAAGAGATAGTCAGAAACATTGATCAGCTGCCTCCTGCACACCTCCTACTGGGGATGTGCCCACAACCAAGGTATATGCCCTTGACTGGAATTGCACCTGGGACTTTTCAGTCTGCAGGCCAATGCTCTACTCACTGAGCCAAACCAGCTAAGGCCTCATTGGTGCTTCTTGTTCTCTGTCCCTCTCCCTTCCTCTCAGTAAAAAATCAATAAAATATATATTTTTTAAAAAAGATACTGTGCTGTTTCCAAATTGTAGCTATTGTAAATTGTGCTGCTATGAACATAGCGGTGCATAAATCCTTTCTGATTGGTGTTTGTAATTTCTTAGGATATATTCCTAAGAGTGGGATTGCTGGGTCAAATGAGAGATCCATTTTTAGTTTTTTGAGGAAACTCCATACTGTTCTCCACAGTGGCTGCACCAGTCTGCATTCCCACCAACAGTACACAAGGGTTCCTTTTTCTCACAGCCTAGGTGCCCATCAGCAGATGAGTGGATCAGAAAACTGTGGTACATCTACAAATGGAATTGTATGCTGCCATTAAAAAGAAGGAATTCTTACCATTTGCAGCAACCTGGATGGAACAGGAGAGCCTTATGCTTAGTGAAATAAGCCAGTGAATGAAGGAGAAGCACCACATGATCTCACTCATTTGTGGATAATAAAGAACATTATAAACTGATGAACAAAAGGATAGATACAGAGGCAGTAAAGCATCAAACAGATTGTCAAATTATAGCAGGAAGATTAAGGAGAGGTGGGGTAGATAATCAATCAAAGGACTTGTATCCATGCATATAAGCATAACCAATGAACAGAGACACTGAGGGGTTGGGGTATGCCTGGGAGGGAGGGGGGGCAATGGGGAGATATGTATACATGTAACACTATAAAAAAAAGATACTGTGCTTTACTAGTCTTATTAATGGAGATATCAGCCTGGCTAGTGTGACTCAGTTGGTTGACCAAGAGGTTGCCAGTTCAATTTCTGGTGAGAGCATATGTCTTGGATGCAGGCTCAATCCTCAATAGTGGAGAAACAGGAGGCAGCCAATAGATGCTTCTCTAAACATCAATAAAATCATCTAAAAATAGAACATAATGGGGATGATAGTGGTACCTCTCCCATCCTTTCTCTCTCAAATCAATAAAATCATCTAAAAATAGAACAAAATGGGGATGACAGTGGTACCAACATTTTTGAATTATTGTAAGTTTGGATCACATTGAAATCAGATATGTAGGTAGAATTCTTTCTGGAAGCTAAAATTTAAAATATGGCTGGGTGGGGAATTTTGAGTCATGAGCAACCTATTTTCCTAAAGCATTCATGTCCTATTTCTTCTATAGAAGGTGGGAAAATCTTTGTAGTTTGTAGGCTGGTGCTGAGTCTGGGCTAATTGATTCAGACCAGAAATGGGCTGAGTTGTCAGCTTTATTGGCCAGAAAACTCAGTCTGAGGAGTGAATGCCTTAGTGAACAAAAGAACAATATAATGGTCAGAGCCAAGTGGGTATCTAGGGATATCATCATGGACAGGAATGAAACAAAAGTCAGGAGCTGGGCAAGATTGGGATGGAAGTGGAGTGCAAGATGGGAAAAAGCTGGCATCCAGGAAGAAGGCAGGGGTACCAGGATCTTGTGCATACTCAGCGCTGGTGTTGGCACAGAAGTGGTTACTGGACTCAAAGTGCGTGATTGTGGTAGACGATGTAAGTCCCAAGGTTTGCCTGTAGCATGTCTTTGAACCATTTGATTGGTTGTCTACTAACGATGTAGATAGAAAAGATTATTTGAAAAATGGTCACATTTTTTATTCTTGAGGCAACTCCATCCAAATGTAACTATCTTGCTATGGCAGGTATCTAATCAGTTCCCCTTTGTTTTTCCAATACTGCCACTGTAGCAGATAGCTAGATGCTCACCAAATCCATTTCCTTTTCTTCCTGAGCATACATTTCAAATACATTTCCCATCCTTTCTTTTGTGCCCATGTAATTGTGTTCTAGCCAGAGGAATGTGAAGGCCAGGCTCTTAAAATACTCTTACATGCATTTTCCAAGCTCTCTTCTCCTCTGACTTGCTAGAAGGACATTGACTTTTATGGTGGCTTTGAAATCACATGTGGAAGATAACAGAACCTGAGCATGGAAGGAGTCAGGCCCTTGATTTACTTCTTGGAGGATGGCCACTCAACTGCTAAATTTAACTGTTATATGAGTATATTTTTCCAAGCCAGTGAATGATTGGGGTGAGTTTGTTAAATCAGTTCTATGGCAACCAAAAGAACATTGTGTGACTTGAAGGAACTCATAAATAGCACCCCTCTTTTCCTTACCTGAATTCAGAGCCAACTGAAAATCAATACAGGAACCAGTCAAATGGAAACCAAATGGTTAACTTCAATTGTTACATAGATATGCAACCAAATTGACTTGCTGATATGCTCTACTAGTCCTCCTACTCCAAATCTAGACGCTAATATCACCTACTTAAATGAAAATAAGAATTTTAAAAGCAGATTTACTCATCTAAAATTGTAGCATTACTCTGGTCCAAAGAATAGGAGAGAAAAATTAACAAGAAACTAAATTCTCAGGGTTTGTAGTTCTTTCATAACTTAAAAGTGGGCCAGTAGTTTTTGCCTTTCATCTGTGGACTATCTGTGAGTAAAGGGTGGCCCATGAGAGCTGGTGAATTAATCTAGTGGATGTCTCTCTTTTTTTTTTTAATATGTTTTATTGATTTTTTACAGAGAGGAAGGGAGAGGGATAGAAAGTCAGAAACATCGATGAGAGAGAGACATCGATCAGCCGCCTCCTGCACGCCCCACAGTGGAGATGTGCCTGCAAGCAAGGTACATGCCCCCGACCGGAATCGAACCTGGGACCCTTCAGTCCGCAAGCCGACGCTCTATCCACTGAGCCAAACCGGTCTCGGCTGGATGTTTCTTTACATGTGAACACAGGGATTGAAGTCTATGTCTATAAACTACACCTGGTCTGATGGGCACAAAACTCATTTCTTTTGGAACTCGTTAACTACCATGGCCTTTCCATGCATCCTTTTAAACCAATCAGAAACACCCTTGGCTTTTGTCTCCTGTCAAAATTTGGGGAAATCATTCCCTTTATTGACCAGGTTGTTGTGTCAGGGATGTTTGTCAGACTAGCTGAGTCAATCTTCAGAAATTTGGGAGGTAGCATGTTCAGGTAGGTTATCTGAATAGCTGGCCATATCTATACAACCTGGGTGATGACAGATTGTGTCATTGTTTTATGGAGCATTTTCTATCATGATTATGATTGATTTGGGTCATCATACCAATTGCATGTGTGCAAATTGGCTATTAATAAAGGCCCCAAAGTTAGGATAGGTGATGAGATGTGTCACCCAGTCACATAAAAGAATGCAAATTTGAACTCTCACTCACACTTATTAGAGGATCTGTCAGTTTATAAATCCTACAGCTCTTTGTTTTGTTGCCAGATGGAATGAAGCATTATTATAGCTTTCAGCTGGAGAAAGTACCTTCAAATTAAAGGCTATACTCCTAAAGCAGTGACTGTTTCAGGAAGACTTGCTTGGTCTATTATAATCCTGCTTGTGGACTGAATCCCTAAAGGATAAAACTAAATAGCACTGACTTTGGGTTTAAGATCATATATCAAGACCAATATCACTTTATAAGCCATTTGCTGTGCATGGGTATCTTTGAGATTTCTGCCAACTAAAAAGCACAGCGATGTAGCTATTAAGCAGAATACAAAACTTAAAGATGACTTACAGTTGGATTGGGGCATCAATGAATACAAGTCAATCCAAAGGATGAAAAGAGATTCTTTTCTGATAGCTGGGTTGTGATCAGTAAATGGAAATATTTTGAACTTAGAGGACTAGTGGAGAACCATTAATGTCTGGGATGTGCCAGCACTTCTGAAGAGCCTACTGCTCAGCAACAGAAGAACAACTAAATAAAATATTCATTTACTATTGTAATTAACAACAGATTAAAAATGTAAGGCTTTTCCCTCCCATTTATATAAAAAGAAACCTTCACTTCTATAAAGATCTCTATGCTAGTAATTATTACATTACTTCATTTGAGTTTTATAATAATCCAGGGACATAGAGGAAAAGGAAAATATATTCAACATAATACAAGGAACAAGATGAGGGCCATTGCTGTGTGCTGACACTCAATGGGGCATCCAGCAGAGACCAAATGACCCAATCCAGGCCTCTAGGTTTTCAGACAGTGCCAGCAAGTCCTGGGAAAATGATCTGAATTAACTCTCTGTGAAGAGCATTGGGAAGGATCCTTCGGTCTTACAGGCAGGAGAGTCAATGAAAATCTGCAATGCATTTTCTGCACAGATTGCAAAATTAAATGTTGATTAAATTCAAACGTTCAGAAACATTTGTATCTGGGGCCACAAAACTGTTGTCTGCGCGTGGAAATACAAAGCAGCACTGACCACTTCCTCAGAGTTTTATAGATGAGTCAGATTTAGAAATGGAGGGTACTCAAATGTTTCTAATTAGCTAACTCAATGTTGGTTAAAATGAGCTAAAAATTACAAGTCACAGTGAAGTGTTTGTGTATAGGAACACAGAATAAGATGGTGTGGAAAACATTGAGTTGATATATTTGGATGCAAGAGTACAGTGGCTAATGAGAATTATGCTTGAAATTAAAGGACTGTGTCTCTTTTACTTATTATTAAACAGCTAATTCTATCAAGACAGAGTCTGACTGAGTCAGCAAGTAGTTAATGGGGCACTACAGTGTAAAATAAAGTACAACTGCATGAGGCATCAGGAGAATGTATGTTGAAACCATATCCATACATTGGGCCAACAGAAAATAGGGTCTCTTATTTGTTTTTAAAATACTTAAAGTAGTAGGTATTATTGTTATTCACTAAACAGAAATGTTTCCAAAACACATACAAGAAGATAAGAAATATGAGTCTAATTGGTACAAATTTGAAGATCACAGTTCAGAAAAGCGAGGCCACTCATTAGTCTGGCTACCACACTGACCTCTGGAGAACCTCTTTGCCCTGAACTCTGATGAGAAAGTCGTGTGCTATTGTCTCTTGATCACAGACAGGAGTTAGTCTCTATTTCTTGAAGCTTGCTTTACATATCATCTCAGAGGACTATAATTCTAGACATCTGATCTAATTGGGAGATTAGAAAGCTTAAAAAACAGTTCAATATTACTCAAGTCCATTTTGGTAGAAAGTGATTCATGAGAGCAGATCAATCTGAGATATAGAAATCTATACTAATAAAAGGGTAATATGCTAATTAGACCAGATAGACTGGACATCTCCCAGATGTCCAGACAAAGCCACAGTGGCGGGGCCAAGGCAGAGGTGGTTAGGGGCGATCAAGTCAGTAGGCAGAGGTAGTTGGGGTGATCAGGCAGGCAGAGGCAGTTTGAGGTGATTAGGCAGTCAGGCAAAGGTGGTTAGGGGCAATTAGGCCTGCAGGGGAAAGCGGGTAGGGGTGATAAGGCTGGCAGGGGAGCAGTTAGGGGCATCAGGCAGGCAGGCAGAGTGGTTAGGGGTGACCAGGCAGGCAGGCAGGTGAGCAGTTAGGAACCAGCAATCCCAGATTGTGAGAGGGATGTTCCCCAAGGGGTCCTGGGTTGAAGAGGGTGCAGGCCAGACTGAGGGACCCACCTTCTGAGCTTGAGTTTCATGCACCAGGCCTCTAGTATTAAGTAACAATAAAATCTAGAATTTATAGGATAGCTCCCTTCCAAGAGTATGAAATGTTTTTATGTATACTCTATTTGATGTAGGTGAATATCCTCTCCATGAAGTAATGTAGGGAAGTGGAATCATTCCCATGTAAGAGAGAAGAACCATGGTGTAGAGCAATGGGGTGATTTATCTAGTACCTGATTCTCAAAGTAGAACTGGAGACAGTCACTCTCCCACAGATGCTGATAGTCCAGATTCTAGTGGGTTCCTTAGAAGCATTAGAAACACTGCAGATCACCAAGTTTTCTTCTGTTTCCTCATACTGTTTTAATCTTGATGCCAATTGTGTGTGCTCTGACTTGAAGATTTCTCATACTTCTGTGACAGAAGAAGGGCATTAAAGTGTTACTTTTGGAAGTCAAGGGAATCACTGCTGTTCTGTGGAAGGAAGGAGAACTTGGCTAATCATGGCCCTGTCACTTTGAAAGTGTTGAAAAATCTGTAGCAAAGACTTAGTTAAAGCTTAAAAGAAATAAAGGCAGGGCAGTAAGCCACCTGCCATGGCTGGGTGGTACAGGGGCAGTAAATCCAGGAGGTGGTTTTCATGTACAGTGTATAATTTGGGCCCTGACAGAGCTCAGATGAGGAATAGGCCTATATAACTATTGATCCACAGAGCTATCAGGGACATCATTTAACTTGATAGCTTGTGTTGGTCCCTTAAGATGTGGAGTCAGCTTTAACCTGCAAGGAAAAAAATTAAAGATAAATGAAAGAAATAGAATAGAAAAGCCACGGAGAGTCTTCCATACCCTCTCTTTTTTTATACCCTCTTTGTTAATAAGAAACATTTCCTAATGACCTGATTTTCACCTGTCCTGATATGTGTTGGTTTATTTCATTCATTTGTTTATCTAATTATGTAGATAAATGCCAATCACTTAACATTTTATCACACATTTACAAATATATCGCCTTGTCTTCAACAGTGATTGCTGCCTAGTGGGCAAAGGGAAACTGGCTATCCCTGGTCACAATCCGACTCAATCACAGGCCAATATAAGGCTCCCAAGAGGGTAAATGGAATATTGCCACCTGGCAGGTGGAGTTGGTTACCAGTCAAACAGAGTTGTTTTCTTTTATCAGGACTCTGCTGAAGCTGAAACTGCAGACTCTGGTGTGTTTTAACCCTGTGACCCAATCCTGTCACTCCTTTAGGTAATCAGGCATATACCTGAGCCATGGCATCTGCCCCACATTCAACCTATCCCTGACAATTTTGCCTTCTTCCTGCACCCTTGCTCAGAATTCCTTACATTCTGTATTCTTTCTGCTTCCTCACCTGTTTGCTTGTTTCCTGATTTCTAATCCTTTAATAGCCTTGCTTCATCCCATTGACCTAGTTGTCAGGTACTGCTGCTCTTAGTTTTGACCCCTTCCCCCTTCTCTGACCACAGTTCAGGTTGTCTGTCCAGTTATATTGCTTTCAGCTACCTTTAGTAAGCACTCCACTTGGTCCTGACCATATTCTGGAAACTTAAGTTTCAGTATATGCTTTTAAGAAGGTAATGCTCCCTTTGACCACACATCATGCTAAGATAGAGAAACACACATATTTAAAGGCTAAATGATCACAATCTTAATGCAAATACATAAGTAGTATATTGTTCATCTATGCCATTAACTTGAATAATTTGTAATCAACCCACACTCATTACTCACTGTTGGTGAGAAATAAGATGCTTGCATGTCAGATCCATCAATATGCACACCTCACTTAGGCTCAGGGTTCTTGAAGGTGAGGACAGTCTTGTAAAATTAGTGATTCCTTCAAGGTGTATGTACCTTTAATGAGTATTTTGAATTGTTTCATTGAGAAAATTTGTGAAAGAAAATGTTTTATGTCTTGCAGCTTCTAAAAAGGGATATCTCTGCTCCTTTAGGTACCTGGGTTCCATGCTCTTTCAGCTCCTCAGCTAATTGCCTAATCTTCCTCAGTGTCCTTCTCACTGTGTCCTCATCCTTATAGTCTGGTGTACTTCTAGGTTTGAACTTGGCAACCTTCTCAGCCCACATAATTTCTCTGATGACTCCTCTTTAATTTATAAATTCAACCCATACCTTTCTCCTTTTTTATCCAAAGCCTAATGGGTATCTCTACTTAATTATCATAAAGAAATTTCCAATAAAAAATGTCCAAACCCATACTCATCAACTTCTCTCCAAATGTGATCATCCACCTGTATTTTGACTCTCAAATTATGCCTGTCTCTCCATTCCCACCTTCACTTCATATGGCCTCTTACCAAGGCTTTAAAATATATATATATAATTGTTTTTTTTTACAAAGAGGAAGGGAGAGGGATAGAGAGTTAGAAACATTGATGAGAGAGAAACATCGATCAGCTGCCTCCTGCACATCTCCTACTGGGTATGTGCCTGCAACCAAGGTACATGCTCTTGACCGGAATTGAACCTGGGACCTTTCAGTCCACAGACTGACGCTCTATCCACTGAGCCAAACCTGTTAGGGCCTACCCAGGCTTTTTGACCTCACTTTTGTTTCTTTATTTCCATTGTGCATAGTATATAATAGGACTTCAAAATATGTTGAATCAATGAATGACTAAATCAATATATTAATGCTAAGTAGAGAAAAAGCAAAATTCTTGCAGTTAAACTTTAGGTATAGAAGCACAGTTCTAGTCTCTTGCCAACTGAGATCTAATGGTAGTTGTTGTCTGGAGCACCGTGTTTTAGGAATGTCAGATTAAGGTAGTAGGGTTCAGCAGGTAAGAGTGTTGTGGTCAAATAGGATGGTATAGAAGGAGAACAATGTAGCCCTTTTTTTCAGGAATTTTCCATTTATACTCTCGAGGCAATGGGATTTTCTCCAATTTATAGAGTAGTATAAAGACCATGACATTGAGAAGTATCATGGATAAATGGAGGTATTTAGGATGAGTCATGGTTGGAGAAACACTGGAGCCCCTGTGTGTGTGTGTGTGTGTGTGTGTGTGTGTGTGTGTGTGTGTGTTTGTGTGTTTGTGCTTATGAGTACAAACAGAAAGGCTATCTTTATCTTGACTCACAAAACACATAATTTTCACATGTCTGTATCTCAATTTGCTCTATTATTCATAAGGTCCCAGAGCAAATTAAGATACAGACATGTGAATAAAAGCTTTCTGTGTTGTTCCCTCCTCATGGAAGCTCAGTAGATGACTTTAAGATCAGTGTCTCAGGTGAACTATCCTAGAATGGATTCTCCCAAGAAGCTTTCAAATAAGGGAACCCCCTTCTCTGATGCTTGTATCCTCCAGAACTGATAGAAAGTAGGTATTTTTTGGCAGGTATAAACAAAAATGTACGTGTGTTATCACAGGGTACCATGTGTCCCTGAGGCCAGAAGTTATCCTGGGGCAGAATGAGACCAAATGGCCTGACATGGCAGGAAGTGCGCACTTTTATGCATCCTTGCTATATGTGCAAAAGTACAGAGCATGCCATTTACAGGTAGCTCTGCCAAGGCATTTGGGCTATGTAGAGGTATAGTTATAAAATACTGCTGAAACACAAGAGAGATCAACACCAAAGCCTGATTTTTTTTCCTTCTCTTTATATTCTTAAAGTTAGAAACAATTTCTCCTTTTCTAAATTGTGCCAATTGCATAACGCCATGGAACTTGGTTAATATTGGAGGGGATAGCTTGTTGTTCCTAGAGGCTCTGTTAACTGTTTCTCGTCTCTAAGAATTATTGAACTTTACACATTTAATATTTACTCTGGAAAATCTACTGAGGATTAAAAGAAGCTCCAAGTTACAGGACTGTGGGATACTGCTGGTATAAGGTAAAACTAAGAACAGTCATCTGAGATTGACAAGGGAGTACACTGGTGGCCTGTGGATACATGACTATAGAATATGCATATCTAATTTGAGACAGTGATGAGTGTATGCCTGTGTCATCCTACTATGTAGGACCTGAAGCATAGATATCTACTGCTTTCTATCTGAAGTTGCCTATTGAGAATGAATACAAGTCTACATATTTCAGCATAGTGCTAATGTAACTGTAATTGGAGCTGAAGTTAGGAGGTACAAATTCTAGCCCAGATACTTCCTTGCTACTCGTGTGTTTAGGACAAGTCACTTAGTCTCTTAGTGCCTCTATTTCCTCATCTGTAAGATAGACAGAATACCTACTCTATATATTTCACCTCATTCTGATAAGAATAAGATAAGCATTGCCTGTGAATGAGCAGTACATACTGAGATGAAGCTAGCCAAATATTTAAGTGGAAAATATTTGTAGAACCTCCAAATATTTAAGTGGAAAACTTTGAGATACCTCAGGGGTACAAATGGAAGATATCAGGAAATGGAGGTGACTAGAAAAGCAGTGTAGGTATAAAATGCAGAATCTGGCACAAATAAAAAAATGCATATATGTTAGCAGAAGGATGCAGATATTTCTAGAATAGTTCAACAATTATTTGTTTAAATCAACTCACCATTCACAAACACCATATTCTCACTAATCAGCAAAGGGAAGCAGAGAATGCCATTGGTGGGTGGCCAATATTATCTGATTTATTCCCACTCCAACTTAGTTCATATGAACACTAGCTCTACTTCTATGTTCTGGCCTTGCTATATTAATATTTTTGTATGGTAAAACTCATTATTTTTGGTGAACCACTCTATGGACTTTGACCCATTTGTAGACCTATATATCCACACCAAAGTTGGGTACAGAGTAGTTCAATCAGACCCAAATTTGCTTGTGCCAGACTATAGACAGCTGCTTCTCCTACCACATGTTTGCTGGAAACCACTGTTCTATTTTAGGTCTTGATGTTTTAATGTGTCTCTCAGGTTGGCTCTGAATGCACCTTGCAGGAGTTGGATTTGGTCACATCATGGTGGGTTGTCTTTATACTAAAGTCTTGGCAGTTGGTTGCCTATTTTCTGGGGCGTGGGCTGGGCTTACCTTGTTTTCCTAAGTGGGGGAGGAGTACCGGGATTTAGCTGGATCCTGAGATTTTCTTATCTATCTTTGTTGTGGCAACATGGGAGTGCTAGTGGTCATTCATAATGGGATCTTTAAGATAAAATGTTCTAGAACTATGGCATGGTGCAAAATGGGAAGGATATAGGGAATGTGGGCAGAGGGAGAAAGCAAAATATATGGGAGCATTGATTGTTTTTCTGAATTTTCAGAAGAAAAGAGAATTTGTGCAGCTCCTGGGAGGGGAAGAAAAAACAGGAATAAACTTTTGGGGCACATACTAGATTTAAATCTTGGGTCTCCCTCTTGAGGCAAAAAGCAGCAACTTATAGACAATATAGTGTGGGGATCCTGATTATGAACTCAGTGAAAGTATGCTATTTATAGCATACACATTTCTGCAGGGAAGGAGTTCAATGTAAAGTTCAGAGCTACAGAGGAATTGAATTTGGCATGGAGGGCCTACCAAGAGAAAAGGAGTGCTGGAAGAACGTGGTGTTAATGGAGCAGGTCAGGGTCAGAGGCTCTATTCATTCTGTTCATGAATGAAAGGGAAAGTATAGAAAACACTGGAACTTTGTTTAGAAGGGATTTTGCTTGTGGTAACAGTTCCAGTAAAGCAGCTTGGTTTGAGGTTTGAATTTGGCAATATGAATGGGAAGTTGGGCTGTAGCAAGTTGGAGGATGGTTTCTAATACATGGTAGAAATTTTTTTTTTAAGAATGGAGAAGGGAATCTTAGCTAGAATAAGTAAAATCTAAAAGGTGAAAATGCAATCTAAGAAATCATTTGTATGTAGCAATATGTTGGTTGTGGAAATCAAGGATACTAGATTTCTGAATTTATATAAGCATTTGAGAAAAGTACCTTATAAAAATAGGTTAAAGATAAATTTTTAGTTATACTTTAAAAATGAAATTAAGCACTCTTAAATTTTAGTTCAAAGAAAAATACAATTCTAAATTATTTAGACATGAAATGAGAATACCATACACAAAAACTGATGGAAGGTAACTAAAGCTGTAATCAAAGAAAAAAATTTAAAACATCAAATGTTTTAATACATAAGAAAGACTAAAATAAACAAGCTAAGTATTCAGCTCAAGAGGTAAAAAGGAAATATAGCCTTAAAAAGAAATCAATAAATATAAAAAAAGTTTTTAATGAAAAAGAAAAGAGAGCCTTCGAAGAGGTTTAAGTCAACTCACCATTCATCACTGTCTCAAATTAGATATGCATATTCTGTAGTCATGTAAGTGGAATGAATTACAGCCCTTACTTCTGAAGGACAGTGAATACCGGTTGCTGTCTTGAGACCATCTCTGGAATCTACCCCAGACTGGTAGCCTCTCATGTCATGCAACAGGGGAATAAGGGAAATACTTTCAAATATAGAAAATGTTGCCTCCAGAACCTAGACTAGCAGGCATTTTACTCCCTCATTATTATTAGGAGGCATGAGATGCAAAACTTTATCCCTTGTTTTAGGAGGCATGAATCAGCATCCCAGGATCTCAAAAAAATTCCCTGATATGGCAAGCCCCATAAGCTTCCACTCTAATGGGAGGCCATAAGGATGTTTTGTTTGCCCAGATATCAACTCAGACCCTTTGTTCAGTAGTCCTTGAAGTGCTTGCTAGTCTATTTAAATTTCAATATGATTACGAGACTAAGTGGCTGTAGGTCTCTTTAGAGAAGACTTGGGGAAATTAGTATGCATACTTGCCTTGGTGTTGCAGTGTCCTTCCTTCTGAGTATCTAGCTCTCCTTGAGTTAAGGGCCTCTGAGTTAGACAAGTAGCTCAAACTCAGATACTGGGCAAAGGATCATGCCTTTTAATTAGAGGTATCTGCCCTTGATAACCCACCAGTCTGCATTCCCACCAACAGCGCACAAGGGTTCCTTTTTCTCCGCATCCTCGCCAACACTTGTCATTTGTTGATTTATTGATGATTGCCATTTGACAGGTGTGAGATGGTATGGCATTGTCATTTTGATTTGCATCTCTCGGATAATTAGTGACTTTGAACATGTTTTCATGTGTCTCTTGGCCTTCCTTCTGTCATCTTTTGAAAAGGTTCTATTTAGGTCTGTTGCCCATTTTTTTTTTGATCATTTATTTTCCTTTTATTAAGTTATATAAGTTGGCTGTAGATTTTGGAGATTAAACCTTTATCAGTGATAACATTTGCAAATATGTTCTCCCATACAGTGGTTTTTCTTGTTGTTTTGTTGATGGTTTCTTTTGCTGTACAAAAGCTTTTTATTTTGATATAGTCCCATTTGTTTATTTTTTCTTTAGCTTCCATTACCCTTGGAGCAATATCAGTGAAGAAGTTCTTTTGGCATATTTCTGAGATTGTGCTGCCTGTCGATTCCTCTAGTATTTTTATGGTTTCCCGTTCAATGTTTAAGTCCTGTATCCATTTTTGAGTTTATTTTAGTATTTGCTGTAAGTTGGTGGTCCAGTTTCATTTTTTTTCATGTATCTGTCCAATTTTCCCAACACCATTTATTGAAGAGGCTGTCTTGGCTTCATTGTATGTTCATGCCTCCTTTGTCAAATATTAGTTGAGCATACTGGTTTGGGTGGATATCTGGATTCTCTATTATATTCCATTGGTCTATATGTCTGTTCTTGTGCAAGTACTGGGCTGTCTTGAGAACAGTTGCTTTGTAATATAGCTTGAAATCTGGTATCGAGTTCCCACCTACTTTATTCTTCTTCCTCAGAATTGCTGTGGCTCTTCATGGTCCTTTTTTGTTCTAGATAAATCTATGAAGAATTCTTTCTAGGTCTGTGAAATATGTCATTGGTATTTTAATGGGTAGTGCAATGAATCTATAGATTGCTTTGGGTAGTATGGACATTTTAATGATGTTGATTCTCCCAATCCATGAGCATGGTATACTCTTCCAACTGCTTACATCTTCCTCTATCTCTTTTTTCAGTGTCCTGTAGTTTTCTACATATAGGTCTTTTACCTCTTTAGTTAGGTTTATTCCTAGGTATCTTAATTTTTTTGGTGCGATGGTAAATGGGATTGCTTTTTGAATCTCTCTTTTTGTAATTTCACTATTAGTGTATAGAAATGCCACAGATTTCTTGGCATTAATTTTGTATCCTGCTATATTGCCAAATTCATTTATTAAGTCAATTAGTTTTGGGTAGGAGTCCTTCAGGATTTTTTTAAAAATATATTTTATTGATTTTTTACAGAGAGGAAGGGAGAGAGATAGAAAGTCAGAAACATCGATGAGAGAGAGACATTGATCAGCCGCCTCCTGCATGCCCCACAGTGGAGATGTACCCGCAACCAAGGTACATGCCCCCAACCGGAAACGAACCTGGGACCTTTCAGTCCGCAAGCTGATGCTCTATCCACTGAGCCAAACCAGTCTCGGCTCCTTCAGGATTTTTATCTACATTATCATGTCATCTGCAAATAAGGACAGCGTTACATCTTCTTTTCCAATTTGGATGCCTTTTATTTCTTCTTCTTGTCTAATTGCAATGGCTAATACTTCCAGTACTATGTTGAACAGGAGAGGTGAGAGTGGGCATCCCTGTCTTATTCTTGTTCTTAGGGGAAATGGTTTTAGTTTTTGCCCATTGAGTACGATATTAGCTGTGGGTTTATCATATATGGCTTTTATGATGTTGAGGTATGATCCTTCTATTCCCACTTTGCTGAGATTTTTATCAAGAAAGGATGTTGGATTTTGTCAAATGCTTTTTCTGCATCAATTGATATGACTGTGATTTTTATCTCTCAATTTGTTTATGTGATGTATCACGTTTATTGATTTGCGGATATTGTACCATCCTTGCATTCCTGGGATGAATCCTGCTTGGTCATGGTGTGTGATCTTTCTGATGTACTGCTGGATCTGATTTGCTAGAATTTTGTTGAGGATTTTGGCATCTATATTCATGAGAGATATTGGCCTATAATTCTCTTTCATTGTGTTGTCTTTATCTGGTTTTGGTATTAGGGTGATGCTGGCTTCATAGAAGGTATTTGGAAGTGTTCCTTCTTCTTGAATGTTTTTGAATAGTCTGAGGAGGATAGGTTTTAATTCTTTCTTGAATGGTAAAACTCTCCTGTGTAGCCATCTGGTCCTGGGCTTTTATTTGCTGGAAGCTTTTTGATGACTGCTTCAATTTCTTCCATAGTTATTGGACTATTGAGATGTTTAGATTCTTCCTGATTGAGTTTTGGAAGGTTATATTTTTCTAGGAATATATCTATTTCTTGCAGGTTGTCCAATGTTAGAATAGAGTTGGTCATAGTATTTTATAACAATCCTTTGTATTTCGGTGGGGTCTGTTGTTATTTCTCCTCTTTCATTTCCGATTTTATTTATTTGAGTCTTCTCTTTTTGCTTTTTGGTGAGCCTGGCTAGAGATCCATCAATCTTGTTTATCCTTTCAAAGAACCAGCTTTTGGTTTTGTTGATCTTTTGAATTGTTTCTTTAGTCTCCATGTTGTTTATCTCTGCTCTGATCTACACTATTTCCTTCCTTCTGAGTACACTGGGCTTTTCTTGTTGCTCTCGTTCTAGCTCTTTGAGTTGTAGGATTAGGTAATTTATTACCATTGTTTCCTGTTTTTTTTTTTTTGTAGTAGGCTTGTAGGGCTATGAACTTTCCTCTCAAGACCGCTATCACTGTGTCCCATAAATTTTGTATTGTTGTGTTGTCATTTTCATTTGTTGTCATTATGTTTTTTATTTCTTCCTTGATCTCTTTGGTTACCCAGTCGTTGTTTAATAGCATGCTGTTTATTCTTCATTTGTTTGATTTCTTTTATTGTTTTTATTATAATTGATTTCTAGTTTTATGCCACTGTGGTCTGAGAAAATGCTTGATATGATTTCTATCTTCTTGAATTTGAAGAGACTATTCTTATGACCCAACATATGATCTATTTTTGAAAATGACCCATGTGCACTAGAGAAGAATGTATATTCTGTGGCTTTGGAGTGAAATGTTCTAAAGATGTCAATTAATTCCATCTAATCTAGTGAATCATTTAGGGTTGATGTTTACTGATTTTTTGTTTAGAGAATTTGTCCAGTGGTGACAGTGGGGTATTAAAGTCTTCTACTATGATTGTATTGCTGTCAATCTCTCCCTTAATATCCTCCAGGAGTTTTTTTATGTATTTAGGTGCTCCTATGTTGGGTGCATATATGTTTACCAGAGTTATTTCTTCTTTTTGGGTTGTTCCCTTTGATAAGATGAAGTGGCCTTCTTTATCTCTTTTTATGTCCTTCACATTGAGATCTAATTTGTCAGATATAAGTATTGCAACCCTAGCTTTTTTTTTTCATTTCCATTTGCCTGAAATACCATGTTCCATCCCTTCACCCTCAATCTGTGTGCATCTCTTTTTCTGAGGTAGGTTTCTTGTGGACAGCAGATATATGGATCATGTTTTCTTATCCAATCAGTTACCCTATGTCTTTTGATTGGAGCATTTAATCCGTTTACATTTAAAGTTATTATTGATAGGTACTTATCTATTACCATTTTTAGTCTTTACCCCCGAGTTCCTTTTTCGCTTCCTATTTCTTTTTTTTTTAGAGCAGACCTTTAACATTTCTTGCATTGCTGGTTTGGTGGCAATATATTCCCTTAGTCCTTTTTTGTCTGTGAAGCTCCTGATTTCACCTTCAGTTTTGATTGAAAGCCTTGCTGGGTACAGTATTCTTGGATTGAGACCATTCCTTTGCATGACTTTGTATATTTCATTCCATTCCCTTCTGTTCTGATTAGTTTCTGTTGAGATATCAGTAGCTAGTCTTATGGGGGTTCCTTTGTAGGTAATTTTCTGTTTCTGGCTGCTTTTAAGATTCTTACTTTGTCATCTGTTTGCCAATTTAATTGTAATGTGCCTTGGTGTCTGTTTTTTGGGGTTCATCTTTCGTGGGACTCTGTGAGCTTCTTGGATTTGTGCGTGTTTTTTCTCTCCTATATTAGGGAAATTTTCTGTCATTATTTCTTCAAACGGGTTTTCTCTTCCTTGCTCAGTTTCCGCTCTTTCTGGAACCCCAATTACGTGGATGTTGTTTTGTTTCGTGTTATCCCAAAGTTCCCTTATGCTCTCCTCTTGCTTTTTAATTTTTTTTTTCTAGAAGCTGTGGTACTTGGTTTTTTTTCCCTACCTTGTCTTCTAGCTCACTGATGTGGTCCTCTGCTTCTTCTAGTCTACTTTTGATGCTTTCTATTGAGTTCTTTACAGAAGTGATAGCATTTTTCATTTCTTCTTGATTATTCTTCATTTCTTCTTGGCTCTTCTGCATTTCCTCTTGGCTCTTACTCATACTGTCAATTTTGTCTTCCATTCTTTTCAGCCACCTTATGACCATTTCTCTGAACTCTTTCTCTGGCAGATTTATTTCTGCTTCTATTTTGTTTACTCCCTCTTCTGGTGATGCCTGCTTTTCTGTCATATGCGGGATGTTTCTTCATCTGCCCATGGTCTTTCTTCTCCAGGTGTCTGGTTATGTAGTTCTCTCTGCTACGTTGATTGAAAGGCAGAAACTACAACACAACCAGGTACAACACACAAGGAACTGAATAGAAATGTATTCAAGATGTTAATAATCACAAGTAAGGTGACCACCAATGAAAGAGAAATTAGGGGTAAGTAGAGAAAGAAGAAGAGGAAAATGAGGAAAAAAGAAAATAAAGAAATACCAAAATCAAATTTGGAGAGGGAGAAAAAAAATAAATAAATGAACAAAAAAATAAAATAAAAAATGAAAAGGAGAAGAAGAAGAAGAAAAAAAGAGAAAGGGAAAAAAGTCAGAGAGAAAAGAAAGAGGATAAGAGAGAAAAGGGGAACAAAATATAGGTGTCAGGAGAAATTCCAATAGAACAGTCACTAATCCCAAGAAATGCCGGCAACCAGTACCTGGAGATTAATACAAACTACAAATGACAACTGGTATCAAGGGAGGTGAGGGAAAAGAGAGGTAAAAAACAAACCAAAACAAAGCAAGCAAAAAGAAAAATAAAACAAGTAGAATAAGGTAAAACAATGTCACCAAAAAAGTACAAAAAAATCAATATAATCACCGTTCTGGCAAACTGCAACAAAAGGACATAGAAAAAAAACAACTTTTTGGATAGTGAAGACAAAATGAGAGAGGTTTGTATGGACTTGGAATAAGGGATTTGAAATTAGATATATAAGTGGGGTGAAATTTTAATCAGGTAAAGAGAAAGAATATGGAGAATCTAAAGTTGGAATAGGGAAAGAGAAAACAAGACAACAAAATGGGGAAAGTTAGGAGGAAAGTGTTGGCATAAAGGTAGAGTTTAGATAGAGTAAAATTATGCTAAAGGAAAGATGAAAATAGAATGTAGAATTTTAATCCCGAAGTAAAATAAAGGGAAAACAAAATGACAGTTGTTTTTTTCTAAAAAGGTAAAATAGTAGTAGTAATAATACTAGTTGAAAACAAAAATGTAATAATTAAAAAGGTAAAATCAATTGAGGAGGAAAGAAAAAAATAGTTTTTTAATTAAAATATTCAAAAATGAAAAAAAATGAAAAAAATAAAATAAATAAATAAAAAGAAAAAAAAATAGATGGTCATTCACTTCCGCTATTGTTTTGCTTGGCACTTCTGTTTCCCAGTTGGCAGGGTATTGCAGTTCCCTATGTTCCACTGCTGAGTTGTGTTTTAATCTCTTTATTCTTTTGTGGTTATGCGAGAGTCAATTTGTGTGTCATCCACTGGGAGGCAGTGTTTCGGAATTGACCTCTGAGACTAAGCACAGGACCTCTCTAGGCTGTGCTCAGATCCTGCTATTCTGTGGTTCTCAAAATCAGTTTGTGGGGATTTTGCAGCCAGGACACTGTAATAACTCCCAGGCTGTCCCTTTGCCTCAGTTCAAAACGAATCTTTTTCCAGAGCTCCCTCTGTCAACAGCTCTGAGAGTTTGCCTCCACACTTAATGATCACGACCTGCTCCACATCCTTGGACCTCTCCAGTAGCAGCTTTCCCGCAGCCCGGTTCCCACAGTGTGCGCGTGTCTGTTCTGCGGGACAGGAGACCTCACCTTATTCCAGGCGAAATCTGACCTTTCCGTGTGCCGTGGATCTCCTCTAAGTCTGCGTGTCTGCGCCGATTGGAGAGTGGTGTTCTGGGTCCCTGTCTGTTTGGTGAGTGCTTCAGCCGCAGCTTTCAGACCTCCGCAGACATCCACCTCCCTCTGCAAGATGGTGTGGTCTCCGCGTTTGCGCTGGTGGCTCCGGCAGACATAAACCCTGTGACAGTGGGGCTGCCTGGTCAGGAGAGGCCCATCCAGCAGTCCCTCACCTTCTCCTGGAGGATAACTGACTCTTAACTTGCCAACAAACACTCCCAGTGCGACTCTCAGCTGCTCTCTCTCCCTCTGTCCAGCGACAAAGCTCCAGACGCGTCTGTCTACTCCGCCGCCTTTTTTCCTCCCTCGCTTTCTATTTCTTTTTATTACAGCAGACCTTTTAACATTTCTTGCATTGCTGGTTTGGTGGTAGTATATTCCCTTAGTCCTTTTTTGTCTGTGAAGCTCCTGATTTCACCTTCAATTTTGATTGAAAACCTTGCAGAGTACAGTATTGTTGGATTCAGACCCTTCCTTTACATGAATTTATATATTTCATTCCATTCCCTTCTGGCCTGATTAGTTTCTGTTGAGAAATCAGTTGCTAGTCTTATGGGGGTTCCTTTGTAGGTAACTTTCTGTTTCTCTCTGGCTGCTTTTAAGATTCTTACTTTGTTGGTGGTGTTTGCCAATTTAATTATAATGTGCCTTGGTGTCGGTTTTTTGTGGTTCATTTTGCTTGGGACTCTGTGAGCTTCTTGGATTTGTATGGGTTTTTTCTTTCCTATATTAGGGAAGTTTTCTGTGATTATTTCTTCAAACAGGTTTTCTATTCCTTGCTCAGTTTCCGCTCTTTCTGGAACCCCAATTACGTGGATGTTGTTTTGTTTCGTGTTATCCCAAAGTTCCCTTATGCTCTCCTCTTGCTTTTTAATTTTTTTTTCCTAGAAGCTGCTGTACTTGGGTATTTTTTTCTACCTTGTCTTCTAGCTCACTGATGTGGTCCTCTGCTTCTTCTAGTCTACTTTTGATGCTTTCTATTGAGTTCTTTATCACAGTGATGTCATTTTTCATTTCTTATTGATTATTCTTCATTTCTTCTTGCTTCTTCATTTCCTCTTGGCTCTTCTTTATTTCCTCTTGACTCTTTTCCATTTCCTCTTGGCTCTTACTCATATTGTCGATTTTGTCTTCCATTCTTTTCATCCACCTTATGACCATTTCTCTGAACTCTTTCTCTGGCAGTTCTATTTCTGCTTCTATTTTGTTTACTTCCTTTTCTGATGATTCCTGCTTTTCTGTCATATATAGTCTGTTTCTTCATCTGCTCATGTTTTTTTTTTTCCCTCTGGGTGTCTGGTTATGTAGTTCTCTCTCCTACATTGATTTAAAGGCACAAACTACAACATGACCAGGTACAACACACCAGGCACTTATCCCAGGCAAAATCTGACCTTTCCGTGTGGCGTGTGCAGCTCCTCTGAGTCCAAGTGTCTGTGCCGATTGGAGAGTGGTGTTCTGGGTCCCCCGGCTGTTTGGTGGGTGCTGCAGCTGTAGCTTTCAGACTGTCATAAACATCCACTTCCCACTGCAAGATGGTGCAGTCTCCATGTTCGCGCTGGTAACTCCGGGAGACAAATACCCTGTGGCAGTGGGGCTGCCTGGTCAGGGGAGTCCCCATCCAGCAGTCCTCCACCTTCTTCTGGAGGATAACTGACTCTTAACTTGCCAACAAACACTCCCAGTGCGACTCTCAGCTGCTCTCTCTCTGTCTGCCCAGCAACAAGGTTCCAGACACATCCCCCTATTCCACCGCCATTTTTCTCTTCCTGAGTCCAATTTTTAACAGCATCTCCTTTCCCCTGCTCTGGTCACAGTCAATAACCCCTTGTCACCAACCCATGCCTCATTATTTCCTGTTGTTTTGTAATGGGGTGTTCTCTGGACCCTTCTATAGAACATAATCAATAGGTAAACTATCTGGCTCTGCATAGTATATTCACAGTAGTATGCCTACTTCCCTGGGCTTTTAAACCATCTACCATTTGTCAAGACAGATTTGCCTTTTCTGCTTCATTTAGTATGGTCTGTTTCTTTTTCTGATCTTCCAAGAGCAATCCTAGCAATGAATTAGTATCATTTCCTGGGCCAAGTTATTTAGATCCTGTGTTATAGGTTAGTGTCCCCACACTGATAAACTCTCCCTTCCCCAGCTTTATGTTCTGCACTTACTCTTATTCCAGCTCCCTCAATGTCCAATTCCATATATATGCTCCAGGTCCTGTCAGTACACATTGGCTAGGTCTTATAGCATCTTAGGGATATAATTTCTTGCTTCCCAGCACATAATCATTTAGGTTACCTTGTGACTTAACCCTACATATTGTTATCTTTTCCAGCAGGGAAGGTGGAGTAAGAATTGAGGGGGGGACACATGTTGCTTGGTTGAATAGAGGCCTCTATGTCGTCTTTAAGTAATGGAGTGCTCTAGACTAATAGGGAGCAGCGAACCACTTCCGTAGGCCCAGAGAGGTCAGGGAAATCTGGAGTGTAAAAGTTTTCAAGTGTATTGACCCAAATAATACATCTCAAATTTCTGGTTCCTACTCCTTACCAATCAGGGCCCTGACCTCGGCAAAGCAGGTTTAGCAGGGCTGAGAATTCAACTTTCTCTTGAGCTTTGCTTGGTCTTATAATTAAGTCTTGGGTTTGATCCTTAACCTCCTCCTCCCCAAGGAGATCAGGAATCAGAGCCTCTTTACATGCTGCCAGGGAGGTCCTCTGATTTTCACACTTAGCCTTCAATTAGTGATTAATTACCCTCAGCTCTTTCTTGTCTTTCTCCAATACATCAGTGCCACTCAGCAAGCCATTAGATTCCATTGTCCTATAATTAGTACTTTCTCAGAACCTCTCAAACCTTAAGCTACTGCACCTGCTAGTTCATTTTCTTCCCAGGATATCCTATCCAGGTTGTCACTGGTGAAAAGTTAGCAATTGCACTGCTGTAGCAAGCCTGTAGTTTTCAGTGCTCCACCTACCATAAGGGATCAGATCTTCATTGCCAGCTGTTTAGCAGGTGATCCAGTTCCCAAACTATATTACAACCACATTTAGTCTTCTTTCTCAGATCACTCCTGACAACTCTTTTAGAACTGGTTCCCTTGGAAATAGACTCTGAAATGGAGCCTTACCTGTTGGTGAATGCTCTTATGATCAATCCTTGAGAAATGTAGGGAGATGTTAGATGCAGATGCCACAAGAACTACATTCACTTCCAGGGGGATCTTTGGAGCAGGAAAGGTTCTTGAGAATCTCCCTTCTTTGATTCAAAGAGTCTAGACCAAGCCTGTCAAACTCAAAGGCTAACATGGGCCAAATAAACAAGGCATGCAGCCCGCGGGCCACCAGTTTGACATGCTTGGTCTAGACTTTGAAGATACCCCTAACCTTTCAGCCATTGGACATGGATTGTCTGGGGGAGGAATGTGACTTTGGATGGCAGCTCTCTCCTGTTTAGAGAAGCTGAGTTCCAGAGAGGGACTCAGCTTCCATCTGTCATCCATCAACACCCAGCAGCCAGGGAAGTGAGTGCACAAACCAAGAAGTATGATCTGAGCAGCACATCACAATAGTCATTGCAGTTCCTGTGAACTGGTGATAATAAAATATGATGAGAAAGACAACTCGATTAATAATAGCAACCAGAAATGAAAACTGTGTTCACACAAACTTTATGAAGAATGTGAAAGACTTATTTAAGAAAAACATTTGGGGCAAAAACTCATCTCTCTGACCTCTCCATATAGTATCAAATAAAGTTCCATATGAATTCAATATTTAAGTAGAAAAAGAATCCATAAAAGTATAAGAAGAAAATATGGATGCTTTAAAAAATTATCTTTTGATGAGGAAGACATTTATGGCATATTACCAAAGATAGATTATATATAAGAAAGGAATAATAAATTTCATTTACTCAATAAAGGCTACTTTTTCATGAAAAATAATGAAAGTTTACAAGTAAGTTAAAACTAGCAATAAAATATTTATAAGCTAGTTTTATTAGAATATTAATAAAAGACAATCACTCTAGTAAGAATATGTGCAAAGGATATGAGAAGATAACTCACAAAAGCAGAAAAATAAAGTCAGTAAACATGAAAATACCATTGTCTGCCAGTAAAAACATGCAATTGAAAACAATGAATAATATAATTTTCACCTATAAAATTGGGTATAGTTTAAAAAATTTTAAATACCTACTATTGTTCTGATGGTGGAAAGTACACAATGCTCATTTCTAGAGAATGTAAATTGGTCTAACTTTATAGAGAAGTTAAAGCACAGGTGGATGGTGATTTTAGTCTGTATCTCCCAAATTTGATTCATATACCCTTTGACCTAACAGTTGCATTTCTGGGAACGAGTCCTAAAGAAACAATCATTGATATATACAAAGGTTCCCCTACAATTATGTTTATTATGCATTTGTTTCTAAATCCAAATTTTGGAAACAACCCGAGTCTCATAAAAGACATTTGTTGAACTGATAATAGCATTATATATATATGTATATATATATACACACATATATATGTATACTGTATATATGTATATATATATATAAATATGTATATATATATAAATAAAATGAAATATTACATAGTCTTTAAAAATGATGTTGTACAACAATATTCAGTGACAGAGAAAGATGTTCACAGTAGAATGTTAAGTAGGTTTAGCAAGCAGTAAAATGGGATGAACAAATGTCTCAATTTTTTTGGCCACTGCACAGGGAGAAAAAAAACCCTGCAAGTATATACTGCAAAGTATCAATGATAAGTATTCCTAGTTAACTAGCTTTTGAATAAGTTAAATATTTTTTCTTTTTGATTTTCTGTATTTTCTATAATATTTTAGAATCAAGTTTACAATGAGTATTTTAAGAGCAAGTGAAAAAAACTTGATGTTAAGTTGATCCTATTTCTACTCTGCTATATTCTGATGGTTTGAGAATAATAGATCTAAGTGAGAGAGGGAAAGAAAAGAATCCAGATTGGCTCCACAGGTCCTTCTTTAATGAACTTAGATTGTTAAAGATGTACAAAATTCAAAAGAATAAACCCAAAACCAAAGATGCACAGTAAAGAATGTCTAGCATTAAAAAAAGAAAATGAAAATAAAATTTAAAAAGCCAGAAAACTGAAACTCAAAGTGAACTGAGGCTTTCCAAAATGCTTAGCAGAGGGAAAAGGATTTAAAACCAAAGATGAAAAAATAAAATAAAACTAAGAATGGAATAAGAAGAAAAGAAACCATTTTGGCCAGGTGCTTGGCAGCAACAGAGCCCTGTTGATGAATGACCAGTACAGTGAAAACTTCATCAGTCCCATTTTACATTCATCTTTTCTGCCAAAAGGAATGATGCTGGGGCTGTAAAAGGAAGAACAAACATCAGTCGGAAGGAACTGAGGTTCAAGTGAATGAACAGATCCAGGGGCCTCCCTGTTCTGGATGAATTCTAATTTCTTGGCTGGGGAAGATGCCTTCCTATGTTCTTGTACATGAGACAGAAGGTCACTCCTAGTGTTCATTGACCAACTTGGGGGAGGGGGCTGAGAAAAGGGTGAGCAAATGGTATGTGGCTAATTACAGTTCTTTGTTTCAAAAAAGGAAAATAAGGTGAGGCCTTTAAATTTTAGTTGAATGGGCAGGATTCTCAAATAAATCATTAATAGGAAGGTTCAGAGGAAACCCAGAATAGAAAGCAAATAATCTCTATTAAACAAAGGTGAATGAAGTCAGGGAAAAATAGTATAAATATAAAGAAGATGACTATATCAACACTGTTCCAGTGATGAGAGACAAGAGGCAAAAGAAGGATAATGATGCCACCTACACAGAGATCAGGGCAGCTACAAAATGGTGCATGAGAGAACAGAAGAGAATGAGAGTTCTTTATGTCATTGTTTTCAGGAAAAGTACAGGGGAAAAAGCAAGATCATGGACTAGAGATGTGACTAGATGAGACATCAATATATGTTGCAAAGACCAAGGCCAAAGCTGATGATGTCTGAGTTCAGATACATGTTTACTCATCTTTGAATGTGATGGTTGGATTAGATTTCATAAGTCTTTTTCGACTTTAAAATCCTGTGGCAGGGGTGATGAGTAAAGGAATGATGAGTTTGTAAGAAGAAACATTTTGGAATGATTCTCTGTACAAATAAGTAATTTCCATTCCAACGTTGATGACTTGAGACTAACATCAACTTATCTTTGCGACAGCAGAAATAAAACCAAGGCGAGGAAGTGCAAGTAAATACACAAATAAGAAGGAAAGCAAAAGTACTAAAGGATAAAGGCAAGAGCAGGGGGCCATGAAGGGGAAACAAAACAAAATCTGTTGTGAAATTTGTGGGCATCAATGGATCAGGGTTATAGAAGTACAAAAGAGGGAGTTAAAGAAGGAAAGGGTTATGGGGGAGACTTACCATCTTAAGAATAAAAATTCTCAGAGTCACACTAGAAATGCAAATACTTACATGTACAACAATAGTAATAAAATATGTAAAAGAAGCCGAAACCGGTTTGGCTCAGTAGATAGAGCGTCGGCCTGGGGACTGAAAGGTCCCAGGTTCGATTCCGGTCAAGGGCATGTACACTGGTTGCGGGCACAACCCCAGTAGGGGGCATGCAGGAGGAGCCTGATCGATATCTCTCTTTCATCAATGTTTCTGGCTTTCTATCTCTTTCCCTTCCTCTCTGTGAAAAATCAATTTAAAAAAAATAAAAATAAATATGTAAAAGAGGAAGAACTAACCAGGATGGGAAAAAAACTTTAGAAAGAGCAGGACAGTGGAGTGAGAGCAAGATAATTTGAGGCTATGAACAACTGGGATGTAATGTTTACAGAACTATTGCTGGTTTGCTTGGCAGCCTTGCAATAACTACAAGTACAGGTCTCATTTATGGGCTTTACTGCCTGTGAGCATCCGATGCTCTAACAGTTGAGAGAGCTTGGAACAGTAGAAGCTATACACAGATAAGGATTTCTTCTTAAGCTTCTTCAATTAGAGAAGAAAAATATTCTTTTTTGATTAGGATACATTACTTGTTCCTCCTTACTTAAAACCACAAAGAAGTAGATCAAACAAGTAAAAGTGTGTTTGCTTCTGACACAATTCCCAGAGAAAGAGATGTGTTCATCTGTCTTAAGTGGGGGAACTTGGGCAATTCATTCCAGATAATTTAGGACAATAATATTCAGGTTCCTTTGCATGTGTAAGCTATTCTACAGGGAACTACTGCATCTGTCAGTTCTGTTGAAGTCTCAGCTTGAAGATGGTTTCATTCCTGGGAGTTCCTTTGATAAATCAATTAGTATCTTCATACTCTATAGATATGACCAAATGTAATAAAAAGAAATAACATTGGGAGGTAGGTAGGATTTCAGAAAGATAGCATACTCCTTTAAGGCTTTCCCAGCTGATTCAGGCCAATCAAAAGAGAGAGAGAAAAAAAAAACAACAGAGAGAAACAGAGACAGAGACATCTATTTTATTCTTCTAATCACTGGAGGGCAAGCACATATTTATGAATGTTCCTTTTTCTGTTAGCCAGTTAATGTAGCTAATAGAGTTTTGATTTTTCTCTGTGGCTGAGCATGAGTGCCTTTAAGTCCACTAAGATGAGGGTCAGCTTAGCTCCTTCCTCATCACCATCTCCTGGCTCCTGCCAACCCACTTTGCTTAAGCAGAGGCATGGCTGCCACATGCCATTATTTATAGTAAAGAGAAAAGCTTACTCACTTCTTCCAGGTTTTCTTGCAGAGGTTTCCCTTAGTTTCTCCTTGCTTTCATATTGTTGTCTTTTCTCTTATTTTTTTTTTTTTAACAACAGAGATGTCAACATAGTACCTTGAGATTTTTTTTTAGAAGTGGCACTCTTAGGGAATGTGCTTCCCTTGTACTCCTGTCTGTGCATCTAGAAGAGAAAATCCTTGCCCTCTTCTCCCCTTTTTATTCTGTATTGTCTGTCCTTCTTCCTTCTTTTTCTTCCCATTGCACATTTGGATGGCCAAGATAGGAGAGGCCAGAGTTACACTAATACATGCCATGAATTCATTGCTGATCCGTCTCTCTTCTCTCCCCCAACTTGAATCACTGAGTCAAATGTTTGGGCTATTATTCCCCTGGAGAAGTGGCTCCTTACCTCCAAGGTGGCTGAGTAACATTCTACATGTGGCAGGCACATGGCTGCATGATCTGCCTTTGCATGGGATTGGATGTTGATTGACAAGGCACCAATAGCAACTCTATTTTATATTCTCAGAGCTCAGCTAAGCCGTATTCCTCCAGGTGGCAAAGGCTGGACTGAAGGCCTGGAGAAACTGGTAGTGTCTGAATGAGTTTTGATATTTAATTCTGCTCTGATCCATTTGAGAGGCTGGGAGGGAAGACTGTGGGTGGTACAGAGCCTCTGGGGTATAAGTGACACTCTGAAAGCATTCCTTCCTTCCTCAGTGGCTGTTCCCTGATCCAATGGAAATAGAGGGCCACATAGAAAACTCCTGAGCTTTAATATTTAACTGGTGTGTTTGGGGAATTAAGAAAGGGGAGTACTCATCCAAAATGGTAGAGACCTCCAACAAAAAAGTAAGAACAAACTTGGAAAATAGCTGAAGACATACTAAAATAAATAGGTTTTGTCAAATGTTGTCTTTTCCTTTTTTAACAAGATTTTTCATATAGCTCCACAAGCATAATCACTGTGCCTGGAAACCTTAGGGACTCCACAAACTCTTGTTAGGTTTAAGACAGAGGCTTAAAGGGCTGTACTGATATGGCTGACCCCCAGAGAAGGGATGAAAAGGAATTCTTTTATATTCCCATGTATGAAACATCCTTCCAATATAGCATATTTCATTGCATCTAAGGTGCCATGGGATGTAACAGATGTCATTATTTTGTGTTCCATTATGAAAAAAAAGATTCTTAATTAAAGTATGATGTGCCGTTGATTGTAAAATGCATCCTGCATGGTTGGCATGGCTCAGTGGTTGAACATTGACCTATGAACCAGGAAGTCACAGTTTGATTTCCTGGTCAGGGCACATGCCTGGGTTGTGGCTAGATCCCCAGTAGAGGGTGTGCCGAAGGCAGCTGATCAATTGTTCTCTCTAATCATTGATGTTTTTTCTCTCTCTCCCTTTCACGTGCTCTCTGGAATCAATAAAAATATATTAAACAAAATAAAATGCATTCTAATGTTAGAAATATTAATATGTGGACATCCTTAGGGCAGGTGAAATAAATACAGTAATAGAAGATCTACAAATCCCAGAAGGGAAGAAAGACTAGCAATCCTTCCCTGAATACCCTTTACCAAAACTCTGAGCTGAATGCCTGCACTTCCTTGGGCTTCTCTTTTAACAGGCCACACAGACCTTAGTTGGTTTGCTTCATCTGGTTGGTTAATGATGTTGGCCTCCTACATATCTTTTATGCACTTTGGAACATTAGAATTATTCCCTAAGCCCAGGAATGAGCAATTTGTGAAACAGATGGTGTGTACTTTTCCGATATCTCTTTCTTGCTGAAACCAATTCACTTTTGTGACACTCCATTTATTATTCTCTCCAATACCTCATGTCTCATAATGACTGTCCGGCCTGCACTGTGGAACTCTGTCAGTGTGTGTATTTTGGGAAAGTACAGGAGGTCCTCAAGTAACGTGATTTCTTTCAACATCATTTTGTTGTAACAATGAGGAGAAAAAATCAATCTTGGCTGGGGCCACTGTCTGTGGGATTTTCACATTCTCTGGTGTCTGCATGGGTTTTTCCCCAGGAACTCAGGTTCCCTCCCACATCCCAAAGATGTGCACCTGAGGTGACTGAGTGTGTCTAATAGTCCCAGTCTCAGTGTGGGTATAGATGTGAGCACCCTGAAATGGAAAGGTGTCCTGTCTAGCATGGGCTCTTGCCTGGAGTCCTGAGCTGCTGGGACAGGCTCCTGCCACCTGCAACCCTGAATTAGAGTAAGTAGGTTAGAAAATCATTTTCTTACTTGTTTTTATTAATCTTTCTCAAATGTATGTATGGCTCACATTTATTTCAATGTTTTGGTGTCTTTAATTAGAAGTTTGGTGATATTTGTATGATCAGAAATATACCTTAGGAATTTAACTCATGTTTATATCAATTAGACTATGCTGAAATTAGTTTTGTCAAATGTTTTGCTGAAAGTTGCAGTTTCCAAGAAAGTCCCAATGATGTTAAGCAATGACTTACTGTACTCCAAAATTCTTTTTTTTATCTTCCAAGTCAAAAAATACTTCCCTGGGTTCCCTTAGGCCCTTGATAGGTGACCAGCTAGTTATTCTGATACTGAGTAGTGGTATATAAACTGATAATAGCTAGGTCATTCCTCCTAAGACCTAAGAGACATATGTTAAAGTTAATTGGGACCTTGTTGAAAAATTTTAAAAGTGATTATTGAGAAATCATAATAATTGAGAAAATATTTGGCTTGAAGGGCTTACTATATTCAAATCAGAATATATATATAGCCCTAGGTTTAAATTTACCAGGTTAGTACTCAGACTGACATAGGATCAAGGGCAGGTATAGCAAATATCAAAACTATTCCCAACTCCTAATCCCATGGCACACACTATTATTTGATCAGAGCCTACCTTTAATGAACTGAAACATAACCTCAGAATCTTCCTTAACAGAATTCTTTTTTTTAAAGTATATATATTTTTTATTGATTTCAGAGAGGAAGGGAGGGAGGGAGGGAGAGAGGAAGGGAGGGAGAGAGAGAGAGAGAGAGAAAGAGAGAGAGAGATAAAAACATCAAAAACATCAATGATGAGAATCAAGGATGGCTGCCTCCTGCACGCCCCACACTGGGGATAGAACTGGCAATGTGGGCATGTGCCCTTGATCAGAATTGAACCTGGGACCCTTCAATCCACAGGCTGATGCTCTATTCACTGAGCCAAACCAGCTAGGGCATTTCTTAACAGAATTCTTATACCTAATTGAGTTGACACAGGAAATGATGCCTATTTCTAATATGCCATAGTGGGCAAAGATCTTTATCAGCTCACATATCCTTTCTTAGTTATGAGCACAGTCAGCTCCTTTCCATCTGGGGCCTCTTAATCCATCAAGTTAAGGTAAAGGAAATAGTAAGAAAGTATATGGAATCTTATTTTCAGAAGGATTTTAATGAAAATGCTTGAGAACATTTTTCGGGTCAAAACAAGAGGGTGTTTTGGAGAAAAGGATGTGCTTGTCCCATTTGGAGCTCCCCTGGGCAGTGTAGACATAGAGAATTGGGGCAGGTTCTGGGCCAAGGAAGGGAAATGATGACAGGGCTTGGAGGACAACTGTGTGTGGCACTGTTGAAGAATAGATTCATGTGGAAAGGAAGAGCTTAATGGGTAACCTGAGATGGTTATGAAGTGCTAGAAGTATTATTGTAGAGAGGGTGTGCACCAGCTTTTTCCATGTCACTGAAGACAATGGACCTGAGACCAGAAGGAAAGCAGATTTGTTTAAAGGAAATGCTTCCAGACAAGCCCAGATACAAATGCACATATGGAATGCACATATTGCATGCACATATTGCACATATTGAGTGTTTAGCATATAGGTGCTCTTGTGGGGTTGCCCATCTGTAATTGGATTGGGGGCTACAGATTTCCTGTTCTCTAGCATCTGACAACTGGTATAGGAGGAGGTACCCTCTTAATTGGGAACACCTACATAGTGCCCACACGGCGTTTATAGGCACTTCTTCATGCTTTACACATCTTAACTTATTGTCCCCATTTTATAGGTGAGACACTGAGGCCTGGAGAAGTTCTGTTCAGTTCCCAGGATCATAGAGCTGGCATTGATTTATGAGTTACTTACTACCAGGATTCCCAGCAGACAATTGGGCTCCAAAATCCACACCAGAATCATAATACTGTGCTAATCCTCTCCAAATATTCTCCCACTGGGCAGATGAGTAAATCTGGAAAAAAGAGAAATATAAAGGACAGGGCACCTTCCTGGATCACTTAATTTGAATTCACTGGGATGTACCTGAGGCTACTGTGAAATTCTCACAGGTGAACTATGTGGTTCTCTTGTGAACTTTGAGAGCAGTACCATGGCTTCATCTTATTTTCACTCCAGTAAAAAAAAGCACAGTCCTTCATAGGGCAAATGAAAGATTGAATGAATGAATGAATGAATGAATGAATGGCTGTATGTATGTATGTAATGTAAGTATGTATAGGGGGATGTTTACACTTGGCATTAGCTTAGTTAGGGAAGATCAACTAGGAGAGAGAAAAGAACCTCTCCAGTTAAGGAGGGACTAATACATCTCATAGTCCCAGAAAGCCTGCCCACTTTTAGCAAGAGCCAGAATTCAAGACTCATTCCTTTTGATGAACTCAAAGATCATATCTTGTTAAGATCTTAGTCACCATCACTTATCTTCTCCACAAAGACCTCCCAGACATCCCCCATGCTAAAGGTCTTTTTCTTTGCTCTGTCTCTCAGTTCTTTTGCATGGGCTTTACAGATCTCTATTTTAGAATGACTCCTGGTTCCAATAAGGAGTTCTAGTACCCAGAGTATTCTGTGAGGTTACACATGAATCTTAGGGAAGATAAGGGTGCATGTCTTATTTCTTTCATTCCTTGCTCAGTGTTTTGGTTTGCCTCAGAATGAGTATTTAAGGAATTCCATTTGGGTATGTCCTCTCAACATCTAGCAGGTGAACCAATGCCAGGCCCAGAAAGGGGACTAGAGCAACATACCAGGATTATCATAGTATCTGCTGCCGATTTGAGTTGTTTAGGAAAGAAAAATACAGATTTTGCTGCTGTAATATTGATCACCCCACATAGTAATAGCTGCATTTATTAGCTCCTTTTACTGCAGGAGAGAAGCCATCCAACTCTTTGGTGATCTGGGCCTTCTGACCTTATAACCCACTGCTTGTTTCTCTAAACCAGTATTTTATTGGAGGCTAGTTTGAGAAGTCCTGGTAGGTGACGCACTGACAATAAATGTATTGATCACTAATAATAAGTTAGTCTTCAGGGGAAACTGTCCAGGGCAGTGGTTCTGAAAGTCAGAATTAGCTTGAGTTCTTATTTAAAATGCAAACTCCTGGGCTTCTCCTCAGAAAACTGAATCAGAATACCTGCAGGACTCTGGATGCTCTACACTTTCCCCAGGTGATACATCCCTGATTTAATGACCAGCTGTTCAAATGTTTTCCTGCAGTAGAAAACATTATTTGTGTAGACTTTGTACATGAAAAGGCTTTAGGAGATGATTTAGTTCGATTTCTTTCAGTTATTTTCTTAAAAGTTTTTTTCTTTATGTTGTCATTTTTAATATTTTTAGACATTTGAAATTACATTTAAAAGGAATAAAAGAATAGAAGAGTGCACTTGAACTGGTTCCTTTGGACTTGCAGTTTGGGATGGGTCATATGTAATACATGCACATAACATTTGTTTTCAGTTTGTTCATGCAGTTGTGATGGGGCAAGTGTATATGTGCAAAGGGGTTCCCTCTGGAAGAGAGAGCTCATCTAAAATGGGTAGTCCAACAGAGAAGAAATTTGGAAAAGAATGAAGTTGGAAGAAACTTTCTGTATGACCTCCTTTCCTTTTGAATGATGTTTAAATGATCTTTTCCACAGCCCCCTTTTCTCACTTCGATTTTTCCATGTCTTTTAATGTGATTCCTGAGCTGAGCTCTACCCAGAAGAGGGTCACAGAGGAGCACTATAAACAAGCAGCCAGAGACCCAAGACCAGTGGCCCCATCTTGCATAGGTTTCCCTTGGCTTCCACTCAGGCTCCGTGGGCCATAGCTACTTCCTCTTCTTCATTCCAGGCCCTGCCTTGCCTGTAGATGCAGAGTGATATGCTCAAGACATCACTCCAGCTTTGCATTTTGCCACTTGCAAAGTAACTAAATTTACACACCATCAAAGTATATTTTGCACCCCATCATAATTATTATTGTTTTTTTAAAAGATACACTTATGCTGATAAACAGGAGTTCTCTTGAATCAAGACATTTAAATTTTTGCCAGGAAGGTACTAATCAAGATTGGCCTGTTGCCTTGTCAAAGCCCAGTTTTTCTTCTAGAGATAATTTTCAAATGGGATTAATATTGGAATATCAAAAATTGAGGCACTTTTTGCTGGAGTACATACTAAAATCTGAAGGTCTAGTGGAACCCAGAGAAATACAGAGGATTTTCCAAAGTCACATTGCTAATCAGTGACAGAGCTGTTGAATCAAGTCTCCCGACTCCTGGTCCAATGTTTAGTTTAGAGTAGTGACAGCAAGAGGCCTGTCTCTCCCATTGCAGAGCTTTTTTTTTTCCCACTCTTATTTGCATGGCTGAAAAGTGGAAGAGGCCACAGCTGGATTCTTAGGTATCAGGGATTCGGGTCAAGAGGATGGCATCTCTCAGGCAAAAATCCACCTGGAGTCTTTAGTGTTTTTCAGGACAGACAAGCACTGTTTCAAGCAAAAATTGGCCATTGTACAAATCATGCTGACCCAATGTCCTTGCAAATTTTATTAATGCTAAAAAATTAAAACATAGAAGTAGCTTCTTTTTCACCTACTCACATGAGTGTATGGTTCTCCAACTGGAAAGTGACAGCCCTTTCAGTGTTATCTGTAGGTTGTTGCTACAATTACCCATCCTCGCTGTATTGCTTTCTCCTCATTCTTAAAATAGTCCTGAGGAGATCTATCCTACTCAGCTGTCACTATAGTTGTGCAGCAGAAATAACTGTTATGCTAATATTTAAAAACTTAAAAGAGTTATATGAGAAATCCTGAGATCTGCTACAACTGTCATCCTTTTCAAGAGTCCAGTAGTCACTGGATAAAAAGTGAGGTCATCAAAGACAAGAATAAGAGGGATAGGACTACCATTCATCCCTTGCAGCTTTACCAGGCTAACCAGCCACTCCTACATTTTTGCTGAATTGAATGGATGGGTGAGACGTCCATACACCACCTTCAGTCATTTCTTGGCCCCCACTTGGTTCACATTCCAAGTATGATGTCTCCTATGATATTTTGTTGCCCTTGTTCCCTCTGTCTTGAGTGGAAAGCTCCAGAAAGGTGCAGTGATTACCAAATTACATAAACTTTTCCAAAGATTCAGAGAGCCAAAGTCAGCCTGGTGAGAAAACAAATAAAGAAAATACTAAAATAACATTGAGGGTAGGGCCCCCATAGAACCTGCCAAAAAGATAGGAAGTTTGATTAGAATAATTATTTTAATTGAATTATCATTTTAAATCAATTAAGGGAAGGATTTCCAGGGAAGGATGCCAAACTCTATGCATGGGATCCATTTGTGGGGCAGCATGTTGGGAGCCTAAATAATTATGGGGTACACTCATGCCTTTTTTAATAAACACTCTGACACAGACTCAAAAAACCTTTCACAATTGATTGTCACACCCAGGCCTGCAGATCTCAGCTCTGCTGAGCCCTGTAATGGGATAACTTGGGGTGATTATGTGGCTTAGTAAATATCCATAAATTAAGGCTAGTGTTTGAAGGCTGCCAGTATCCTTCGTCTCTCCGTAACCCCTTGAGGAGTGAAGTAATTTTCCCTAAGAGTTTGGGGCAAAGGCAGTCCAGGACAGAAGAGATTAGCTCCTTATATTTCTCCCCTCCCATAATTGGTTACCTTTCTGGTCCCTCCCACGACACTGGAAGTGTTTCACGCAATCTCTGGGTCTCAACAATAATGTACTTCCAAAAGGAGGCTGATTACATTGACTGAAATCCATCCTGGCAAAAGGCTTTTGCTGCAGCTGGTTCCATTTACATTTTGTATTTTTGGAACTTGTGTCTGTTCCAGGGAGGGATGGGATAATTGATTTAAATCAAATTATGAAATGTGATACTCTGAATTCCTAAAAACATGTTTCCTGGCACTGCATTCAGCAATGGAGCCCTCACAGGTACGATGGAATGGGATGGGTGAGACTGAGCCTCTCTTCTGAATCGTGTGTGTGTGTGTGTGTGTGTGTGTGTTTGAGAGAGAGAGAGAGAGAGAGAGAGAGAGAGAGAGAGAGAGAGAGAGAGAGAGAGACTTTGCACTCCTCCTTTAGAGCTTGGGCTTGAGTCCCTTCCTGAAACCAGAGTCTGGTCTCCCCTTGTTGTAGGTGAGAAACAGGCATTATGTCACCGCTCTTCTCTCGCCAAATACAGCCATTGATTTTAATAGCGAGCTTCTCGGGTTTCATCTCTTTGATCATGGAGCTGAAATTAAAGACTGTACATCGTGTAAATGACAAAGGAACTAGATGGGGGTTCAGCAAAAGATGTTAATAACATAGACTTCACTGCATTACACATACATTTCCATTTGGAAAGACAATTTGCCTCCAAGATTTTAAAAGCTATTTTAGAACAGCTTCAAAATCAAGATCCTTAATGTTGCTTCGCTCCCATCTGTAGCCTAAATTATTTGTAATTAAGTTAAATGGTTTCATATAAATAGTAGACCTCTGCAGTCTAGGGGGTGATGGTTTCACATACACATCCATGCTTTGTGTGAGCGCGCATAGCAGCAGCATTTTTGAAAGCAGCCACCACGGTATCTAGTGCAGAACTTTGATGTGGACTTTTGGAAAATGATTTGTTTTCCTCAAAATATTACCAGTGCTTTACTTTAGAACCAAAGTTCAGTGATATAGCTGGATTTGATTTATACCTCAGCAGCTTACTAGTTGTGCAACTCTGGGCAAGATATTTACCTCTTTATGCCGCAGTTCCCTTATTTGTTAAATGATGACCAGAATAATGCTAATCCCATGAGATAATACAGAAAGCACTGGGAACAGTTTCTAGGACATAGTAAGGTTATTATTTCTTTTTCCAATAATTTCTGAAGAAATAACAGTAATTCTGACAATCTACTATTGTTGGAATGTTTCTAACCTTGCTATTTTCATTTATATGGGTAATCGCTCTTCTCTTCCAGGGTGAGTATGGAAGGGAGGTCTTGCAACCTTGCAGATCACTTTGAGCTGTTTGGACCTTGGGATTTTACCTCACTGCAGATGCAGCCCACTGAAAGAGTGGGTATTGTTGAAACTCTGCCTTGACCGACCTTATATTTATTTATGAGTAAATTTATGAACAAAGATGGAACTCTCAGACCAGGATAATTTCAGACCAGTATTTGCTGTTGCCGGGCATTTTAATCCATCCAGAAAAGTATGTGGGTGTCTTCTCCCCAGCAGCAATTTCAAGCTTGGGGTTTATTTTTCATATGAGCCAGATTTGATGACACTGTTGCCCTCCCAAGAGAGCCCAGACAACTTTGCTCAGGCTTGACATACACCTCTTACCCTCAACCCGGGGCCTTGGGAACACAGGGCAGTCTAGGAGATGACTGAAGGGATAGGGTTGGAAAAACACAACTTGGCCTTCTGTGGCACAAATTAAGTCCAATAGAGGAGCACCCAACCTATGCTCTTTTTAGGAAATAAATATCAAGTAAAACTAAGTGCACAGAGTCACAATTAAAATTAATTTTGTTCTAAGTGATATCATGCGCATAATTTTGTTCTAAGTGATATCATGCAAACTGAACTTATTACTTTGGATCACTCCCAGCAATAGCTCACATCAAATTGTTCTAGGGAACATGAGAAAGAACAGTCCCTTGCTGCAGCTCTCACTCATTTCCATTACCCAGAGCGATTGCTTTCATTCCTCTAAACTGCTTCTTCTGGTATTAGTTCACATACTGCTAACGTAATATCCTTTATATACTATTTGTTGATTTATCAATTTTATACATTATATGTTTTATAATAGGTAATGGCTATTTTTAATGATAGGTAATGATTTAGGTCTCTTAAACCATCATCATGGTTATTCCCACGTCCTACCACCTCTCAATATAGTCACATCAACCCTCACTGGTTTGGATCAGTAGATAGAGGGTCGACCTGCAGACTGAAGGGTCCCAGGTTCAATTCTGGTCAAGGGCACATGCCCTGGTTGTGGGCTTGATCCCTAGTAGGGGGCATGCAGGAGGCAGCCGATCAATGATTCTCTCTCATCATTGATGTCCTCTCTCTCTATTCCTCTCCCTTCCTCTCTGAAATCAATAAAAAATATTAAAAAATATATAATCATATCAAAAAAATTAACCAAATAATCAGAATTTCCATTATCAGAATGATATAAATATTGTCACTGTAGAATTAGTAGTATATTATTAACAATTGCCCTATTTTTACACATGTACACATGTGTGGATTTTTATATACTTGTCAGAATGGGCTGGATTCTGTTGAGTGACAACCCCAGGCTCAAAGAGGTTTCTTTCTTGCTCTTCCTATATGTCTACTCTGGTTGACAAAGGGGGTTCGAGGAGGAACTCTACTCATTATAGTTACTAAGAGTCCTAGGCTCTTGGGGCAATCATCACCTTACTTGAAATATTTGGGGAATTCTGTTTGTGTTGTACCTAAATGAAAAATTTTAGGTCATTTCAAAATTCTCAAAAAGTTGCAAACTGAACCTATTACTTTGGATCACTCACAGCAAGTACTGCTCTTAAACCTGCGTTTAATTTAAGTTCTAGAATCCATATTCTGTCCTATTTAGGTGGTGAGCTTATTCTTACTGTCAAATTCAAATGAAAGCTTAGCAATCTTTTGAGCTCAGAAAGGCTCCGCCATATCCTGGAAGGTTTAAGTTAGAGTTCCATAGTTTAGAGCAAATGTTGGCAAACTTTTCCTGTAAAGAGTCAAATAATAATTTTAGGTTCATACAGTCTCTTTCTCAACTATCAGTTTTTCCAGTAGAGCATGCAAGCTACATTGACAACACATAAATAAATGGGCCTGACAAAGTTCTAGTAAAACTTTATTTACTAACAATAGTGGCAGTTGGGTTTGGCCCTTGGTTATTATAATTTGCCAACCTGTGGCCCAAAGCATGGGGTGGGGGAGAGGGAGGAATGGGAGGAGAAAAAGAGAAGAAAATAGAAATGTACCTATGAGGAGAGAAGTCATGTCTCTCAAAAGCAATTTGGTAATTTAAGGGAAGCTTAAGGATTCTGATTACCGTTGAATCTCCCCCTTTCCTCTCTCTAGCTGCTTTATAAGAGGTGACTCTTAGGAAAAGTTGGATGAAGGAAAGATTTTTGAGTTAAAATCTGAGGTTCTTCATACTCTGCCCCTTTTCCTTCACATTCTTTTTTGAATCCCTTTTCTTGTTAGGTAGTGAATTCAGACTTCTTTCTCTCTTCCTATCAGAGCCCATTGATATGAAAGGGTAAATTACAAGTTAGTAATAGCTTAGACTATTACTCCTTCTAGGGGGAATTTTCACTTTGAAAATAAAATGAAAGAACATAATATTTCCTCCTAAAATAATTTTTTTTGGTAATATATACAATGGACACACCCTGTTTCTAAACTTTACCCTATATTAATCCCTTATGGAGTGTGTATCAGAGATGGGTTGAGGATCCATAGTTTCTGTTGCAAATATTACTTGATATTGAAAACAATGCTTCAACAGATTGAGTTGTTTTGAAATGATCATGTCAAAATGTCCTGTTTCATCAAAACTATTAGCTTAAGTTTTTAACAGCGATTTGATTGGATAATTCCAGTGGACTATAATATAATAAAATACAATAACTATCAAAAAGAAAATCATAAACTGAAACCATCAACAATGAAAAGATAACCTACTGAATGGGAGAAGATATTCACAAATGATATATTTGTTAAGTTATATTCTTATATAAAATATATAAGAATATATTTTAGATAGTAACACCAAAAACACACAAACAATCCAATTAAAATTGCCAGAGGATGTGAATAGACACTTTTCCAAAGAGGACATGCAGATAGTCAACAGATATATGAAGAGATGCACATCATCAGGGAAATACAAATGAAAACCACAATGAGATATCATGTCATACCTATTAGAATAGATACCATTAAAAAAAATAACAAATAACAAGTACTGGCAATGATGTGAAGAAAAGGGAACCCTCATTAGTGGGATTGTAAATTAGCATGGCTACTATAGAAAGCAGAATGTAAATGCTTCAAAATTTAAAAAATATAGAGATCTCAGCCACCTAGGGATGGATCCTCATCAAGACCGTCAGCATGAGAGTAAAGCTTAGGTTATTCCAGCTCAGGCATGATATCCCCTGAATACAGCTGCGTGAGCCAGGAGAAGGATCATCCGAGCATTATAAATAATCATGCAAAATAATATACGGTTGTTTTAGGACACCAAGATTTTGAATGGTTTAGTATATACCAATAGATAAGTAATATACTGGAACTTACTTGGAAACAATTCAAACAAATTTGTTGAAAAATTATTTTGATATAATAGGGGAACTGTGAACACTAGATATTTCATATTATTAAAGAATTATTCTTAGAAACCTGAGAATAAATTTTTAAAAGCTTCATGTTTACTTTATATGAAAAGTATTGTTAATTTTTACAGTCTGATGATGTTTTGGTTATATTTTTAAAAGATACACATATTAAAATATTTATACATATGATATCTGGGAGTTGCTTCAAAATTATCCATGAAGGAAGTAGTTGATGGCATAGAGATGAAATAAGGCTGACCCTATATTGATAATTGTTGAAGCTGGATGATGGCACATGGTGGTTCATTATATAATCTCTCTACTGTTTTGTTCATTTGAGAATCAAAACTAATAAAATTAAACAAAGTAAAGAATTAGCTTAGAGCACTTGTGTTCTAGAGGTAAAATCCCAGCCATCCTGCAGCAAGTAAGAATGTTTAATTCTTGAGGAGCAGAACTTTCCTGGCCATCTTGAAAATACCATGACGATACTTAATTAGCAAGATCTGTCTTAAATTATCATACTTAGGGTTATTCTTTTGGGATTAATTATATCTAGAAAATTGATGGTAGAATTCATCCTTTTAAAACCCAAGGGATGACATGTTGGCTTATTTTCATCCATCCTACATAATAAAGAGGTAATATGCAAATTGACCCTAGTATCCTCACAAGATATCTGCCTATATCCAGGCTGGCAGTGGGGTGAGGGATGACCAAATGACTGAACAAGCAGGCTGCATGGGATGACCAAGACGGTACGAGGGTTAGTGAGGGATGACCAAACGACTGAGCAGCAGGCTGTGTGGGGTGACCAGGCCAGCATGGGAGGGAGGCATTTGGGGGTGACCAGGCCAAGAGGGGGGACAGTTGAAGGCAACCAGGCCAGCAGGCGGCCTGTAATCAACCAGCCCAGTTGGGGGGGGGGAGAAATTAGGGGCGACCAGGCCAGTGTGGAGGGGGGGCAATTTCGAGCAATCTGGCTGGAATGCAGAGGCAGTGAAGGGCAATCAGGCAGGAAGGCAGGTGAGCGATTATGAGCCAGCAGTCTAGGATTGTGAGAGGGATATCCGACTGCTGGTTTAGGCCTGATCCCCAGGATCAGACCTAAACCAACAGGTGGACTTCCCCCAAGGAGTCCTGGATTGGAGAGGGTTCAGGCTGAGCTGAGAGGACTCCTCCTCCATCTGTGCATGAATTTCATGCACTGGGCCTCTAGTTTGTATAGAAGATACTACATTAGAAGTGAGAAAAATCTCTCTTCTTTCAACTAACTGTGAATATTTTATCAGATCGTCTTCTGAGTCTCAACTCCCTCATTGGTATCAAGTGGGAGTTTCATGCCTTATTTGACATCAGGTCCTGAGATAAGCTGGTGATATCCATAGAAAGTAGCCAGGGGACAGGCTGTAGGAATGTAACTCTCTACCAGTACCCTTGTATAACTGAAAAATACCTAGGACATCCTCTCTTCCTACAGAGATGAGAATAGATAATCAGAGAAATTTAATAACTTGGGTACTGTTATGGGCTGAATTGTATCACCCCCTTCAATTGATGTATTGAATTCTAAACCCTAGTACTTTTTTGAAGTAGTAATCTAATATAATTAGTGACCTTATAAGAAGAGATTGGGAAAGAAACATACATAGAGGAAAGACCATGTGAAGACACATAAAGAAGACAACCATCTACAAGTCAAGGAGAAAAAAAAAAGCAATCTTGCTAGCACCTTGATCTTGGGCTTGTAGCTTCCTGAATTGTGAGAAAATAAATTTCTTTTGTTGAAGCCACCTAATCTGTGGTTCTTTATATGGCAGCCCTGAAGTACTAATATAAGTAAGCAGTAGAACTTTCTCTGAAGTCTTTCCTATCTCCAATGTTAACAGTTCTCAATAAGAGAATGGCCTTCATAGAATGGAGTGTAAGCCAGGTTGTGGGAGGAGTTAGAAGGCAGTGAGGGTAAAACAAACAAGAGAGAGCAGTATGGAGTCCTGTGTGAGGAAGGTACTGCAAGGGAATGCCAAAAATGCAAGTATCATCAAAGAGGATTGAGAGCTTGAACTCTACATTTATATTGCACATGCAAATTGTGGGGCATCTCCTCTTGATGTAGGGTTATGGATACATTATCAGTAATTGTAGTTAGCTAATAGACCTACAGTAGTTTACTTCTAGGGTAGGTAATTATTTCAAGGAGAAAGACATATGAATATGTTTAAAAATGAAAACACTTTAAAATAAAAAATTTATAGAGATACTAATTACCTATATTTAGAATTTTAAATGTGCAATGACTAGGTAAATTTAGTATCAAAATTTACTCACTGCCCTTACCTTAAGCTTCTTAGCTTACTCTGGAATTAACCTTCATGAATGAAATTCTTCTTAGACTTTCAAGTCAAGCTCCAAGTCTCTTTTTTCCATCTGGAATTCCTGGAAGCTCCCTAGTTAAATAATAAATATAAGTATAATAAACATGCTAATGAAGTACAGAGAAAGTCTTCGTGCCTTTATATTTTCTCTTCTAGCTAGTTTTTCAGGTATTTTTCTTTGGTGATAGAAAGCCCTTTGAAGTCAAAACTGTCTGGATTTTTGTAGCCCCACATTACCTAACAGAGTGTGTATTATATGTTGACTCTCAATAAATATTTATTAAATTACATTTGTTTCACTTCAGAACCTCTAGAAATTTACAAGTATCCATAGGCTGGCTCTGGTATGGTACAAAAAGCCCTCAAAAGGCCTGGGCAACATAGCAGGAGATTTGATACCTGGTCAAGGCATATGCCCAGGCTGTGGGCTTGATCATATTGTGGGGTGTGCATCTTTCTCATCATTTATATTTCTATCTTTCTCTCCCTTTGTAAAATCAATAAAAAATTTTTATTATTTTTTTAATGTCCTCAAAAGGTTTTGAACTCTGTTTTGTCAAAATGAAGCACTACCATTCTCATTCCTGCTACTGGAAAGGAGACCAGGTCCTAGGACTATCTGGTAGTATGTAGGTTCTTGATTTTGTGCAGGAAAGATTTCACAATGCAAGTCTAGGTGATTTTTAGAGGATTGTATTAAAGCTGAGGACAGTGAAACAAAGGAGGGCCTACAATAGAAGAAACAACAGGTGAGGGACTAGGTGGGAAAATGAGCTGAGGCTGGGCTGCTTTGGCTTACTAAGAAGTCAAAGAAAGGAGGTCCTTGAGGACAGGGTCAGGGATTTATCCAGGAATAAGCTGCTGTTGATTGCTTTCTGGTTGCAAGTCTCATGGGATCCCTTTGAGTTTAGGAGATACATTTCTTTGGGGGAAAAAGAGGGAAAAGGACAGGTTCAGTTGTGCTCCTAGCATGCTGGGACCTTCATTTTGAGGGTTTTTAAAGGCTGAGAGTTTAGGGAAAGTCCTAGAGGAGGATCAAAAGAATATTCATCAATTTTCTGCTGATATGCCCAAATGACATTTATTTCTTTAATTTCATCTGTCCTTGGGTGCGGTTGGCACAAATGGCACTAATTAGATTTCTGCTATCTCCCAGAGTAGGGTGATTTAAGCTATTTACCCTCTGGTTGGGGAGGAGAAGTGTAAACCATTTACTCTCAAGTGTCCTTGGTTAGGGAAGATAGGATTTACTAGGTGGCTGAAAACTACTTGGCCTTTCAGCTATCTGTCTCAGTTTCCCTATTCTGCTTGTCCTGGCTTACTAGCCAGTCTCATCTCTTTCTATAAACTAGCAAAAAAATATCAAGGCCTGATACACATCTTGGGTACTTCCTTTCTTTTTTTTTTTTGTTACTCATTCTTGTCTGGGGGGATTTGGCTCAGCACCACCTCTTGCTTATATGGTCATGTCAGAAAACCCATCATATGTGGGATAAACCAACCCCCCCCACACACTCTGTAACCTTACCTTTCTGCTAATTTATTGCACAACTAAACTTGGAGCTGTGCGATTCTCTCTTCTATACTTTTCATTGTTGTTCCTTATTATCTCTTTCACTTAAAAAAAAAAAGAGGTGATTGCCATTGCATAGCTGCTAAGGTTTTGCATTATACTATTTGCTGTAGATTCAGTATGAAGAGGTTCAGCTTTGTTTTCTTTTCTGCGCTTTCTGAAATGTTTCTGATTGTAATATAATAGGGCAGTAATTAAATACTGATTTAGGGAGTGATTTCCTTTTGTCTCATTTCATCATGAAGGGAAGAAAACAGTCATAGCCATCAATCTGTGGGGGCCCTATGGTGCTAATGTAAGGTTTTGGTTAGAAACTTTTCATCCACCATTCTGGGACCATTTTATCAGTCCTTGGAATTTTCTCTTAGGTTTGCGAAGGCTTCCCAGGGGAATCCCCAAAATGTCTTAATGGCTTGGAGATAGACAGGATAATGCTATATACCTCAGGATTTCCTTACATTTTCACATGTGCACTCCATATAGCCTCCGGGTCCAGGTAAAATGCTGGCATGGGTGGCTGGTTTGAAATGTGAGCCTTCCACCCATCTGCTGAGACACTGACTATGGCAGAGAAAGTGACCCTCTCCAAGTTTTATTTGGGTCATAAAAATTCATGCTGTGCACCACCTCTTTAAGACTCTATGCCATTAAATGTGGCTGGATCTAGAGTACACTCCGGAGGAAGCCAGAAAGGACATTAAAATGCTTAGTCTATGACACACTTCCTTATTTTTGTCATTTTGACATTTATGTGTTATTTCATTAGGGATTTTTAAGAGAAGACCCTTTTTGGGCAAGAAGTTTCCCCCAGATATCCATAAGAATCAACAGTTTATAATCAAACAGCTGTCTGGTTTGCATTTCAACTGAACTGGACCACCTGCTGGCCGTTAACCTCTGGAAAGTTATTATGATACAATTGTTGTTGTTGTTTGTTTTAAAAGTTTCAGAACTCAAGGAAAATATTAGTAATGAGTTACTTAACCTACAGTGTTTACTGTTCCCACTCAACTTGCAGATGGTGTTCCAGTGGCCAGTGAGAGGGAGAGCTCATCCAAGGCCAATACTATTTTGCACTTGTTTTGGAGACGGGCTGTAAAAATAGGCTTGGCAAAGAGGAGGACTGCCTTGTGGGAGGAGGAGGGGGCAAAAGCCTTTTAAAAGGAAACACAACCATTCCTGATGAGTGAGGCTAAGAGGCACAATCTCAACATAACCCTTAGCTCAGCACACAGTAAACTTGAAGCTGAGGTCAGTAGAGCAGTGGATCTTCTGAGCACGTGTGGTTCTTTCTGCCTTGGTGTGTTGAGGCTTGCTTGCCATCTGTTTCCTCACTTATATGCACACCCCTCTGAGTAATGGAAGTGATGGCTGCAAATTCTCTCAAGTGGTCATGCGGGTACAATTTTCTAGGCTTTATAAAATACAGTCCCTGCACATCCTTGTGGAGGTTCTGATTACAAAATGGCCTGCCTCTCCTCAGTACCGGGTGGCCTGAGAGCATGAACATCCTTTGTAGAGGTAGGAGCATCTTTATATGAGTGAAGGGGGTTCTCCTGACTAGATCACTGACCATAGGGGACAAGGACTTGCTGGGATAGGCATTCCATGAAGATGGGGATTTTGTCTGCTTTCTTCCCATCTTCATCCCCACTGTCTAGAACAGGAACCAGCACAAGATGAAAATTCACTAGATATTTAGAAAAACACAGAAATAATGAAGTTTTTCTTTTTCTGTTCACCTTCTAATTTGTCCCCCAAATAATAATGAATATTATTCAGTAAATATGGTTGATTCTCAGCACTCATATCACAAAACTACCCAAATCCTTTCTGGCCATGAATTTCAGAATATTTCGTGAAAAGATTCTGGCAAGATAGCAGTCAGAGGCAGACTTGAGATGATTTGTGAGGCAGAATAAATGGGAGAAATAATTTAGAACTTGGTCACAGACAGACTTGAATTTGCAGCTGAGAGAATGCCTCTTAGTCTCTGACCTTGGGTACATTAATTAGCTTCTCTCAGTCTCAGTTTTTTAATGTATAAAATGGGAATAATGATAGGTATCCTACAAGTATTTTTTGTTTTTGTATTAAAGATTATATAGGTAAAGCCTGGCATAAGATAGAGGGGCAGTGAGTAATGATGATGATGATGATGATGACTTATATATTATCACTATACCATCAATACTATTATCTATATATATATAAAAGCCTAAGCGACTGGCTGACCAGCCTATTGGCTGGTAGCTATGACATGCACTAAACACCAGGGGGCAGATGCTCAATGCAGAAGCAGCAACTTTGCAGAGTGCCCTCTCTCACTCTGGGATCCCTTGGGGGATGTTGGACTGCTAGTTTTGTCCAGGCCGAGGGACCCTGCCAGTGCATGGATCCATGCACTGGACCTCTAATATTACATAATATTATTTATTATCATTACTTCTCTCTCGTACTCAATAACCACCAAGGAATGTGGACTACAACATTTTGTGACAGAAACTGCCTAGAATTTGATGAGATATAGTCCTGTCTCCACCAGTAGCTAGTTATGTAACCCACGACAAATCACTTAACTTACCTGTTAAGTGAGGAAAATAATTATTCTGATTCTAACTGGTTGGGAGCATGAGAAAGATTATACATATAACCCTGGGATAATTAGTGTGAAGCTACTTGGTTAACTGTTAAATATCACACAGTTGTTTAGTTCATTGAAGCTTAACTTATGGTTATTAAAGGTCTCATATGTGCCAGGCACTGCACTAAGTGCAGTTAGGTGCAGGAAAAAAAAAGGCACTACTCCTACTTCTGAGGAGCTTTTAATCTGGTAGAGGAGATGGTCACCTGACCAGAGCACAGTTACTTTTGTGATGGTAAAGTTTGTGCCGCTTTATTTTGCTCATGATTGGCAACTTAGAAAAAAGATTTGGTGAATATACCAAATCTTTTGGGGCACCTTGTGTGGGATTTCTCCTTCTCTTGCATTCGTACAGAGAGTTGGCAGAAGACTGTGCTACTTTATCTGATCACCCTAGAACCATTTTAGGAGACTCATGTAGCTCTTTGCCTAGATTTCTCTTTTCTACTCCTCACCACCCTTGTCTAGCTAAATCCCACTCATTTTTAATGTCCCAACTACAATCTTTCTTTCTTGAGAAACCTTATCTTACTATAGCAAGTTCAGACTGTTACATGTTTATATGTACTGCTGCTCCTGATTTTACACACTTATTATTGTATATTTTACTTACCTGCTTGACTGTAAGCTACAGTTAAGATCCTTGAAGGCAGAGGTTATTACGTGCTTACTTTTGTCTCCCCAGTACCTGTTACATGGCAGACAATATTTGCAGAATTAATACTAAATGAACAAAATAATATCTAAGCTGAATCTTGAAAGCTAGCAACATGAAGAACTATGGGGAGGGCATGCTTGGCAGAAGGAATTAAGTGAGTGAGATAACTAATGAAAGTATGCCTCAGCAGAGGACAGGAATTTAGCGAAATGGATGGGTAAAAACATAGAGAATTCTTGAGATTTTTAGGATTTGAGCTTCCATATGCTATTGAGCAAAATTTAATAATTTTAGTGAACCAACAACAGATGTGTTTGGATTGACAATATGTTTAATTGGTTAGTTCAATGAAATAGTGCAATTGGCTGTGAACCTCAGATTGTAAAACTCAGTGATGGCCCAACAAATGCCCATCAATATTCTTAAAATAAGGAACAGTTAAGAGGCCGAGCATTAAATCTCTCTCACTGCTGAGGCTTTTTTTAATTCTGGAAAACTGTCACTTATTGTCTATTCAAATATAACTTCTATACCATTTCCTCTTTTCACCCTTAAACTGGGATGTTAGAGTAGGGAGATGCAAACTCTTCTGTAAAGGGCCAGATAGTAAATATAAATAGGCCATGCAGGCCATTCAGTTCTTGTTGCAACTACTCAATTCTGCCATTTACTCCAAAAGCAGTCATACCTAATGTAAAAACAGACAAGTGTGGCTGTGTTTCAACAAAGCTTCATGTATGGATTCTGGAAACTAAATTTTGTGGTTTGCAAAATATTGTTCTTATTTTTTTTTATAACCATTAAAAACTAAAAGAGCATTCTGATTCACAAGCTGTATGTACCAAAAGAGCCAGACTGGACTTGGCCTATGGATCATAGTGTGCTGATCCCTGTGTTAGAGCATTTTGGTCTATAACCAGTGTCTCATAGCTACTCTTTCATATTGTCACCTTGGTCTCCCTGTGCTTTGTACTGGACAGATTCCTTAATAATATCTTCCAAGTCCAGAATTCTGTCCTTGATTGTTTCCAGTCTAGATTTTAATCTATCTATGTAAATTTCCTTTTATAATTTTAATGACTATATTTTTATTTCTAGTATTACTAATTAGTTCTTTTTCAGACTCTTACATTTTTATATTTCTGCCTGTTCTTATTTCATAATTTTTTGTTCTCTTTTAAACAAAGACTATTATTTCATTTTCAAATGAGTATCTTAAATAAACTTATTTTAAACTCTTTGTTATACTGTTCTGTGAAATCAGTTTTATCTTACACAAATTCACTTTCCAAGGGCTAATTTTTCATATGTCTTTCTTAGCACTACATATGCTATCTCATGTCTCCAACTATAATTCTGTCCCTCAGTGATCAGTTCTCCTTACCTAGAGGGCTTTTGGTTGCCTGTGCTTTACCCTTTATTTCCTCTGCCCCATGTTCAGGATCAGATCTCATAATAATATCACATTGTATTCCTTCTTAAGATGATATTAGAAATGTGGCAGATCTAGGCAACTGACTATATGGATGTCTTAACTCAGTTATTGTTTGCAAAGAAGAATATGCTTCTGCCCCCCTCCTTAGATCCATAGCCATATTAGTAGGCAAAATAAGGCAGCAGTCTTCCATCCTCACTCCCAGTGTATTTCATCAACCTGAGAGCCTCAGCTCAGTTCCTAATTTGAACCTCCCATTTTATATGGAGCTGATACCAATGATTGTCCCAAGATCTGGAGCCCAGTTGACCTGTTGCTCCAACCAAGATTACCTCTTTCCATTTTTAGTTCAAGAATGTTTAACTATTGAGCTTAGTAATGACTTTGTGTTGTTTCTACAGATTTGAAGAAAGGGATTGTATCAAAAATGTTGTTCACCATTCTTGACTAGAAATAAATTTACTTATATACCCTTTGGTTTCACTGCCATAATTAAGCAACTGAAGGTATGGCCTCTGTCTATCCGGTTGACCACTAAATTGCCAGTGAAAAGCACAAAGTTGCTGCATAATTAATATTTATTAAAAATACTCATTTAAGATGATATAGATAATGAAAAATGAACAATCTAGATATACATTAAAATCATATCTTGTTATTTATGCAAGTTGCAATTTTACTTGATGACAAGCATAATTAGCATCACACTCACCCATCCATTTATTCCATGTATTCAGTGCCTGCTGGAAATATTTGTGGAAGTCAGATGTGATCATGTATTTGTAAGTTATTCTTCTGCCTCCCATTAGCATTAGTCTTTGCACCTGTGAGCAAAAATAAATAGAACTATATAAATATCAAGTATTGACATCACTTCTACTACAACATTATTATGCTATGCGTGCTATCAACTGTAAGGTTAAAATAAAGGGAGTTGAAGCAATGACAAGGGCATTTTTTGATGTCCATATTGCCTGTTCTTGCCCTATGAGAGACAAATACCAATACAAGGTAGGGCAAAAGTAGGCTTACAGTGGTTTGCATGGAAAATAATACAGTAATTAATAAAAATACAAGAATAAACTCTGTTTCACATATATACAACTGTACACCTACTTTTGCCAAACACTGTATATCGATGGAGACCTTCAGCGAAGTTCTAGCACTTCCTTGGTTTTATAAAGCTGCTTCCCACTTTTGTTGAAAAGCATTGTAGAGCATACATAGCCGGCTCTTGATCCTTCTGTTAAGACTCTTAAGAAGTCCTAACTGTCCACTTGGGTGAAGGGTCTCCAGCATCTCTATTGAAAATGTCAGCCTTGTAGGATTTTAGGGGCTGGAAACCTAATAGACTAGTCAGGGAAGACTGCACATTAACAAGTCTAAGACTCTCTGTGGTTCCTTCTTTATCTAATTTGACAAGGTTCCTGAGACAACAACTCCTTCTGAATTGTGCTCTCTTTGGGGCCTAGAGAATGACTTGCCAATTCTGCTGAGAACTTTCTGACAAGTTGAGAGGCAGCTGCCTTCTTGAGGAAGGGGTACAGTCTGTCTACTTCGTGGGTCTCTGTTGGAAGTGCACGGAACCTGTTGAGCCCATCAGAGGGAGATTTATTTAGCAGAAAGGCAGTGCATATGTGTTAGGTATTATTATTAAGAGCTAGTTGGCTCCCATTCCAACCCATGCTAAGTGCTGAGGAACAATTTATATTGCTAGCTAGAATAGTAATATGGGAGCTTACTGAGATGACAGAGTAATCTTGTTAGCTAGACTACATTTCTATATTGAAAACAAAGTATTCTGCATCAAATCATGCAATCTATAGTTTCCCTTCTTTTTAATTTGATTATGAGCTATTACTGTGATTTGCCATAAAATATGAAAGTTTTACATTTTGATAGTTTTTCAAATGCTGATTATACTTTCTGTGCAAATACTTCATATCTTCCCAGCATAATTATTTAGCAGCCTTTTCGGGTTAATTATTGTCATTAACAATATGAGTCCTGTGAGGGAATATCAATTAAAATATGCACAGCTGAACTTTCAAATGAGTAAATAATTTAGTTTTGGAAAATGACTGGAAACAGCAGGGTAACAGTCAAAAGGGGAACAATTATTTTAATGCTTATTTGACAAATGAGTCATTTTTACAGCAAATTAGATTCTTATCATAGCACCCCTACTGGTTACTACAGGAAAGCTGTTAACACGAGTTTTTAAAATAAAAGCTGTTAACTTATGCATACAAAGTTAAGGAAATCATTTGTATGAAGAGAAGGTGATTAGGATATGCATTGTTAGCCGATGGAATACTGCCACTGGGATCTAATTAGGGCCATAAATCACGCAAAATGATGTGTGTATATAGGGCTAGAAGCATCTGAGTGATGCATGCCATTGACAGTGAGATGGATGGTTTCCCCAGCTCTGACTTTCATGGTTGTCCTTGTGTTTATGCTGGCCAGGCCCTGAAATCCTGCTTAATGACAGGGTGGAGTTGGGGCCTGAGCCACGAAGTTTACCACTGTATAGAACATTGGGAAAATTCCAAGATGGGTCTCCATCCCTTTCCATTAGGGAAAGGCTCAAGAAAAGCAGAATGGTGGCTTTTAGGGCAAGCAGACTTGATATGAGTTCCAACTTACATTTTGTCAATTTAATTCAGTTAAAGAATTTTTTTTTTAAACAAACCTCGGTGATTCCAGAAGGAAAGGAGGGAGACATTTATAGACATTTATAGAAACCTTATATTATTTCTAAGATACAAATAATGCTTACTCTAATCCTGATAGGGTTCAGCATAGGGTTGAAACAAAGCCTGTTTGTAGATTTTTGGAGTTCTGAAAGCAGATAAACACATGCATCAGTTCCTCAACTTTTTGGCTGGTGTGATTGAATTGCTTCCCTAAATCTGCTTACATCATTATGCTGTGGACCTCTTTCTTCTGGCCTCAGAATTGATACTATATTTCTCAACCTGTGTGGAGAGCTGCCTCTCTCTGCTTTGATAGAGTAAGTTGGACCCACGCAGCCACCAGTTATACAAAAATCAGACTCCAAGTACTGATCTAAGCCATTCCCAGATCTGCTGCATCAGCATCACCTGGACTTGTTAGAATTACAAATTCTCAGGCCCCACACCAGATCTGCTGAGACAGAATCTCTGGAGTTGGGGCCCATCAACCTGTGCTTTTATAGATTCTTCAGGTGGCCCTGCTGCACACTTAAGTTTGAGAAGCACTGATCTAGGCTAGCACCTGGAAGAACTAAACTGATACAAGTTATTATCAAAATGGTTACAAGAAGTCTGCAGAAACTAAGAACCTTTCTAAAACATCAACTCTGGTAACTTCTACTCCCCCCTGCCATTCATTGTTAGCTACAGCTCTGACCATATAACTTAAACTTAATGTTTTCAGGGTCATAGTTCTTTGCCTGTATGGAGATAGAAATTTGGATAGATTAACATTTGAATTGTCTGCCACTTCTTGATTTCTGATTTTACTATGGTCAGGGAGATTAAAACAAATAAGAATACACTCCAGTAGGTATAGCTCAGTGGTTGAGTGTTGATGGTTTAATTTCCGGTCAGGGTGTATGCCTGGGTTGCAGGCTTGAGCTCCAGTGTGGGGCATGCAGGAGGCAATCAATCAATTCTCTCTCATCATTGATGTTTCTATCTCTCTCTCACTCTCCTTTACTGTCTGAAATCTATATAAATATATTTTAAAACAAAACAAGATAAATATCAAGATACATTTTCATTAGTTTTCTTGAATTCTTTAAAAATTGTCACTTCTGAACTATCTCCCCTTGCATACTTTTTATAGAGAGATCCAAATTTCAGGCTTTGAACTCTACTTAGTATACATCTACTGGGCACCCACACTTTAGGTCTGAAGAGTCCACTTTCAGGTCACATCCTATATCAGATTTCTAGAGCTCTTAGCTTCAGAGAAAATATCTATTTCTCTTTACTTATATTGCCACACCCAGTGGGATTCTGATTTCATACCTTTCTCATCATTGAGAGATATAATGTTTGCGTCTGTTTTGGAATCTTGTCTAATTTGGGTTCTTTTATTAAGTACATTTACTTTTCACCTAAAGCTAGACTGAGCAATTTCCTTGAACCATCTAATGTTGATTGGAATGAATTTCCCCACCCAACAACTTCACCAAACCAGTTCTGCAGAAAGTCTTGACTCACTGGGATGGGGTTGTGGGTGGGGACAGGAGAATGGGGACCAGGTGGTAGTATATCAAATTTTTAGCAACTACTAATTGAGAGGATCTGTCAAGGGCCCAGTAAGTGAGATGGATGTAGTGTGTACATTTTGGAAATGCCATACTTAGACTTCTCTCTTTGGGCAATGTTTGGGAGTGTCTAACTCATATCTAATTGATCTTTGAATAAAGTCATCAAGATCGTATTTATTTGAGATTTCCAGGAGGCATCACTTCCCCCATGTGATCCCTCTATGATGATCACAGTTTTCTCAGCTCTCAGAAAGAATGTATTTCACAGAAGAATCAATGTGATGAAAACCTAGGTGATGAAAGGACAAAATGAAGGCCACACAGCTAATTTATAATAGAACTGGGCATAGAACATAAGCTTTCAGACTCCTGGCCAAGTGTGCCAAAGGGGTTTCCAAGACCTAGCAATACTTAGTAGTCACCATCATCTATATATATAAAAGCCTAAGCTAACATTATGACTGAATGACCAGAATGCCTGGAACAACCCATTGACCAGTTGCTATGATGTGGACTCACCACCAGGGGGCAGATGGTCAATGAAGGAGCTGCCCCCTGGTAGTCAGTGCACTTCTACAGGGGGTGCACCACTCAGCCAGAAGCAAGGCTCATGGCTGGTGAGCACAGCTGTGGCAATGGTGGGAGCCTCTCATGACTTGAAGGAAGTGCTACTGAGTGGTGGTGGCCAGGATGATTGTGAGCGGTGTGGCTCCAGGCCCTGGCTCAGGCTCCTTTCTGGCCGCCTGCCCATCTGGTGCACTGCTACATCCCCCAATGGGTCCCAGATTGCAAGAGGCCACAGGCCAGAATGAGGGATCCCCAGAAAGACTCCCCAACCCTGTGCATAAATCGGTGCATGGGGCCTCTAGTACTATATATGACTGAAATGATATATATCCCCAAACCCTATATGGTAGCTCTTTATTATTCTCATTATTAGCTAGCTCATAGAACTTACCCTCTGTTATGTAGTTAGTTAACCACAGAATTTGGACTCTGACACACATCTGATGACCCTGAAGCCTAGTCATGGAGCCACTTCATTGTATGTTATGTGGATCTTAGCTTCTAAACAAAATGGAAAGCGGGTTTCTTTTTAATTTTATTCTTAATTCTCAGGACTTATATCTCTCAATCTATGTGCTAGGTCATGATAGTAAGTAGGTGCAGGCACTGTTTTAAGGGCATGAGTTACAGAGATTGGCACAATGAGAGATTAGCACAGTTAGAACTGATTTTGTACACATAAACAAAGATTTTAAAAATCAGTTCTTTCTCATCCCTCAGGAGTTTTTTCCCTAGAAGTAACCCTCAGAGGCCCCAAGTTTTACACTTGCAGAACTCTTAACTCTCTCTGGCTCTCTTTGGAAGAGGCCTGGTATAGTAGTAGCTTACATAGGACCCTCATTTGACAGGGAAGTTGGGGTTCTTAGAGGATTCTGGTTTCTGTTAAAACATGGTCTACTACTAGAATCATTCATTTCCAACACCCAAGCAGATTCCAGGCACATACAATCCAAAGACTTTGCTGGCAGAAGTAGTGTCCTGACAGCAGTTGTTAGAGCTAATAAACACTGGAAGAAGCTATTTGGATTTGGGGAAGGCAGTCACAGCTAGAACTCTAAGGAGTGGCCATGAGAAAGATTGCATACATCAGTTTCTTTCTGCCTCTTGGCTCTTGCTATCAAGAGCCAAGACACACATCTGACACATACTCAGACACACATCTGATGACTAGTCTTCTCCATGGGGACTTCTAAGAGCATACAGGTACTATGACTGAAGTATGGGTTTCATTTTTCCCTCCCTCCCTTCTTCAATCTCTCCCTTCTTCCTCTCCCTCTTTTCCTTCCTTTTTCTTCCTTCATCTGTCTTTGTCTCTCCTCTCTCCCTTTCTATTTCCTCTTTTCTTTATTTCATTGGGTTTCTAATTATTTGTTTTTGTTTTTTTAAAAACATATTCTTATACATTTCAGAGAGGAAGGAAGAGGGATAGAGAGGAACATCAATGATGGGAGAGAATCATTGATTGGCTGCCTCCTACACATGCCACACTGGAGACAGCCTGAAACCTGGGCATGTGCCCTAACTGGGAATCAAACCATGACCTCCTGGTTCATAGGTCAATGGTTCAACCACTGAGCCACTCCAGCCTGGCAAGGATTTATTATTTTTTAACAGTCAGTATTGAAAAATAATTTGTTTCAGTGATCTGAGTTCAGCCCAGTTGAACTGTTGACATGGGTCCACTAAGGAATAAAGTTCAATCAGGAGAGGGTCCACTTATATTGTATCCTGGTAGTGTAGAGGAGTGAATGCAGAAGTTTGGAGTGAAGCAAGCAGCTGGATCACCCCATCTGTGGTAGATAGTCTACATATCGTGAGTTAAAACAATAGTTTCTGAGCAAGAATCAAACTTCATTCCTATCTGGAAGTTTACACTGGCAGGTCCCTTTTAGATCCTGGGAATTAGATTTACACAGTTTCCTAGAACACCACTTTTATAATCTCAAACATGTCACATCCATGTTCCCAATTCTTTTGGAATGATGACAATCCAGCTTAATGTCCCTCCAACTCTTAAGTCACTTTCTTTCAGCACCTTTCCTTTCCCTCCCCTAGCTCTCTCTGGTTCTCAGTCTTTTCTATATCCTTGCCAGCCAGAACCTTCAATGGCATTCCTTAATCAGCCCTACTGCCCTCACCAGTGTCTCCTAGTCAAAATTTGCTTGTCCTATACTGCTTTCCTTCAAAACCCTGGCGACTTCCCCAAAACCAACATGACAAATCAATCATCAGGAGATTTTATGCCTGATTGCTGTTTGTTAGCAACACACTGCATTTTAGGAACTTCTGCAACAGAATCCTTGACAATCAGGAGAGAAGAGATTTTCATCAGGCAGAGACCTTCCTATACTGTTAGAATTATAGAGTGTACCATTTGAGCTGCCATGTTATCCTCTCTAATTGCTGGTACTGACCCCATAATATTGTGTTCTTTGTTGGTTTTATTGCTTGCTGGATATAAGAGTCAAAGAAATTTCAATTTAGCCTCCTTAGGAAGACTTTTGAAGGGTATCAGAGCAACCTTTGAAGTAGCCCCATGGTAGCTACGTTGACACTGCTTCTGGATATGGCCCCAGATTTTCCAATGTTTGTGATGGGTGGGGGAGTCCTTGATTTGGTGCGCTGGGAAAAATGAGAGGTTGTCCATCTCTCTAATGTATATGTCATCTCTTAATGAGTTTTTAATATCGGTAGTCACATTCCCACACATGGAACAAGTAGATTTGTCAGACATTTCAGAATTTCTAGCAAATAGGTATAGTGTGAGTGCATGGACTAGGAATAGAAACGGAATAAAAATTAATTATTGGCCATTGCAGAGGCCATTTTTTACTCTTTTCAATGAATCATCAATCATTTAAACAGGCCATGCATCTTGATTGCACATCATTTCACCAAACTCAAATTGATGAGGTAAGTCACATGAAAACTATAAAGTGTCAGACACTGTCCTTACCCTTAAGGATCTCATAGTACAATCAGTGCAAGAATTTCCAATGAAGTGTGATTTGAGGGGAGTAAAAGAAGTGTGGGCACTCAATAGATTTATCTGGAGAGCTTTATAAAAATACAGTTACCTTGGCATCACTTTATATCTTCTGGATGAAATCAACAGGATGAAAGCAATCTGATGTCTGTACTTTGAAAGCATTTCCCCAGGAAATTCTGATACAAACCTCTGTTCAAGGACCCCCAGATTAATGAGCTAAAGTACATGGACACATGAAAGGTTAAATAGAAACATGGGTCATAGGAAAGACTGCCCAGTGACAAGTGAAGGTGAGTGAAGGACAAGGAGGGAGGACCACGGATTGTAGTGGTCTGAGGTCCTTGGAGGCAAGAACCGTGAGCGAGGATTTGAAGGACAGGTAAGTTTGAAACACAGCAAAGTAGGAGAAGGGTATTTCTTTCACATTATTAGTCGTCGTATTGCCCAACTTGGTTGAGCTATTAAAACTTACAGTTTCTGCTTGTGAAAAGGCAAATCCCCAAATTTTATCCCAGAGCTGAAGGATCAAGTTTACTTGGAGTAGATTCTCAGAAACTGTATTTTAAACAATTTCCCCAGGTAATTCCAATAGTGAAACAATTTTGTCAAGTCCTGCACTTTATCTTGACTTTAGGAATCTTGTTGGGATTTTCAAATTGTGTTTGCTTCACTTGAGAGTGGTGGGAGATAACAAGGGAGGAGGGTGGTTATTATGGTTAACAATATGGTGAGCCTTCCATGTCAATTCATAAAATATGTATTTTCTAAGTATGAGAGTGCCTTTAAACTGTTTTGAATAGGGGAAATCTCAGGTAATATATTACTTTGCAATAGAGGTTGAATGACTAGCCTAATAGAGATCCCAAGGGAAGAGGTGGGGAAAGGGAGAAAGAAGCCTAGATAACCTGAATTAGTGTCAGGAACCTTTTGTTTTAGTGTAGAATGAAGGGTCCAAGAAAGAACTACAGATGTTGTAAGATATAAGTTGGAGCTTGTAGGCAAAGGGTCACCAATGGGCTAAGCACAACTGCTTCCATCTGCCATCCCATGGAGAGGCCTGTGGGGACGGCATTGTTTGACTCTCTAAAAGTCATGCTCCAGGAAAAGAACTCTGCTCTCCTATTTCTCTTCTTTTTCATAGATGCTGTGTGAGTGGGGACCCTCTGTCCAAGTAGTTGAGAATGGGGGCTTTTGCTGTCATAAGGGTATCCTGCTAGAGAGGGCAGACATTCTGTAGGCAATATTAGCAGCTCAGAGGAGTGACATGCCCGTGCTGATAGAACCCAGAGACTTTGTTGGAAAACAAGACTGCTGAGGGCAGGGGAAGCCACTTACTAGCCAGCTCTTACCAGGCAAATCAGAAAGAGCTGCCAGAGTCAGCCAGGGTAAATCTAGTTATAGGCGTCCTGTGGTGATATTGTGGGTTAGTGTCAGACCACCACAATAAAGCAAGCATTGCAATAAAGTGAGTTGTAACCTCTTTGCTGGTGGAGGGTCTTGCCTCCCATTAAAAAAGCAACACACATCTTTGTCAAGCACAAACAAGGTCTGCCTGCATTCTCTTTGAGCAGATACCCAAGTTAAGAGGGGAGGGCCAGTTGGAAACAAAGGGTGTACTTTTTCTCTAATACCTGTCCATCATCTACGTGTTATGCAATGGTGTAAAGGCACAATTAAGGAAGAAATCTTTGCAGAAAATCATTCTATGAAAGCCCCTTCTCCCTCTTACATCATGGGTGTTTCAACAGGTAGGACAGTTTCTGAGAGTTTTTAATTAGAGGAGGCCGCACCTTCAAGTAAGCCACTCTTTACATTCCTTCCCATGCAAACTGCTTACGCTGTAAATAAGCTTGTAGTCACTTTTCCATAAAAGCATTTAATATAGTAGCGTCTTCTCGGGGAATTGGGGCTAAAGAAACTAGAAAGGATCTCTTTCTGTCAGTTAGTATTGTGTGCATCTACATACTACAGAAAGCTGGATTTTGGTGGCTTAAACAAACTCTGAGTTTGTTTTTCTCCCATAACAGGGTCAGAAGTAGGTGAGTGCTGACGTTGACTCAGAGCCTCAACAGTGTCAAGGCTGACACATCTGGGGTCCTCTTGGTTGGCCTTCCTCTTATAGTTCATGGCAGGTCCAGCCACACATGAGTGTTCAAGGCAGGAAGAAGGGTGAGGCAAGAAGCATTAGACACATTTGTCTCTTTTTATCAAAACAAGATAAGCCTTAAAGAAGCCTCTTCCTCTGACCCAGCAGACTTCTGATCTTGGCCCAGACCTGGATACACAGTCACCCCTAACTTTAGTGAAAGGTGAGAAAATGAATCATCTCTTCTTCCAGCCTCCATGGAAGGGAGTGACAAAGGAGAAGGGGGTTGGAGGTAACTTTTGAGTTGCCAAATATCAGTGTCTGACTTTCCATTTAGGCTCATTTAATTAGAGTAGTGATTCTCAATGTTGGCCACACATTAGAATCAGCCAACGGAGTTTTAAGAATCCTGAAACCTAATACACCCAGACCAATTTCACTGAGGTCTGGGGGTGGGGCACAGATTTCAGTATTGTTTGCAGTTCCTCAGGACAGCTGAATGTGCAGTAGGGGTTGAGAACTACTAATATAGCCTATGTCCCAGAACATTTTCAAACAACCTCCCCAGGCAATATTGATGCAGGTGCCTCATAAATCCTTTTGAAAAATGCTGTTAAATCCTTATATATTGATAACTTTATTTATTTGTTAATTCAGAGATATCTATTGAATGCTTCCCATGTCTATGGGTATAGGAGAAAGGTGGGAATGGATTTATGTTTTATGCCCTACAGTTATTCCCAGTACCTTCTGATTGTAATATACTTTACAATGAAGAGAAAATACTTTTATATACATGATCTCCTTTAAACATCAGAACCAGGCTGTAAGGCATTATTATTTTAGTTTAAGGGCCAATGAAACTCGAGAGTCAAGAAGGTGAAGTGAGTACTCCAAGTCACTTGATGTTGGTGTGTGGTAGAGTTGTCACTGGGAAAGAGGTTTGCAGTGTCCACATTCAGTGCTTGCTTGTCCACTGGAAGATAAAAGTCACATGTACACTACCACTTAAGCATTGTGTAAATTGAAATACCTTTTGCAAACCTGACCCAAGTGAGTGATGCCAGAATATGGCAAACATTGATTGACCATTTACTATCTAAAGACAATATTCTCAGTGGTAGATTGCATGCACTCACTCATTTGATCTTCATAACAAGCCTATTTGGCAGATACTCCAATCTCCACTTTACTTATAAGGAAACTGGAGACTTAATTGCTTATCTAAGGTCATAATGTTAGTAGAAAAAGAAGATAGGATTTGAACCCCTGCATCTGGTTCCAAACCTGTGCTCTGAAATCAGAGCTGCCTTGCACAGTTGAGCAGGTTTTTACTGCATAGAGGGGTCTAGTCAATAAGGCTATTGGGAGCTGAAACTCAGCCCAAACTCAGTTTACCAGGCTTCCACCTGGTACAGGGCTATACGCTTCAAGAGGGACAGTGTATTTATAATCCTATGTAGGTAACCTATAGACTATGTGTGCTCCAGCCTTAAGCACTACCTATTGCTCTTTTTTTCCATTCTTTTTTAAAATATATTTTTAATGATTTCAGAGAGAGATAGAAACATTAATGATGAGAGGTCATCACTGATTGGCTGCCTGCTGCATGTCCCACACTGGGGTTGGAGCCTGCAACCCAGCATGTGCCTTGACTGGGAATCGAACCGTTACCTCCTGGTTCATAGGTCGACCACCAATCACTGAGCCACGCCAGCCAGGCTACCTACTGCTCCTTTAACATAGCTTTATTTCATTCATTTATTTAGTCACTCACGTACTCATTCACAGGCACACTTCACTTTATTTTGTACTTTACAGGTGTTGTGTTTTACAAACTGAATGTAGAACCCTCCACTAACCAAAAGATTATAACTCTCTTTATTGTGATACTCATTTTATTATAGTTGTCTGGAATTGGACTTGCAATATCTCCAAGATATGCCTGGGGAGGACTTTCAGTGCTAGGGACTCTCTAGGATACATTAACCAAGACATACCCCAGGCCTATTTTAAGAAGTCTTTTTATAATTTTTTGCACGAGCTTGAAAGAAAACAAGGAATACTTGGGCATAGGACTGGATGAAAGTGGGAGCTCAGTTACTGCCATGAGGGCATTTTCTGGGTAAATATGATCATTATTTATCAAGGCCATGTGGGGCTTGGGGTTTGAAAAGATAAAGCTTAGGGTCCACCTATGATAGGTGATCTAATAGAAGACCCTCCAGGAATCTGGGACTCTTGGGGAGGGGGGCGGCTATACCAGCAGTGCAAAGATGAATTAAAAATAGAACTAACAATCTTTATGTCTGCTCAGGAGACCACAAAGAAAAGTTTCCAAACCTTGGCAATGAACTAAAAGGAGGGGTGGGGAGGGTTGATGGCCATAAACCATCTCTCATGAAGCTTTCATACCAGATTCTCACTCCTTGGTGGTCTAAAATATCTTAAGCTGATAAATTTCTTTAAAGTTTTCCAGTATTGGTACCAGTATTCCACTCACTGGCAGAAGCAAACATTAATCTCTTCTTGAGGAATTCACCTTCATTGTAGTCCTCAAAGATTTTCTACAGATAAAACTACAAGTATAATTAGCTCTGTAGTATAAACAATCATTAAACATACAAAGAAATAAGACACCATTAGCAAGAGCCAACAGAAACAACAGATAGCAAAATAAGACCTTAAAAAAACCTTCAGAGTTTAGAAAGATCAGGCACAGGTTATATATGGTATGTTTTATAAGATGTTTTATAAGATGAAGTAAAATATGAATAAAGAACAAGCAGATTGGTAAAAAGAATTTCTAGAAATAAAAAACAGATTACATCCTAATGACTATTTTTACATATAATGTTTTAACATCAAATTTTATACATTTATAACATGTTTTTACACTATTTTTATCATGGTCTAAATTCAAGTAAAATATTCTGTTGGTATTTACTTATTACAGTCTTATTTTTCTTTTCATAACATTTCTATTTGGATATCAATTTACACATGATCATGATGCTCTTAATTTTAAGAACCAACCACAGTAAAAACCGTTGCATTTTTCTGTTTAATAACTAACTTAACTAGATGGTATTCTCTGGGTGGTAATTCACCATGCAAAATTTTATTCATTACAGAGTGGTGATAATAATACTACCTTTTATAGAGGTGTTCTGAGTGTGGGGATTGAGACCTTGTCTACTGACTGGGCTCAATTCCATCTCTACCACTCACTAACTATGTGTGACCTGGAACAAGTCTTTCATTCTCTCGCTGCCTTGGTTTGCTCATTTGCAAAAAGGGAATACTAATATTACATGTCTCATAATGCTGTCAGAAGGGCATATAGGACAACGCATATCAAGTCCTTTGTGCATGGCCGGCACATAATTTATATTAATTGTTGTGATTACATAGTTTATTAGTGGCTGGCGAATAGCAGGCAGCCAATATATGGCATATTATTAAGTATTATTATTCTTAATCAGAAATTATTTGAATATATTTTGTTAAGGATGGCACCTATTAATTTTAAGCTGGAAAATTTCTTTAAGTTCAATTAGTCCAACTCCCTACTTATATAGGCAAAAATCTTTAGGAAAGTGGTGTTTAAACCAAAGCATTCTTCCTATCTCCTAGATCTGTAAAAATGACAGTGAAGGAGAGAAGAAAAATACAAGGATTTAAACATTGATGGGTGAATCAAAACTTTATTCTTCTGAATAAATAATTCAAAGATATATTTGGTCTCAATGGGCTTTTTCTCATGGAGCAGGACTGACAGTGGGGCTGGTTGGAATCTCCAGGAACAGGCAGAGATATCAGGAGATGCTGAATGTGGAAGCTGCTTTTATCTTCTGGGAGTATGACTGAAAGTGGGCTAGGTAGAGAGCTCAGTCAGCAGAAGTGCAGGGAAAGTCAGGCACTGAGAAGGTTAAACAGAGGAGAGGTGTATGAGAGAAGGGGGAAAGGGAGGAGGAAGAGGAGGGGGGAAAGGGAGGAGGAAGAGGAGGGAGGAGAGAATGTGAAAGAAGAAGAAAAGAGAGGGTTAGATATTTTGTATCAGAAAAGGAGAACTTATGGGGCCAATTTATTAATATTACTTTAAAAATTATTCCATTTTTATTTTCTTCTAAAAGTAATGTACAAAGTTGTTTTGAGTTTGAATGGGTTGCAAAATAGACCCCCAGAGCAATATGGAATACTCCCCTATCATGAAATCAAGTTAAATCTCTGTCAAAAATTATACAATTTTCTGTTATAAAAGATATCTGCTCTGCAAGAGAGATGTAGGTGCTCAGAATATAGTTCCTGAGGCTTTTGTTTTAAGTATCAATGAGATGTTTTATAAGGCCAGAAAATCTGAGTATATTGCAAGGTAGTTGAGAGTTTGATGTGACTAATTAAGTCCTCTATAGAAATTAGATTTAACAAGTTCTGCCAGATGTTCTCATTGGAAATAGCTGCATGGGGATTAGGAAAGTTGGGACAGAAATGAATAAAGTGGAAACTGAACTACTTATAGTTGTAGAGAAATGGAAAAGAAGGCTTGTGTACTCTCCGCTGTCACTTGAAGAGAAAGGAAGAAGAGGCATTGAGTGCTGAATTCATTCCAGCAGCTTGGGCGAGGTACCTAGAATGTCTGTTAGTGAGACAGCAAGGAAATATGTGGATGTTACCAAAGCCCGGAGGGTTATTTGAATTGGAGGGAGCTCAATTTTGGGACAGATTGCTGAGAGGGGATTTTGAAGTCAAGCTTAGTGATTCAGATAAGGTTATTTAAAGAAAAGCCAAGAATTAGTGAAAAGGTACCTAGTTATACCTTAGATGTTTCTTTGTTTAAAACTTGCTCTAAAATATAATCTTTGCTATTATCCATTTAAACACGGCTATTGGTATTTCATATATAGAAGACAATTATGTTCTACTTAGCATTTTCATTCTGAAGGAATTTACACTAAAGGACAAGGAAATATATGATTAGATGCTTGCAATTATGGCTGCTTTTTACTTGACAGTGATGGAAAATAAGTTGGTAAAGAAGCCTAATAAACTGTACTATACAGAGGAAGGTGTTAGTAGTGATCTACATACTTCTGAGTGGCAAAGCCAAAGGTTTTTGTTTGATTTAGGAGACTAAACAGGACTGCCACTTGGTGGCAGCATACTTAAAATGTGTCTACTAGTTTTTGAGTTGGGGTGATGAATAAAAGTTCTTTTAAAAGTTGAAACTGTGAAATAAAGGTTATGAAGTGACAAAAAAAGTTATAGCAATAGTGCTTGAATGGCTTAAACATGGCCAAGAAAATATAAAGTATCTCTTGTGCTACTAAGAATGAACACAGGGCTAGAAGATATTTTCCTCCCTATATTTTGTCTAGTTCTTTAAATTGTGTCTTATTTATTTTGGGGGTTTGCCTCAACTTAATATATATATATATATATATATATATATATTTATATACTTTTTATTTCTGATTATATTGGTTATTTTTAAAGTTGTTGCTTTTCTCCCCTTTTTGAGGGGTGGGGAGAAAGAAAAACTTTAGTTATGATTAATCAACATTTTAGAGACCAGGGAAGTTATTCTCTCCTTTAGCTCTTTAATCACTGGATCACAGCATTTAAGTGAGGAAAAATATGGATATTTATTCTTGAGAGGAAAAATATTTCAATGTCAGAGACATGTTATTTTGTTTGGTAGCTTGCTTTTGTTTGTTCTATTTTGTTTGAAAATCCATGTGTTGAGTTAAATGAATTAGTGACTTGCTTTAGGTTTAGCTCATAGTATTCCATTCTTGAAGATTTGTCTAGTTCAACAATATGAGAACAACATGTAGGTTAATACTAACTAAACCAACGTAGGGCACTGGGCCTAGATGTTTTGGGAAAACATAATTTAGTTGGTGACTTCACTGAAAATGTATTTACTATATTTCACCCTAGTTTGTATATCTAGTTTGGTAGACTTAAGATACTCATAGGAAGTAGGAAAATAGAGAATATAAATATAAAGATATAAAAAAACCTTTAATTTATAATACCCTGAAATCAATTATTTTATTTTTGCAGATATTTATTTAAACTTGCTGATGCCTCTCAGCCTTTTGCTGCACTTTGTCACATGATGGCTTGTAATCCTAGATATATTTGGCTCATCCAGTCCCTTCTCTTTCTCTCTGACAAATGAGAACCTGAGACAGAATGTCAACGCCTGACTCACTAGTAGCCACCTTCTTCAGGTGCCAACAGGGTCAGGCTGACAAATTCTGTCTACAAATCAAGCCTGGGATTATTACTGAGAGCTAATATGGGTACTGATTTGTTATAAGAACCTACCATGTGTTTGGCCTGGAGTAGCTTTTAAAAAACTATCCCATAATAAAGTGAAGAGCTGAAAAGGTTCTGTCTGGTCTTCTGAGGTCAAACCTTTGACAGATGTCCTCTAAACAGAGGGAAAATGTTATTACTTGAAGCCAACATTGTCTTTAAACCCTAACCCCAACTGTCTTCTGCCTTTTAAGAGAGTAGTATAATTTGTACCAATATCTTTGTGGCTTTCTTCTAACTAGAATTAGAGTCAGCAAAATGATGGAAAACTTTATTAAGGGTCATAGTGAAGCCTTATATCTCTACTAGTGCCCCAGTGCATGGATTCCTGCACATTGAAAGGAAATTAATTAGAAGGTGGCCAGCAGGGAAGGACTGGGTAAGAAAGTCTGGACATGCCCTGAAGCCATCCTCCCATGGTCCCTTCCCAGCCATCCGCACCTGGGGCAGTGCAGTGGCTTGAAGGGCATCTGGGGAGTGAGGGGGGTACCTGCGACAGGTGGGATACCTCCCCCAAGAAGTGCTGCTGCCAAGTCACTGCAGCTCAAGGCAACTCCTGCACTGAATGTCTGCCCCCTCGTGATCAGTGCACATCATGCCTACGAGCCAGTTGGATGGTCACTTAGCCTTTTATATATATAGATAAGACTTGCCTCTTTCTCAATGCTTGCTTTACAAACTCTAGAATTCCAAAGAACACTTGAAATTAGCAATAGTTTCAGACTGTGGAAATATGCCTTGGAGCAACTACCATCTGATTTTAACCCGATAGTGACACAAAAAGATCACAGTGGCTTAGAGCTTGATTAAGCATTTTGAAATTATTAAAGTATTTTATTTCCATATAAATACCTATAAAGTAAGTATCATTGTTTTCTCATTTTACAGATGAAAGTTCAAGTAGGTTAAGTAAATGGTCTCAGGTTGTATAGCCAGTTGAGAACTAAAATTTATTGGCCAGTCTTTGGTTGGTCAGTCTAAGTCATTGTTTCTTAACAGGAATGGCACTGCCTTCCAAGGGACATTTGAAATGTTTCAGAAGCACATTTTGGTTGTCACAGTGATGAGTGGCAAGAATAGCATTGCAAGGACATTCTTATACAACAGAAAACTTTCCCATATCTGTATGGCTTAAAATTGTCCCATTGGACATTCATGTGGATAAAACATTTATACATGATTAACCAATATATTATACTAGAGGCCCAGTGCATGAAACTCATGCAGGGGGAGGGTGTCCCTCAGCCCAGCCTGCACCCTCTCCAATCTGGGACATCCTTCTCACAATCCAGGACTGCTGGCTCCCAACCGCTTGCCTGCCTCTGCCTGATAACCCCTAAGAGCTTCTGCCTCCCAACCTGATAAGCCCCAAACCACTCCTCCTGCTAGCCTGATTGATGCCTAACTGCTCCCCTGCTGTCCCAGTCACCCCTAACTTTCCTCCCCTGCTTGCCTGGTCACCCTAATTGCCCCCCACCCCCTGCAGGCCTGGCCCTTGCAACTGCCCCCCCCTTCAGGCCTGGTTTCTCCCAACTGCCTTCCCCTGCAGGCCTGGTCCTCCCTTGCAACTGTCCTCCCCTGCAGCCCTGGTCTCCCCCAGCTGCCCTCCTCTGCTGGCTCGGTCACCCCTACCTGCCCTCCCTGGTTGCCTAATTGCTTACAATTGCCCTACCCTGCTGGCCTGGTCCCCAACTGCCCTCCCCTGCAGACCTGGGTTCCTCCCAACTGGTCCCTTGCTGGCCTGGTTACTCCCAACTGCCCACAACTGCCCTCCCTTGCAGACCATCTTGCGGCAGCCATCTTTGACCACAAGGGGCGGCCATCTTGTGTCTTGAAGCGATGGTAAATTTGTATATTACTCTTTTATTAGATAGGATTCCTCTCAACAATTTGTAGCTATTGTGTGCTTGGTGATTTGCTCTAAGGAAGTAAGCATCTGATTATTTTATTGTACCTTCTAAGGTAGTTGTATCTCTGTAGTTACAAATTAAAACATGTTTGTTTGTTTTTTGATACATTACCCATCTTTTGCATGATAGCTAGAACCTTATAGTTAAATTTTTGAATTAGATATATAGGTAGGTCATGCTATTTGTAAATCTTAAATTAGGCAAGAAAGAAAGATGTTTCAAAATATTTGTTATAAAAAAGGGGGAACTATGGATGGCAGAGTTCAAATTAATGGTGCCATTGAGGCCACTGCTCTCAGGTGAGAGGTTACAAACTGATGGCTCACCAGCCAAATTGAACCCGCAGACAAATTTGGTGTGATCTGCAGAATATTACAAAAGGCATTCAAATGTATTGCAAACATTTGAATTAGATATTTCAGAAAACTTTTGCATTTCTGATTTCTTTTGGAAATTATGGCAATCTAGCAATACATGGGCTTGGATGGTCATAGTGACCCCACCCCTTTGGAGGGACATCAGACCTTCAAATAGGCATGGTCCTAACCTGGTCAACTTGACTCATGGAAGTTTCTGTCTGGTCCCTGGTGCCAACGATAGTGTTTGGATAGTGATTGTGCTCTTTCTTGTTCTGCATAGGGTAAGCTGTGCTGAAAAGACTGAACTCCAGCTTTCTCTATCTGCATTGCAAAGGCTCACCATAGGCTCCCTCACCTATGTAACAAACCCAGCCACCTAATGCGTGCCCTGTAGTGGTAGTGCCTGTTGAGATTTGGCCTCAGACTTGTGGTTCAGACAGGAGAGGCTTTGCTATCCATGCCTAGCCTCCTGAGTCATCCTCTCCCCCAAGACGCCCATAGTTACTGCATTTTCTGAGCACCTGGTCCCTTTCACTTTTCTTTATTATATTCATTTGGTGTTTGGATTTTGACGTCAATGTTCCAAGAGATGAAGCCCAATGGTTGAGAACTGTTTTTTAAGCAAAACACTCTAGAGAAAGGGAATACGAGCTACCCCTAAAATCATTTGCTATGTTTTTCTTCTACATGGGTTTCAGTTATTGTATTTTCTGGCTATTGAGAATGAAGAAATAAAGCCTAACTAAAGTGGGATCTCTAGAAAGAATTATAAATGCTACATGTCTGCAATGGAAATAGATAAATTTTGAAATTAAATTCATAGAGTGTAATAAGAGGCTCTAAAAGTTCAGGAAGTAATGATAAGGTAAGTTTTTTTAGCCTATTTTTGAATCCTTACACTGCTCTGGTATCTCCATGATGTTTTGTTCTCTCAGAGGCAGGCCTGGTTGGGGACAGCCTTTCCATCTGTTGGAATCTTGCCCAAATAATCAGACAGGCTTGGGTAGATTCTCTCCTCCCAGCTAAGGAGAGGCCTGGTTGGTGTGGTAACCAGCACCCCTGCTTCAGTAATAATAGTCTAGGGGTTTAGTCACCCTGAGAGTACACACTCCACCTTGCTTCTAAACACAGAAAAGAGGGGAAGCATACAGTTAGAGACAAAGTTAAAATTCTCTTTCAATAAATGCACTTGTAGTTCTTCACATTCCACAGATCAGCCCTCGCTGACTAAATCTGTAGAACCAAAAGTTGTCATAGTGAGCAAACTGTGTCTTCTCCTCAACTGTATGAACTTAGGACTTTTAAAATATAAACACTTGATAATATGTGTGGAAGGAATAAATGAGCAAATGAAGTTTGATTAGCTCTAATCTACTCTCAAGTACTGATTTCTTTACAGCTTTATTCACTCACTCATTTATCCATTCAAGAAAATATGATGAGCATCCATCCACTCCATACCTGGGCCCTGTTCTACCTGCTGGGCATAGAGTGGTGGATAAGACAGGTTCATGCCCTCAGGTTAGGGAGACAGATGGTAGACCAGGAAGCAAATACAGTCACATATAGATAGGGAAAGGTACACCACGAAAAATAAAACTCAAGGGCTTTGGAGCAAGTGACTGGGGATCAGGATACTTTAGATTGGGTGGCATAGGAAAGCTGAAGAGATTATATGATATTTGAGGAGATTTGAATAAAAAGAAGCGGGGAATGCAAATAACTAGGAATATAATGGTCCAGGCAAGGGCAAAAGCAAGAGTCTGAAAGGAGAAGTGAATTTAGTGTGCTCCAGGAGCCCAAAGAAAGAGGAGGATCAGGGAGAATGGGATGAGATGAGATGGGAGAGGCAAAGGTGAACCCTGGAAAGAGTTTGATGTACTAAAATTGTAGGAGGAAGCCAGGGGAGGGCTCTAAGTAGGGACTATTGTGATGGCACTACTCTTTCCTAAGAGAAGTCTAGATGTAAATGTATGCATCTGTTGTGCTGCATTTATGCAATGGAATATATTCAATAGAGAAAACAAATGAACTATAAGTCTGTACTGGGAACATGCTTGAGTCTCAAAAACTTAATGTTGAATGAAAGAAGTAACACACAGTGTTATTCTATTTATGTGAGGTTCAAAAACAGATAGACCTAAGCCATACATCTTAGGGGAGCAATTTGCATTCACTAAAACAAAAAGAAATGACATCTTCCTTGAGTATATTCATGTATATAATGCATAGAAAAAGATGGGACCAATAAAAACCCAAACCTATGACATTGGGTATCCCAGGTGAGGGAAGTAGAATGGGTAGGAGAGAATGTATAATCAAGAAGTACCAGTATTTCATCTTTATCTACATAATTTTTGAATTTTATGTTGATATTATATGTTATTAGTTTCCTGTGGATGCTGTAACTAACTACCACAAAACTGGTGGCAAAAAAAACCTACACATATTCATTATCTCACAGTGCTGGAGTCCAGAAGCTGAAATCAGATTCTCCAGGCTGAAATCAAGGTGCTGGCAAGGCTGTGTGTCTGAGGAGTATCCCTTCCTGGTCTATTCCAACTTCTTATGGCTGCTGGCATTCCTGGGCTTGTCTGCCTCACTCCAGTCTCTGCCCCTGTGGTCACATCACTTTCTCCTCTTCTGTTTCTATCTAATCTTGCTCTGCTTTTTTCCTATAGGGACACTAGTACGTAATGGTATTTAAGGCCCACTTGGATAACACAGGATCATATCTGAAGAGCCTTAACTTAATCACATCTGCAAGGACCTTTTTCCCACATATGTCATATTTACAATCCCAGGGTTAAGACATAGATCTTTTGAGGGGTATATGGTGGGGGGGGGGCATTTTCAGCTTCCCTCAGTACATTTATGTACTTGTTGCATAATTTAAAAGAAAAAGAATTTTCTGAAGAGTGGGCAGAACACAATACTCCTGGCTGCTGCGTGAAAACCAGGTAGGAGGTGATTGAACTTAGCTAGGTGAGAGGTGATAATATTCTGGATTTGGGAGGTGGTGATGAGAAGAAGGGAAGGAATTGAGATACAACCTTGAGAGAGTTTTTAGGAGTGGGTGGTGGGTCAGCTGCAGAGGAAGAGAGAAGAAACAAGGATGACATATATTATGACTTGAGATGCTGAGAGGGGCCATGTACTGAGATGGAGAACATGTTGGGCGGGCCAGTTTTGGAGGAGAACATCAGCCACTGCATACTTTTAATATGCTAAGTATATTTTCAGCTTTTTGAAAAATTATCAGAATTACTGGGCTGAGAGAGTTTTAGTGTTTTAATAAATTGAGTAGTTTCTCATTGTGGACTATTAAAGTCTGGGAAAGGGGTTTGATAAGATCCCAATGAAAGCAGAACATTTAGTAGATGGTTTGCAGAACACCTGGTTCCTTCAGCAGATTGAGTGACACAAGGACAATTATAGACAATGACTGCTCAGATGACAACAAATGTAAGTGGACAGGTCTAGTATAGCCCCCCTCAACGTGATTTCTGGTGTTCCCTCTCCACAGTGACAGGATCTCTCATTTTATAGATCGCACCCGTGGACATGATAGGACAAAGGGCTTTACCATTTGCATCTTCTCACCTTTTTACCCAATAGCAACCACACTTTATAAAAAATCAACTTGTTTTATTTTGCAAATTATGTCTTTCTGACCTACCAGGGGCCTTGGAGTCAGACAGAGGCAAGCTCTGCTGCCTACCCTCGACTCTGAGCTTGGTACCCAATCTCTCCAGGTCTGGGCTTCCTCGTGGGATTGCCATGAAGGTCAGATATGTGCTCAGTAAATGTTTGATGTTATTACCACTACCAGCTCAGCTTCCTAGCCTTTGGATGTCTCCCTGTAGTTTACTTTTGTTTGGAAGTGCTAAAATATAACATTTCCTTCTTAATAAAAACAAACCAAATATAATCCAGTTATGTTTTTTTCTCCACTCTGGGCAAAGGCTACCTTTAAAGATTGTTCATAAATGAACAATTGTAATATTCCTTCAGATGGCTTCAGCATTTTCTCTTCCAATAAGTATTATTTTTCTACCCTGTCCAGATAGATTTAGCTGCAGGTATCTGGGAAATGATTGCAAAACAGCCCACCTGCTTTAGCGTGAGTACTCTAGATCCCCAAGGCAAAAATGGGGATAATTACTGAGGGGGATTATCTGAGAACAATGATATCATAACCTAACCCTTCTTTAGGATTCCTTAGTGCAGACTTCGCAAACAAATCAGCAGAGAACCTGTGAAATTTCATCATTCGTTTGGAGCTTTCTTTGTTTCAAAAGCTAAATAATGTCCTGATAATCTTTTTGGCCCCTACCCTCTATTCTCACTTTTTTTTTTTAAGACAGCAAATCTAGCAAACAAATTCCATGCAATCACTGCTGTCATATGAATTACCAAATGAGGTCTGGCCTAAGTTTGCAAATGAAGACAACCCAAACTGAATTTGAAAATAACTTATTTGTAAATGCTAAATAGCTGAACTACATGACAGCTGTTTAAGGATAAAACATAATTATAGAAAGAAGAGCCTTAACCATCATAAGCTGTTATTTCTGTTTGTTTTTCTCTTTCTTTGCTCTTCAAGTGAAATGAGATTTTCCTAATGAATATGGTGACTTTAACAATTAGGTCCCTTTTTCCCTGATGCTAAACTTCCCAGTTCCCAGGCTGCTTCCCTTCTGGGTGATGAACACTGTCTTCTCAGTCATGGGGGTTGAGGGCTCATCGTGAAGACAGAGGCTCTTCTAAGAAGGAGTTGTTTTCCTAAAGTGAGCTTTTGATTTGGTGTTAGGGAGACCTAGGCCTGCCCTTTTTCTCCCTCTTACTTCCTGACACAGCTGTGATGCAGTCTAAGAACTCCACGTCCTTCAGGTCACAATCTAACTGTGTCTAAGGAAACAGAAGCCATAGGTTTAGCTCTAATAGTGGAGGCACCAGTAACATCAGTATCACCTGGGAACTTGTTAGAAAGGCTAATTCCTGGGCACCAACCAACATCTCCTGAATCAGAAAAACCAGGGCTGGGGCCAGCCACTCTGCCCTTTAATATGCCCTGTGGGGGATTCTGATACATGCTGAGGTTTGAGAGCCACAGGTCTGGTTCTTGCAAAACTTTAAATCAATTTATTAATTAAAAGTTACCTATTCTCTCACTTCCCAGTTACATTTTTAGGGATACACAAATTGGGCAAATAGAATCAATGCTAGGAAAGGTGTTTGGTTTGAGCAGGTTCCCTCTGAAGGCTGAAATGCCCCTCATATGGTCAGACCTCTCAAAGCAAACATCTAGAAACTTTATTTCTATATCTTCAGCTTAGATGAGGGGTAGTAGAGGGGAGAGAAACTATCCCTTTACTGTTTGGAAATATTTAGCTTGAGTGATATGAAGATTTCTGGAGATCTGTGACAAGATCAAAGACCATAAATTGTTTAACAGTGGTTGTACTTTTATGGAATTACTTAAAGTATCATAATTGCAGTTCAGCTTCCCATCCTTCATTTTCAACTCTGGAATTCTGTTGGGAGCTTTCATAATCACTCAGGAGTATAATATTACAGGCTGGGTATAAAAATACCTTTTTAATGACTAGCAAATTAGTGAAATGTCTTGACCTGAGTGGAGACCAAATAGAAGGCTATGTTGTTATGAAGGGGAGGGGGAGACTAAACTGTCACCACATTGTTATTCTTGTTGAATTATCCACTCCTTAAAATGTCTGTTGATTAGATAAAATTTGTAACACGGTGCATCAGTATGTAATAAGGGACCGTGGGGCCTACTGAGGGGTCTTGGAACTTCTAGAGTTTTGGTTTTAATGTTAGCATGCAGAGTCTGAAAGTCAGCCTCAGGTGACTGATCCCATGGATCCCATGTGGACAGTTCTGAGGGCTCTTCTCCTGATCAGGATAGTAAAACCAGTGGCTCAGAGACCCACTCTCCACTCCCTGCTCCCCCAAAAGCTTCTAAAACACCAGGCAAATGGGCCCCTTTACAGTTCTCCCTGTAAATCAAATAACTACCTGCTACACATATTTTCCAGTTTGTTATAATGTCTCTAACATTTAACCTAAGGAGTCATAAATGGAGCTGTGTAGATTTATGTTTTGAAATAGCATGTGTTCTCTGCACAGCCCCGGCAGAGCAGGTTTTGCCAAGTTTATAACCTCACAGGTTGAGCATTCTGAACCAAAAACTTGAAATTCTTGTAGTGTCAAGACTATTTGCAAAATCAGCTGAGAATCCAAAAATACCTCCATTGACATCAGTTAACTCTTTCAGAACCAGGGTCCTAATGAATTGATTTTAAACCAGTCAACCTGAAATGTTCTCTAGTTGCCTTGGAATACACATGCATTCAAAGGGAAGGGTCACGTGCACCTACTAGTAGTTAGCTCAGGCATTTGAGGCTTTATTGACTTTGAGCCCACTTTTTAAAAAAAATTAGAAATAATTAATGCACACCAACTGTTTTCTATTCAATGGGTCAAGGACAAGAAAGTATGCTGTTTGCATTATCTTTTAATCCATTGTGCCTAGGCCTGTGCAAACTTAGTCAAGGAAGATATTCCATGCTGAAAGCTGGAACATTTTTATCAATTTTCCCCAAAGGACCTGGCATTGTGGTGCAAATGGCTAGTTGTTTTTTTCAGAGGACTGTCCTATATCGTCCTGAACCTTTGGATGCCCTGGCTCTGAGGAGGAAGAAAGGCCACTCATGCCTGTCTTCTCTCTTGTTCAGTCACTCTCTCCCTTGCCTATCAATAACTTCTCTGTTAGCCATAGGTGACCCCAGGAATCCATGACCAGGTGGGTCTTGTTGATCTGGAAGCAGTCAGAGTCAGACCCCTGATTCTCACCACGTGGGATGATCACAGACTCCCAGGAGAGGAGGAACATGGGAGTTCACCCAGTTCATTTGGTCCATGTAGAGGAGCTCAGAAAGATTATCCAGAGACTTTTAGAAAGCCTCTAGTGACTCATTTCCCAGGAAGGGCTTGTTTGTTTCCCCCTCCCATTCTACAACAGTAGCTTTGTACTAAAGCATCTTAACCCACATCATCTCAATTAATCCCTCTGTTTACATATTTCAATTGGCTAATGGAGCCCAGATTTAGAACTAGGACTTTGATTCTAAGTTTAACTTCCCACGATGCTCTGCTGCCTCTTATTAAGTTGTAAATACATAGCAACTACTACTTGGAGGGTGCCTCCCGGTTCACGTGCATTCTCATATAAAAACTGGTAGATGTAACCCTCCCATGAGCGCCCCATGAAGTGTGTGTATTAACTGTGTTTTACAGATTAGGAATTTGAGGCTTGAGAGATTATAAACTACTTGTGTGAAACCACCCAGCTCTGAGGTAAAGTTAGGATTTGAACTTAGCTTCTTCTTATGGCCATTGCAAAATCCATTTTCCTTTCATGTTTCTGTTGGTTTCTTTGCTGCCTAACCTAAAGCTTATCTGCCATTATTGCTTATTCTTACCCTTTCTTCTACAGATTCAAAACAACCCTGGCCATCCCAAAAGTTAACACATAAAAGAACAGAAACACAGCAAACATGATCAGTGCAAAATGTATTTGAATTCCAAGTGGAGAATAGGTGAATTCGGACACTGGCTTTAACATAAAAGGTATGTAGATTACATTGTGATACTCCAGCCACTCAGAAACCATACCTCAACTCTTCTCTTATGATCTACACATTTTATCATCATGATGATAACCTTGCCTTTTGTATTTCTGAAACTCTGAGGAAAATGAGAAAGCACTCAGTTCTTGAGAAAGAAAACTGTGATTATAGTTGAATTGATTGGAAAATGATCACGTAACCAGAAGACAGTGTCACCTCTTTTTGTAGTTGGTTTAGCTTCCATGTAGTATAACTCTAAGGAGCAGTTTAATCAAGACATCGAATTTCTATTAGGAAGTACACAAATCAGGAATTCTTGAAATGTCTGGAGATGACTTGAGATCCCATTTCAAGAGTCAGATGGCAAAGGGAGGAGGTGGGGACAACATAGGTCTGCAGAACTAGATCCAGGTTTATACCCTAGTTTCGCTAATTGCTACCTATAGGATATTAAGGAAGTTACTTAAATTCTCTGAGTTTTAGTTAGTTCATTTACAAAATGCAGAATACTTACTCTGTAGGAATATAAAGAATATTAAGTTATACAACATAGTGTAAAAACACTAAAATGATACGTATACTCAAGAAACATTAATTCTTTCTCTTCATTCCCTTTCCTGTCTCCTGTAGGATAACCCAGCATGCTTCCTCCCCCATCCTCCCTCTCTCTCTCTTTCTCTCTCTCTCTCTCTGTTGGAGGATAACCCTTCCAGGGTACATTGGTTTGCTAGAGCTGCTGTAGCAAAATTCTGGAGGCTTGAGGCCCAAGCTCAAGGTGCTAATAAGGTTGGTTTCATCCAGGGCTATGAGGAAGTCCCAGGCCTCTCCCCTAGATTCTGGTAGCTTACTGAAAATCTCTGGCTCTCTCTGGCTTATGGCACTATCACCCCATCTCTGCCTTCATTTTCATAGAACATTCTCCTTGAGTGTCTGTTTCCAAATTTCCTCTTTCATAAGGACACCAGTAATATTGAACTAGAGGCCCGGTGCATGAATTCATGCACAGGTGGAGTCCCTTGGGATGGCCTGAGGAGATCTGGCTCCAGCTTGTACCCCCAGCCTCACACCCTCACAGCCCTGCCTGGCACCCTGCCTTGGCCTGGCATCGCCCCCTCACCTGCTCTACCATCCTGCCTATGGGGCAATTGATTAGGGCTGGGCCCCCCGCCTGGTTTCCTCAATGCCTAGGGAGCTGGGCAGAGGCCTCACCCCTGCTGCTGGTTGCTGTCTGTCGAGTGATTGGGCTCCTGCTCACACCGACATTGACCTCCACCATCCCACCATGGTCCCACTCTCATCAGGACCCATTGGGTCCAGCAGTGCCTCCACTGCTGCCTGCTGCCAGCACGGCATCACCAATGGCTACCATTTTCTGTGCCACCTCCTGGTGGTCAGCACACATCATAATGAGCGGTCAAACTCCTGATCGAAAGACTGCCTGAGGGGACAATTTGCATATTAGGCTTTTATTATAAGGATTAGGACCCACCAAATGACCTTACTTTAATTGGGTAACCTCTATAAAGATCTTATCTCCAAATAAGGTCACACTGAGCTACTGAAGGTTAGGGCTGTATGAATGTGGAGGGGACACAATTCAACCCATAGCACAGGGTGGGTAGGGATGGTGCTGGTTGGAGAAGGAACAGTAGAATGGATTAGAATTTGAATGTTCATCTGGGGATTTTGTCTGTGTTAGCTGCAGGCTGATTTAGCTACATAGTGATTTCCTTTATATCATGGCTCCTTTGGGAAAAATGGAGTTACTGCAACAACAGCAGGAAATAAATTTCTAGTGAGCCACAGGGACAAGCCTCATCCCTGTAAGTATTAACGCTGACTTGGCACACACACTTTAAGATAGGGCAGCCAGAATGAAAATTGTGTGCAGAGCTTAAGAAATGGCTGAAGGTAAGCAGTATACCTCCAGAGAGCAGAGAAGTTGAAAAGAACTGGTTTTGGTATAAATTTTTGGTTGACATCATATAGCCCCTTAAAATGCAATTGTAAGATTATGGCATTTGTGGGTTACATCTTTTACTCAGCATGTAACAGGAACATGAATGTAATCTTGTTTGATTCCTAAAACAACTTGTAAGGTAGCTTTTTATAAATAAGGAAACTGAGGCACAGAGAGTTAAGAAACTTGTGGGTCATTTTATTTTAAATGCTCTTTCTTATACCAGAGTTGCCCTCATTGGGGGATTTTCCTGAGTGACAATCCAGGGAAAACATGTCCAGCTACAGTAGCACTGGAATTCAACAAGCATCTCTGCCTTGACAAAAATTACAAGATCTCTCGCATGTCACAGGATAGCCCATGGGAGACTATTCCAATCTCAGCTAAGCCAATCTTATCATCCATGGTTTGTCTACACAGTAGCACAATTGGCAGAAACACAGGAGTGCTGGTTACTCTGATTACAGTGACTTTGGGGACCATGACTGATCAGTTTAGACCAAAATTCCAGCCACGATCATTCTGGAAACTTGCACCACCGTGGTGAATGTAGAAAAGTCACAGTCAGAAATTGCGTTCATCGCACATACATTTTGTTTATTATTGGAACTCGAATGGACTCGTGGTTTTGACTTTACATAGCTACCATTACACCTAAGATAGAAGTTCCTTCCTGCTGTGGAATGAAGCCATTCCCTTGACTGCTTTCAAATCATGGCTTACGCTCTGCATAAAATCATCAGTGACAGGCTTGGTAGGTGCTCTTTAGATTTCTAATCGAGGTGGCAGAAAATGGTATCTCCCTTGTTCTAACATCTGTGGACAGTGTTTTTGTTGAGGACTCTTCCATTGTTACTTTCTAGAGATTTCTGAATTTCTCTATTGTTTTGAGACTTAAATGCATGAAAGTCCCCTAAGAAGTCCTTATCTTGGAGGAAATGCTACAGTAATTGTCAGGTGAAGTTTGAGAGGCTGCATCATTCCACTTTGCCATGTTCAATCTAGCCCACCTGTTACTGTCCCTGTGCAGAAAAAGAAAGGGCCTGAGAAATAATCAGGCCCCAAATCAATGTTTCCTTTCTTAGATTTTAAGTTTCAGTGGGAACTAGTGGCCTTACAATTGGAAAGAGCCACGTATTCAGTGCCACAGGGGCAAGCTTTTGTTGTTCGTTTACCAGACATGGTGATTTGGTATTTTGTGACATGGTGATGCCTCTGGTGTATATTTTATCCTTTGAGATTTGACAAAGGTACAAGGTGAAAGTGTTCACATGGGATGTTCAGGTACCACACAGGCTCCTGCCATTTCTCCTTTCCTTGACTCGGTCTCAGATTTAAGCTGACATTCCTAGCCACATGGGGTCCTGGTGGCAGCTGCAAGGCCCAGATGTCCAGCTGGGGAAATGTAGCCCATATCCTGTTCATCCAACAGACGTGTGAGTCTGGGACAAGGCAAATTGGCAGCTGAGTTGTCGCTCCTCATATTCCTTTAAGTTGGTCATGAGTGGGTATGTTGGGAGTTTCCAAGCTGTTTCTTTCTCATGCAAGATATAGTAATGAAAAATAGAAGTAAATTTTGTCTGTTCAAACCCAGAAATGTTTTTCTATTGAGCTAATGGTCAGTGGTGAAGAACAGATTTGAAGTAACTTTTCCCAAATAATTGACTGTCTAAATAAGAAAGAACAACATTTAAATTAATAGAAAAAAAAAACCCTACCTAATAAATATAAGATGAGCCAAAAAGGAGAATATGGGTTGTAAATAGGAATATTTAGAACTAATAAATGATTTAAAATATTTACAAACAGTGTCAAAAGCTTGACCTGTAGCTCATGTGAAAGGAGATTCAGAGCCTTAGAAACCAGGTCTTCAACACTGAAACATAATAGCTCACTTTCACCTTACCAGCTTCCACTGCCTTCACACTTAGATTTCATGTGCTACCAATAAGAGGGTCTTTTTCAAAGAACTTATATGCATATATGCATAACCTATGGAAACAGACAAGAGTACGGTGAAAGCCTGGGGAGGAACTTGGAGAGTGGTAGAAGGGGATCAATGAGGGGAATAAGGGGACGTATGTAATACTTTCAACCACAAAGATGTATTTTAAAAAAGAGGGTCTTTCCCACATATTGATTATTTATACGAGACTTACTCAGATGCCATTTTAATAAAATGTTTCTGAGATCTTTATTGATTTGGGAATCTATTCATATCCCTATCAGTTCCATTGAAATCTTTTTTTTTTTTAACAAGTTGTTAGTGTCTGATCCAACAATCAGGAGAACATAGGTTATTATTTACAACTACAGTGTCCAGTACAGCAACCATTAGAAATGTGTGACTATTTAAATTAAAATTAATTAAAATTAAATAAAATTAAAAATATTGGACGCACAGATTTAGAACCTTTCTATCATTGCAGAAAGTTTTACTGGACAGCTCTGATCTAGAAAGCTTCTTGCTCTATTGAATCTAGAACCTTTGAATAACTGCCTGCTTTTTGTTAGCTTCCTGCTCAGTCCAGAAGATAATAGAGAAGCAGGGCTACATTGTCAGATAGAAAAATAACCAATAGCTCTTACTTGTGGCACACATGATTGTCCACTGTGACACAGTGTTTGAATGGTGTGGTAGCTACAGGTTCATGGCAAATCTGTATTAATATTGAGAACTAGCATCAATGACTCATCTATGTGGTCCCTGGTGCCCTAAAGCAAAGGTTAGAGAACTTTTCTCTAAAGGAGGCAGATGGTAAAATATTATCGGTTTTGTGGGCTCCACTACCTCTGTTATGACTACTCCTCTCTGCCTGCCACTGGTGTACAAAAGCAGCGACTGAAATGGGTAAACAAAGAGATGTAGCTGTGCTCCAATAAAACTTGCTTGACAGAAATGTGGGGGAGGGAGAGAGGGAAGAGTGGTAGTTTACCTACTGTCATAGAATACTTTTTCCAGGATACTATGTCCAGGATTTAATCAAGGATGTAGTTAATATATTGGCTGAGGCTAATCAATGCTTGCTCACTTATCCTCATTCCAGGGCTATGATTAAAATGTAATCAGCCATCCATTTTTAAGCTTGCCTTCTTTGGGAATCTGCTAGATAATACATATAGTTAGTCGCCCTACAATTTTTGCCTTTGACATTCTATAAATTTTGTTTTCTATGTAACCTAGAGTGCCAACCTCAGGGTAGCAAGAATCTTAGCAAAAAAAGAAAAGGGCCTTGGAGCCCATCCGGCATGGCTCAGTGGTTGAATGTAAACCTATGAACCAGGAGGTCATGGTTTGATTCCCGGTCAAGACACATGCCTGGGTTGTGGGCTTGATCCCTGATGGAGGCCTGCAGGAGGCAGCCAATCCATGATTCTCTCTCATCATTGATGTTTCTGTCTCTCTCTTCCTCTTGTTTCTTCTTTGAAATAAGTAAAAATGTATTTTTAAAAAACGGGCCTTGGAGAACATGCATGAATGTTGTTAGGCTGAGAGTTTTTTGTTCGTTTGGTTTTTATTGTTACATTAAGGTCCCTGTCGCATGAAGATGGAACATAAACTAGTCAGGACTGATCCTACTTCAGGGTGCTTTTGAAAGAGGTGAGCTGCTGTCCTGCAATAGCCACCCTGTGCTTTCCTCACCCCCTGTGTGTACCCCCATCAAAGGGTTCTGGAAATCATTCTGGAAAGCCCCGCCTGGCACCTACCCCTTCAGCCCCTCCAATGATCAAGAAAGCCCTGCCTTCCCTGTTGTCTCTTCCACTTAAAATGCCTAGAATATCTGTTTCCCACCCTGAGTCAACAGTCTGTATTATTTTTATAAAATCTGAATGTGTCTACATTAATCACCTTTTTTGGAACATTGAATCTCTTAATGAGTCTCCAGCTCCATTTTTCTATAACCTAGATTTTCCTTTCCACCATTTTTTTGTGAAGTGTCTTGTACTCTTCACTTACTTTATGGATGGGGAATTCTTCACTAAGGAATGGGAGTCTAAATGCCAGTTGACCCTCACGAGTATTGGGAATGATCCCATCGTATGCACACACGCCTCGGGCTGAATACAAATGGTAAACTAAATACTAAGGTCACATGCTGTAAGGCCGCTGTTAAAAATCGTCTGAAACAAACACTTATCAATCTTTAGTAAAGTGTGTGTCCAGTATAGTCCTGTGGCATAATAATGCGTGAACTTTAGAGCCCTTGCTGTGTTTGCAAAATGCATTACAGAGACAACTCATCACCTGACTTTTATGTTTTCAAAGTAGATTGTTTCTGGGCAAAGGGATCCAATCAGTTCATATGGATCTTTTCTTTGATCTGCCTAACATTTCCAAAAATGCCACCTTGACCCTCTTAGATCCCTAAAAGAGCAGAGGGTTTCAAAGTGCTCCTTGTGCTTGCCCAGGAAGGAGTCCCAGCCTGGGCATTTATGTGATATTCGTGACATATCAAGGATAGCTTTTTCTTTCTAATTGTGACTCAGGGGAATGCCAACCAGAAGTTTAAAAAAAAATACACAAACCACATTACAAAGCATAAAGCTTTATGATTAATTACCTTAAGTTGAGATATAATTTAAACATATTGACTTGTCTGAAATAAGTGCCAGACAGTGGGGCTGGGGAGACAGGAAGTGCCCGGGTGAGACTGCTGAAACAGGCTGGAGGAGAAGTCAAAGGGGGGTAAGGACATCATCATTTAACTGTTCTCCATGCCGGGCAGAAAATGGCCACAACTGCTGATGGTCAGTGGAATCAAAGGGATAAATTACGGCTGAGCTCTGCCTTTGAAATTAACGGAAAGTTAGTCGATACTTCAGCTTTGCACAAACTTAAAAAAATGGTTCTGAGACAATCCATTACAAATGATTTCTTTTTCCTTTCAAACACATGATCCGTGCAGAGATTTCTCTGAGAGGCTGGAGCTGCTTTGCTAATTCCCAGCCTCCTTGTTCTGAACCAGTGGGGGTTCAGAGTCCCTGCTTGGCTGAAGCCCTGGCTGGAGGTAGAATAGAACCCGAGGTGGAGATGGGCTGAAAATTCCTCAGCATGAATGAAGCCTTAAGATCGGCATGATGGCCCTATATTTAGGGAACCAGACTGCTTGTTCCCAGTGCTTCCATAGCTGGTCTGTGAGAAAGAACAAAACTGATTTATTTGCAGCAAACTGGGACCAGATGCATTTCTCTGTGTAGAAAGTTTAGAAATCCAACCAGCTGCTTTCAGTTTTTGATAATGGATTATGGTGTCGAGGGGCCTGTGCTAACTTTGATACCCATGCATAGAAAGCAGAATGGAGTGTTTGGGCTAACCTTACCGGTGGATTTTCATCACACCCGGGGCATCTGGGATTCAGAGTTCCCTTGAAGCCAAGCGTAACTGTTTAATGCCATCTGGGTAACAGCGATGCCATACGAGGAAGCTTGGCTGCACACGGACCCCCACTCATCCCTTAGCTGGCTCCATGGTCCTTGGAGAGGGTCTTCAGTTCAGCACTGAGAGCTGCGTGTCCTGAAGTTTCTGGAGAGTTGGGGATCCAGCCTGCTGCTCTTCTCCCTCATTGAGGCTTCCTTGAAGCCTGCAGCTGTGCAAAAATTTCACACATACAGTGAGAATAGCAGCATTTGTATTTTGGCTGGCTTTTCAAATAAGCTCATCTCTGATACTAGACCCCAAGCTGCAGGCCATGGTGGAGAAGATGTGTATAGGTGAATTCACCCTTCCTGAGGGGAGAGGGAGTCCATCAGTTTCTTGAAGTCTCTGGCCAAGGCCAAGTGTAATGGTGGGCTTCTAAAGGCATCTTGTCAGTCAAGACAGAGAGCTCACAAAGCCATATAGAACTCAGAAAAGATTCCAGAAGATTTTCATAAACTGATGGCATAATATAAAAAGGAATTTGACCATCTTATTTGATAAAATTTTGGATAAAATACCTATGTTAGTATTTGTGTATGTATATATGTGTATTTAACTGGAGATTTAGTAAGAGATTTATTTTAAGAGATTGATTGGCTCACATGATCTTGGAAGCTGGCAAGTGTGAAATCTGCAGGGTAAGACAGTTGGCTAAAGGCAGATCGTTGACAGAATGCCCTCTTCCTCAGGGGACCTCAGTCTGTTTCTTTTAAGGTATTTAACTGATTGAACAAGGCTCACCCACACTATGTAGGATAATCTGATTTACTCAGTCTACTGACTTTTCACGTCAATCTCCAGCTGGTGTTTGACCAAATATCTGGATACTATGGACTAGCCAAGTTGACAGGTAAAATTAACAATCACAGCTCAAGTAAAAGAATATTTATATTTGTTTTACCATGAATACCAAAGGAACTGGAGTGCAAAGAAAGAAGTCTCCTTATCACATGAGTTGGTAGAACCAAAAGCATTCATCACAAATCAATATATGCATACACATACACACACGCACACGCCCCCCCACCCCACCCCCTCTTCGCACCTCAAGCTCAGCCAGGTACAAACACAAATGAGCTTCAGGGAAAAAACAATCAGTAAAGAAAGTAAATCAAAAGTACATAGCTCCCCATGTTCCATACATTTCCTCTGTCTAGATAAGAAATGAAAAAATTGGTTCTGGAAACTCCACGACCTTCATTCTTTGCTGTTGGAATATGCTAAGGTAAAAGTCTCCCTTTTGTTTCTGAAAGTTCTTAAGGATAATGGATCACCATAATGAGAATTCTTTTCAAAGAATTCTAACTTAATTTTAAAGTGCAACAATGATCATTCCAATGGGGAAACTTTGGTCTGAAAAATGACAAGATTGTGTTTTTGGAGATGCGTGTGTGTGTGTGTGTGTGTGTGTGTGTGTGTGTGTGTTGAATTAGATATACTTTTATAGTAAAACTTAATACTAAATAGCAGGCTTTCTTCTTTTTCTAAGTATGTAGAATAAAGTATAGCAAATATTTGGTGATGTTGAAAAAAGCTACCCAATAGTTTTCTTCCTCTGACTTTTGGCTAACATTTGGACTGGTATTCTGTAAAATTAGCCTCTCACTATTTCTGTATGTCTAGGCCAACCCCTGTGCAATAGTATTTTTAAATCTGGTTATAATTAACTACTCTGGCCACTTTTGTAAGATTCTTGCAGGGAATGAGACTATATGCTTTGTAAGGTTCTCTCCCAGACCCAAATCCATTGATTCTGTTCTCAACTAAACAGATTTCAGCCATCCTGCATATTTACAATAAGAATCAGAGGTACACAGATGACCTTCACATTAGAAAAAAATAAAGTCTACCAGGTGCCGCTAAGCCACTGGCTAGTTGTTCCTTCAGTAGGGTTGCTAGATTTTGCAAATAAAAATCTATGACATCAGTTAAATTAGAATTTCAGCTAAATAACAATTTCTTAATATAAGTGTTTTCTATACAATACTTGGCATACCTTTTTGTATTTAATGTTCATCTGAAATTCAAATTTGACTAAAAACTTTATATTTTATCTGATAATCATATTCTTGAGGTATTCTGTTTGGCCTGTACTTGGGATGGCATAGATCTCATTTTGTTGCTTGTGGATTTGTCTCCCAAGTCATTTTCCCATGACAACATTTTTATTTCCCACTATTCTACAGAGTTTCTTGAAGTCTCTGATGTTTTTCTATCTTGGCATGCCTTCTTGCTTTCCAGACAATGCCCTGGCTTTATCTCCACCTGGAATATTTAAATTACCAATTTTCATTCTTTCTTAGTTTTTCCTGAAATGCCAAGAAGATTTCAGAGCATCAGAGATTCTGTGTTGTGAAAAGGGGCTGTAAATGCAAATCCATTCAGTAGCCATTAGTGATATAAATATTTGAAGCAGGACAGGTGCCATCCAATAGATAATAGTGGAGTCTATGTCCAATGGCAGAGTACAAGCCCTTCCTAAAGACATTTCCAAAAGCTTTATAAATCACTGTGCTGGCTAAACCAGGAAATTTTGCTTGCCTAATGTGCTGCAATCTTGCATCTCATGGTTTAAGGCAAAGTACTTCCCAAAGTCTTTTCCATGGAAAATTAGACCTTGAAAAATATTAAAATAAGTTTGAAAAATATTGAGTGTCCCCTAAAGTATCAATGGAAAGCTCAGCAACTAGTCCTAGTTTTCAAGAAGCAGTAATGATATCTGTCATGTTTTCTGTTTTAACCCCAGAGTTTAGCATATAGAAGCCCTAGATAAATATATGTTGAATAAATAAATGAAGAATTAAGTCTTAGTTTATTCTCCCCTGTCTCACTCATCATGAGAAACTGATATTTTAAATATAAACTTTGGATGAAAACCAAGCTTAGAAGATTGTTAGATTCTCGTGGTTGAGAAACTAATTGAATTTAACATATGATACCTAAACTTTTTTTTCTTTCTAAATTCAATAAATCTTTATTGTTCAGATTATTATAATAATATTTTCCCCCATAGTTCCCCTCCACCCAGTTCCCTCCCTATCCTCTGCCCTTACATCCCCCACTGTCCTCATCCATAGGTATACGATTTTTATCCAGTCTCTTCCTGCACCCCACACACCCCTTTCCCCCCAAGAATTGTCAGTCCACTCTCTTTCTATGCCCCAGATTCAGTTATATTCACCAATTTATTCTGTTCATCAGATTTTTTTATTCACTTGATTTTTATCTTCCCTGGTTGATAGATATGTATTTGTTGTTCATAATTTTTTGGATTTTACCTTTTTCTTCTCCTTCTTCTTCTTCTTCTTCTTCTTCTTCTTCTTCTTCTTCTTCTTCTTCTTCTTCTTCT
>JAAGEH010000041.1:31110147-31148753 GCA_011751065.1 Lasiurus cinereus | reverse complement strand
CTTCTTCTCAAAGAATACCTTTCAGCATTTCATATAATAATGGTTTGGTGGTGATGAACATCTTTAGTTTTTTCTTATCTGGAAAGCTCTTTATCTGCCCGTCAATTCTGAATGATAGCTTTGCTGGGTAGATTAATCTTGATTGTAGGTTCTTGCTATTCATCACTTTGAATATTTCATGCCACTCCCATCTGGCCTGCATAGTTTCTGTTGGGAAATCAGCTGATGGTCGTATGAGTGCTCCCTTGTAGGTAACTGTTTTTCTCTTGTTGCTTTTAATATTGTCTCTTTGTCTTTTGTTCTCGGCATTTTAATTATGATGTGTCTTGGTATGCTCCTCTTTGGATTCCTTTTGTTTGGGGTTCTGTGTGCTTCCTGGATTTGTAAGTCTATTTCTTTCACCAGGTGGGGGAAATTTTCAGTCATTATTTCTTCAAATAGGTTTTCAGTATCTTGTTCTCTTGCTTCTTCTGGCACCCCCATAATTCTGATGTTGGTACTCTTGAAGTTGTCCCTGAGGCTCCTTACACTACCTTCATATTTTTGGATTATTTTTTCTTTTTACTTTTCTAGTTGTTTTCTGCTTCTTTGTATCTTAAATCTTTGATTTGATTCTTGCAATCTTCTAGTCTGCTGTTAGGTTTCTGTATAATATTTTTTATTTCAGTCAGTGTATGTTTAATTTCTAGTTGGTCCTTATTCATATTCTTGAGGGTCTCACTAAATTTATTGGCCTTTTCTAGAAAGTTCTTGAAAAACCTTATAACCGTGGTTTTAAACTCTATATCCAGTTGTTTGCTTTCCTCCATTTCTTTCATTTGTGACCTGTTTCTTTCTCTTCACATTTTGGCTGCTTCCCTTAGTTGATAGAGTGGCTTTGTGTTCTAGGTGTTCTATAGGGCCCAGTGGCTCAGCTTCCCCAGTTACCTGAAGTGGACTCTCTTGGTGCACCCCTTTGTGGGCTGTGTGCACAGTCTTGTTGTAGTTAAGGCTTGATTATTGTTGGTATCACTGGGGGGAATTGTCCTCCAGGCAAATTGGCTATGAGGATCAGCTGTGTCTATGTTGGGAGAACTTCTGTGCTGGAGACACCCTTATAAAACAAGACTTGCAAAATGCCTCTTTGCTCAGCTTGGATGGGGTGGAGCCTCAGGGTGCAGCATACAGCATTGGTTTCCCATCAGCCGTGATCTAATAGGCCCCTGTGTCTCAGTGTCCTTGGTAATTGCTGCAAGAACCCTGAGAGAAAGCTGCCCTTGAGTTCCGCCTGCTGTTAGACAGTCCAGTTTCTCCCTGAATGAGCTCAGGCCCCCAGAGTGTCACCTGGAACTAGAGTTCCAGCACAGCTGGGAGCTTTTGTCTCCCTCCAACCTGAGAAAGCCAGCCATGCACCAGTTGCCAGTCCTCTCCGGGCACGTGCATCTCAGCACCTCTGCCTCCTGCAGCTCCTCCAAGCTTCAGTGTGCTTCTCTCTTTCCTTATAGTTGTAGAATTTCCACTCAGCCAGCCTTCCTGTGGTTTTGAATGGTGTCCATTTTGTCTTTTAATTGTAGTTTTGAAATTGTTGTGTGAGGCAGCAGGTTCAATGTTTACTTATGCCGCCATCTTGGTTTCTCCTGATACCTAAACTTTGAACCTTGGTCTTGCTAGCTGAATCTGGCCCTGGGATGTATTTTATTTGGCAAATGCAGTATTTTAGAAATATGTGACTTTTCATGACTTGAGATAGACATGAATCCATGGCTCACCAATGTTCCAACTATTTCCTATTGTCTCATTGGCTCTCTCCCCTTACATCACTTACCTGGCCTCTGTAGGCCTTTGCATCTCATCATTAGGAAATGATTCCTCAACAGATTTTGTTATAAGACAGTTTTAGGTTCAGAGGCCCAGATCTTTCATGTATGACTAACTGTATGACTTTTGAACCTAAGCCTCAGGTTCCTCATTTACAAAAAAACAAAAATAAAACAAAACAAAAAAACTCTGCTGATGATAATAGTACTTACTTCATGGAGTTGTTAAGTTTATCACATAATATAATAAATGTAAACTGCTTAGCACACTTTTGGCACATGGTAAATGTCCTACAGATGTTATTTATATAATAATAGTTGTTATTTTTGTTTTGGTTTCACATTTATGAAGGCTAGGTTCTAGAATTAACAGAATGACTTTCAAGAAGTCCAGAAATCAGAAGGTATCAATCTTTTTAAAATCTAGAAAGACAGATGATGAGTTAATATATTTGTCTATTGTTTTGTTTTGCTCACTGATGTATTCCAAGTACTAGAATTGTGCCCAACATATAGTAAATGCTCAATAAATATGTAGTAAAATAAATGAATGAACTGTAGACTTCTAGGTGGATATCATTAGGATCACAAAACCTCACGAATTTCAGTGGCTTGGCTTCTTCTAAGTAATCTCCAGGCTTGACAATCAAGGGTTTTGGTGAAGACAATATATGGAGCCAAGGTCTACATATAAAATATCCAAGAATGCCTTCAAGATCTTCACTAATCGCCGAGGCTGGTTTGGCTCAGTGGATAGAGTGTCAGTCTGCGGATGGAGGGGTCCCAGGTTCGATTCTGGTCAGGGGCATGTATCCTGGTTGCGGGCACATCCCCAGTGGGGGGTGTGCAGGAGGCGGCAGATCGATGTCTCTCTCTCATCAATGTTTCTAACTCTCTGTCCCTCTCCCTTCCTCTCTGTGAAAAACCAATGAAATATATTTAAAAATAAATAAAGATCTTCACTAATCCCTAGAACTTCTTTTGTAAGCCATCATACTTTGACTCAGGGCTCATCTGTGTGGGCAATAGAATACAGCAAAAGTGATAGAATGTGATTTTCAAGGCTCAGTCAAAAACATGTATTGCAGCTTAAATTTTGATCTGTGGTAATATTATTTTATTTTTACATTAAATTTATTGGGGTGACATTAATTAATAATCATATAGGTTTCAAGTATACAATTCTATGAAATATCATCTGTATATTGCATTGTGTGCTCACCACCCAATGTCAAATCTTTTGTTTGTTTGGAGAAATACCCAGAAGTGGAATTGCTGGATCATCTGGCAACTGTATATTTACTTTTTTGAAGAAACTTCATACTGTTTTCCATAGTGGTTGCACTAATTTATAATTCCACCAACAATGTATGAGGGCTCCCTTTTCTTCATATCCTTGACAATATTTGTTGTTTGTTCATTTATTGATAATAGCCATTCTTATTAATATTGAACTAAAGTTCAAGTATGAGGTAATATCTCATTGTGATTTTAATTTTCATTTCTCAAATGACTATTGATGGTATGCATCTTTTCATATGTTTGTTGTCCATATGTATGTCCTCTTTAGAGGAGTGTCTATTCAGGTCCTCTGCCCATTTTTCAAATGGATTGTTTGGAGTTTTTTGATATTAAGTTGTATGAGTTCCTTATTTATTTTGGATATTAATGCCTTATTGGATGTTTCATCTGAGGTACTTGTTCTCCCCAGATGATTCTAACATGCAGCAAACTTTGAGAATCACTGTATTAAAATATCTTTGCAATGATCATGAAGTTATGGAACACTGAAGCAAATGTCTTCTCCTATTGAGTAGGCTATCTTTTCATTTTTCATGGTTTCTTTCACTCTATAAATACTTGTTAGTTCAATATTGTCCCATTTGTTTACTTTTCTTTTGTTGCCCTTGTCTGAGGAGACAATCCTAAAGAGCAGTGTTGAAGAGTTTACTACCTATGTTTTTACTAGGAGTTTTATGGTTTCAGGACTTCTAATTCTATGGTGAATAGAAGTGGTGATAGTGGGCATCCTTATCTCCTTCCTGTCCTTAGAGGAGTAGTTTTCAGCTTTTGATCATGGAGAATATTTGCTGTGGATTTGTTATATATAGCCTTTATTATGATGAAATATGTTCCTTCTATATGAACTTTGTTGAGTTTTTACCATAAAAGGATGTTGAATTTTGTCAAACACTTTTTATGCATCAATTGAGATCATATGGTTTTTATGTTTTATTTTGTTAATGTGATGTATCACATTAATTGATGTATAGGTGTTGAACCATCCTTGCATACCAAGGGTAAATATACTTGTTCATGGTGTATAATCTTTTTAATGTATTCTTTGAATCCAGTTTGTTAATATTTTATTGAGAATTTTTGAATCTATGTTCATCACGAATATTGGCCTGTAATTTTCTTTTTTGTAATGTCTTGTCTGGTTTGTTATCAGTATAGTACTGGATTCATAGAATGAGTTTAGATTCACAGTATTTTTTAGATTCAAAGGATTTTATTGAATGTGGCAGGTAATATGGTAATGGAATGTGCTATGAAATATCAGTGAGTATTTTCTATGACTTAGCTGGGTGTTCCCTAAAGAGCCCACCAGAGTGTCTTTTAGGTAGTAAGTATCTGAGGAATATTTGTTGACTTGAATAAAACATCTTAATATTTAGGGACATGTTATATATGAAGGCACAAATGCACAGCCATGTTTGTGTATTTTGGTCATGTGGAAGTTGACGCGCTCCATCTGTTCAGAAATTGGGGCAAAGCAATTCTTCTGGTAGTTTAGCATGTTTTCCTTCTGAAGACTGCAATTGTATGCCTTTGGTTCAAATACTGTAGTCCCTCGTGTCTGAGAAAGCAAAAAGTTGGGTTTGGTAGAATCATGTGTAAAGTTAGGATTATATATATCTTCTCCTTGCGACATTAGAGACAATTCACAGCTTTGGAAAACCAACGTGTTGAATCATGATGACCTCATACTCTGTTTCACCCGCCCTGTTCTGTGTGTGTGTATGTAATGTTTAGTATTTATGTTTGCCTGTTTACTAGGACTATTTATATGAACACAGGAGCTTTTTGCTTATGCACACATCATCCCTGTTCACCTGTGGTCTTAATTCTGAGTTTATGAAATCATCAATTGCCAGGGAGACAATCATGATTTCTCAAGCTGAGCATAGTAAGTTCAGGTGTGTAATCAACTGGAGGAGTAGTTGGACTGGTAAGCATTGAAGACCCTATTATCATTATCATGTAAATGTTCTTAGCAATCAGAACCACAGAAGGAGAGACATAATGTAAAGACTTTGGCACATCAGCCTCCACTGTGTTGCTCAACATGAGCCCTCTCAAAGCTTTCCATAAGGAACTTGTGTCTTGTTAACACAGCTGGTAAGAGGTAGAAAAAGAAAACACAACAAAATGATCTTTTTTTTTTCTTTTTGAGCAGCAGAATCCAAACACTCTGCTTTAAAGGGTCTGATTAGTGAGTTTGTAAAATATCTAAACCTCTTGAGTTGTTAAATGTTAACACTTGGTTTTGTTTACCCACCTTTTTTCTTCTTGTAGTGCCTGAAATCATTGCTTCTCAAACTAACTGTACATGTGAGCCACCTGGGGGTGTTTTTAAAATATGGGTTCTGAGTGTACAAATCTGGAATGGGGCAGGACTCTGCATTTTTAACAAGCTACCAGGTGATGCTGATGCCCTTGGCCCTCAGACTGAAAGAAGTAATAAGGACTTTGAAGTCAAAATAAGGATCTAATGGGTGAAAAGCTTCCGGGAGCACTTACCCTCTGGTTACTAATAATATTACTCTGTTTCCCAAATTCTAAGCCATATTTCTTCACATTTTAACTTTTCTGAAATTGGTGTGTGGCAGTCATATAAAACAAAAGTACAATTGCTGAGCAGACAAGTTGTGACATATGGGTTGCTATCTGAATATGTGTGAAATTTGTGGTTGTTAGAACTTGTTCATCCATTTGTCACCTCAGTTATCTGCATTGGTAGCAAGCAGCACATGGGGGTCAAATTTTAACTTACATTTGTTCACTGATACTTTCATATAGCACTTGGTTCCACATTGAATTCATCTGGAAAACTTTAAAAAATATTGAAGCCTGGGTCCCAGACCCAGAGATTCTGAGGCACTTGTTCTCCCCAGATGATTCTAACATGCAGCAAACTTTGAGAATCAGTATGTTAAAGTATCTTCACAATGGTCATGCATTTACATAACATTGAAGCAATATGTGATTGTGCTTATGTCAAGCCATGTAATTTATCCATGTAAGCAGGATAAATTGGCACATATTATAGAAGAGATCATAGACTTCTCAAAGATCAGAGAGGATGGTTGAGCAGGTCTCTGAGCCAGGTGGAAGCTTCCTGACTTTGTTACAGAGATGTTGTTCCATATCTAGTGAAATATCAAAACTGGGAGTTGACCCAACTCAAAAATGCAGATGAAATCCTGGTTTCATTTAGTATACCTCAAAATTATGCCAACCGTGAGAAGGTAGAGGTCAAAAAAGCACATGTGACACCAAGCATGGCCACATATGGCCAAAAAGGTTCCACAATTTCTTTCATCTCTAATGTGAAGAAAGGTGGGACTTAAACTTAGATTGTAAAACTGAAAAAGAAAGGGTCCTTGTTACAAGAAGGATGTTTTGTGGGTCAGCTGAAGACAAGATTTCAGCTGCTGTTGATGGGGTAGCTGAGCCATCTGAGTCCCATTTCTCTGTTCCTGTGACACCTTTGATGGTCTGGCCTCCATCTTCCAGAGAATAACTGAGAAAAGGGTATAATAGGCTGATGTCCCAATGAGATAACATTCAAAACTGGAGGTCCTCACCATGGAATCACAATTTCTTTCTTTGGTACATTTTTAGTTTTTATAGAATAATAACAACAAACAATGCCTTCTGGCTACTGATTCTGTGGTTAGTTTGAGCCCAGCTGCCCTTCCAGTCAATAGATGATCATGTTCAGACTAACTGGTTTCAGTATCTCATTCTCCACACATGCACCCTTGGATGCAGAGATAGTTCTTGAGGAGGAAGGGTCAGAATGAACTTATTTGCAAGGTTGGCTCTGGGAGGAATACAAGCAAGTTGGAGAGGAGGGAGTACTGAGGAGGTGCCCCAAAGAAGGGGAAAGGGATTGGTTTGGCAGGTTTGGTATAACTGAGATCCCCCAAACAGCAATTCCACTCTGACTATGACTCAATGCTGGGCTGCTGCCTAGAGACTAGCAAGACTGATAGATGCAGGGTTCCCAGCCTCAGCAAAGAACTTGTAACTAGATGCTGGGAATGAGCTGCCCCATATGCCCTTGGCTTTATCGGGGTTTACCTATAGCTATAGTAAATAGTTCACAGAAATACTTGAAAGCTTCCCACCTTAGGTGCCTGACCTTATTTAAGGCCAACTTCTACTTATCATCTACTTCTCTGAGACTTCAGTTCTGTAATCATTACTATTCTCTCCCCAAGCATCAATTTCTCCTACCTGTTCAATTATCCCTATTTTGTATAAGAAATTTTAATATGATCTCTTTAAAAAAAATAAAACTCTTTTTTTTTAAATCAACACCTCCCAAAAGTACTTCCTAAAGTTACATTCTTACCTCTCATTCTGTCTTCGAACTACCCAAACATTTCACCTTTACCCCTAAATGGCTGTTGTTTGGGGTCAACAATTACTTTTTATATTAATCAATTGTCTCATTGTACTTTGACAAACAGTGCTTTGACAAAGTGGGCCATATGCTCTTTTTTGAAATCCTGTTTTCTCTATATTACCCTAATCCCACATTCACCTGGTTTTCCTTTTGCCTCGATGCTCTACTATCCCTTCATTTCTCTCAAATCCTAAATCTCTAACTGTTGAAATGCTTGAGAGCTTTGTCTTTAGCCCTGTTCTCCTCTCACTGTCTCTTTGCTGATCTCATCAGATCCCTGGACAATAAGTCCAAACCATACCAGACTGAAATCCCTGAGCTTCTGACTCCCATATCTAGTGGCCTACTCACTACCTCCACTTGGATATTTGGAGGCCTTTTAAAATCAATGTGGTCAAGAGGAACTCTTGTTTTCTCTCAATTCTAAAGCTATCCCACCATCCCCACTCCTAGTCTTTCCAGTACTTGCTTCATGAATTACCAGACTCCCGGTAGCTCAGGCCAAAAACTTAGTTAATTTATTTCTTCGATTACACCTTCCATCAGTAAGTCCCATCAGTTCCACCTCAAAACATCTTTCCAATCAGAACATGTCATTTCTACTCTCATAATCCTGGTCTAAAGCACTTGCACCCTAAACAGTTGCAATTCTGAATGGTTGGTCTTTCTGCCTCTATGGCTGACCCTGCTTCCCTCTCCTCCTTTTATTGGGCAGGCAAAAGTACCTTTCTAAGACATAAATAAGATCATAGCACCCCTTTCCTTAAAACCCATCATTGCCTCACATGGCTTCAACCTCTGTATAATATGAACTCCTTGCCATGATTTACAAGACTTTACATAACTTGGTTTTTGTTTACCTTTTTTTGTTTTTGTTTTTCATTATATTTGTACAGTATTTATCTAGAAAGACTTTTTATATTCTTCTATTTGCAATATTTTTGTTCCATTATATTTTAGATGAGTGTCTTAAAATTATGATATGATTGGGTTTTGTTCTTTAAAAATTAATCTGCTAAATTCTAGAAAAACTGGTTAATTTGGCTTATTATATTTTTTGCTATTATAACTATACTAGAGGCCCAGTGCACAAAATTCCTGGACAGGGGTTGGGGGGTGTCCTTCAGCCCAGCCTGCACCTTCTCCAATCTGGGACCCCTTGAGGGATGTCCAACAGCCCATTTAGGCTCGATCCTACTCAGGCCTAAACAGGCAGTTGGACATTCCTCTCACAATCCAGAACTGCTGGCTCCCAACTCTTGCCTGCCTTTTCCTGATTGCCTCTAACTGCTTCTGCCTGCCAGCCTGATCACCCCCTAATCACTCCTCTTCCAGCCTGATTGACACTTAACTGCTCTCCTGCCAGCTCAATTGCCCCTAACTGCCCTCCCCTACGGACCTGGTCCCCGCAACTGCCCTCCTTTGCTGGCCTGATCTCCCCCAACTGCCCTCCTCTGCCAGCCTTGCCACTCCTAACTGCCCACAACTGCCCTTCCCTGCAGGCCATCTTGTGGTGGCCATCTTGTGTCCAAATGGGGGCAGCCATCTTGTGTCTTGGAGTGATGGTGAGTTTGCATATTACTCTTTAATTAACTATGATTTGGATTAATTTATACAATCTTATCTGTTGTTTCTTATCTGTTCAAAATTTTCTATGCATATTTTTTCTTCTTATATTGTTTGAGTTGTTTATTTGGAGCTATCTATTCTGTGTCTGGTCACATTAACATGTTTTAAAAAAACACTAAGGTAAAAGTTGCCTTTTTAAGATACACAATTCTATTAATTTTGATAAATGTAAACAGTTATGTAATCATGCCACATCAAGATATAGAATATTTCCATCATCCCCAAATGTTACCTTATGAACTGTTGTAGTCAGTTCTCTTGTTAACGTATCCCTCACCCCCTCAACTACTACTGATCTGTTTCTTGTGCCTATAATTTTGCCTATTCCAAAATGTCACTTAAAGAGAATCATAAAGCATGTTATATTTTAAATTTGGCTTCTTTCATATAACATAATAGATTTGGGATTAATGTATATAGTTGCATATATTGGTAATTTGTTTTGTTTTATTGTGGAATAGTGTTCCATTATATAGATGTAGTACTATTGTTTATCCACCCACTAGCTAACTGATGGACATTTAGGTTGTTTCCAGCTTTTGGTGATTGTGAGAAAAGCTGATATAAATATTTGCACACAAATTTATATGTATACATATGTTTTTATTTCTCTTGTGTAAATACCTAGGAATAAGTTTGCTGGATTGTATAGTATGTATGTGTTTAAAACTATAAGAAACTCCCAAACTGCCTCCTAAAGTGGTTGTGCTATTTTGCATTACCACTTCCAATGAGTGAGCAGTTCCAATGTTCTGCATTCTTGTCCACACTTAGTACCAGTATTTTCAGGGCTTTATTTTTTTAGTCATTCTAATAGATGAGAAGTATATTTTATTATGCTTTAATTTGCATATCACTGGTGACTAGTGATATTGAGTATCTTTTTGTGTGCTTAATTACTCTTTATATATATTGTATTGGTAAAATGCATCTCAAAAATTTTGTTATGTTTTCTTTTAATTCAATTCTGAATATTTTTTTATTTCTCTTGTGACTTCCACTTTGAAGCATGAATTATTTAGAAGTCTATTGTTTAATGTCCAAATATTTGGGAATTTTCCAAATATATTATTTCTATTGACCTAACTTAATTTCTCTGTGGTTAGAGAACATACATTCTGCCATTTCAATTGTATGATTAAATTTGTTGAGGTTTGTCTTAATGCCAAGAATATGGTTTATCTCAGTGAACATTTCATGTTCACTTGAATATTCTCCTTCTTATATTTGAGGACTCATTTCTGCCATCAATCCTAGAGAATTCTTTCTTCAAAAATGTATTCTTTTACACTCACTTGGATAGCTATAATAAAAAATCTGATAATAACCAATATAGGAAAGGATATAGAGAAATTGGAACCTTCATACACTGCTGGTGGAGAGGTAAAATGGCACAATTACGGGACAACAGTTTGGCAGTTCCTCAAGTGATTAAACATAGTTACCATGTGACTCAGCAACTGTACTATTAGTTATATGCCCAAGAGAACTGAAAAACTTGTACATAAATGTTTCTAGTAGCATTATTTATAATAGCAAAAAGAAAAAGAAAAAGAAAAAGAAAACAACTGAAATGTCCATCAACTGATGAATAGATAAACTGTGGTATATTCATACAGTGGAATATTATTTGACCATAAAAATAAATGAAATACTTATACATGACATAATATGATTACCCTTGAAAATGTGCTAATTTATAGAGGCAGAAAGTAGATTAGGGGTCGATTAAGTCTTTAAATAGGTGGAATGAGGGAATAGGGAGGTGGCAGCTAAAGAGTATGAAGTTTCTTTTTCAAATGGTAAAATGTTCTAAAATTGACTGTTATGGCTGCATCTCTCTCTATACACACACTAATATATATATGTGTGTGTGTGTGTATGTGTGTATGTACTAAAACATTGATTATATACTTTAAATGGGTGAATGTTATGATGTGTGAGTTAGCCTATCTAATAAAGGAGTAATATACAAATTGACCATACCTCTGCTACACCCATCAGCCACACCCACCAGCCAATCAGAATGATTATGCAAATTAACCCAACCAAGATGGCTACGGCCACAGAGAGAGCAGGAGGGAGGCTTGGGTTGCCCTTGGCGATGGAGGAAGTCAAGCTTTCTGCAAATCCTGGCCAGTCCAGGCCTCTGCTTAAGGCAACAAAGTCTCAATGGCTGCCACTACAGAGTGAGGCTTGGGTTGCTCCTGGTGATGGAGGAAGCCAAGCTTTTCACACACCCTGGCTAGCCCAGGCCTCTGCTTAAGGCAACAAAGTTTCAATGGCTGTTCGAGCAGAAGGCGTGGCTCCACCCCAAGCTACAAAGTTTCAATTATAGAAGATAAATAAATCCCAGATACCAGGGCCTCTGCTTGGGTCACCAGTGAATGTGGCCTGCCTGAAAACCACCTCACCCAGGCCACCCCACACTCCAAGGAAACAGCCACACTGATGTTTATCCTTCAGGATAAACAAGCTGGCCCCCTCCTGTGCAGCAGGCCTATATAATAATAGAGTAATATACAGATTGACGATCACTCTAACACACAAGATGACTGCCCCCATGTGGTCAAAAGATCCTGCCCCCTCGTAGATACAAGATGGCCACCACAAGTTGGCCAGCAGGGGAGGGCAGTTAGGAGGGACCAGGCCTGCAAGGGAGGGCAATTGGGGGTGATCAAGCCCACAAGGGAGGGCAGCTAGACATGACTAGGCCAGCAGAGGAGGAAAGTTGGGGGTCACTGGGCCTGCAGGGAAGGGCAGTTGGGGAGGGGACCCAGACCTGCAGGGGAGGACAATTAGGGGTGATTGGGCCCACAGGGAAGTGCAGGTAAGGTCAAACAGGCTGGCAGGGGAGCAGTTAGGCATCAATCAGACTGGTAAGGGAGTTGTTAGGGGTGATCAGGCTGGCAGGCAGAAGTGGTTAGGGGCAATCAGGAAGGCAGGTATGTGCACAGTTGGGAGCCAGCAGTCCTGAATTGTGAATAGGATCAGGCCTAAATGGGCAGTTGGACATCCCTTAAAGGGTCCCAGATTGGAGAGGGAGCAGGCTGGGGTGAAGGACATCCCCCATCCCCGTGCACAAATTTCATGCACCGGGCCTCTAGTATTTCAATAAAGCTGTGTCAGATAATAATCCCCCCCTTTCTCTCCAGTCTCACCTTCTTGGACAACAAATAAATATATAAAGAGTTGATTAAAACGTCCCACTGGTTATAGTCTTATAAAAGGAAGATTAATAATAATTTAATATCTTAATATAGTTCATAGTTTCTATTCATATTTCCTCAAGTCGCTGTAAAATATCATTTATAGTACTTTTTTAAGTCCAGGTCTAATCAAGGTTTACAATTGGCATTTGGTTATTATGTCTTTTTAGACTCTTAATCTAAAACAATTCCTTCTCCATTGATTGTTTGTGTGTGTGTGTGTGTGTGTGTGTGTGTGTGTGTGATATGATCTTTTAAAAAAATAATCCAGGCCACTTGTTAATAGAAAATTACTCATTGAGCTTTTAATGTTAACTATTATATTTTTCATTTCCAGAAATTCTATTTGTTTCTTATTTTTCAAATTTTCACTTTAAATGCTTGTTCTTTGCTCATATTTTTGTATTTTATTTTTAGTTTATTTAATGTTTTAGATATAGTTATTTTACATTCTAAATCTAGGAATTCATCATCTAAAGTTCTTGGAAGTCTAAATGTTTGTTGTTTTTTGGTGGATTTTAATAGTGTGATTGCTTAGAAATTTAGTAATTTTTAATCAAGAGCTCCAATTTAACTGAAGTAGGATCCTGAGGGACCTAAATAGAAGATCTATTTCTCTAAGAAAAATTTGTATTTTTTGCCCTTTATATTTTTCCATATTAAAGTGATCCAAGGGGACAGATATAAGTAGAACTATTTAATTTAATATTTAATTTGAGGTTTTCTTATTATAAAAGATAAGATAAATTTGAACCCGACTATTCTTTTCTCCAAATGGGATTGCAATTAAGAGATACAAGTTTCTATTTATAGCCCCTTTTTCCTCTAGCCTATTCTTTTACTGGGGACTGGAGCCCTCATCATCTCCCCATCTTGTGTGTGCCCAGTTTAGTCTCTTGTCCCCTCATGTGATCATTAATCCCCGCAACACGAGACTCCTAATAACATTTGCCCCAGGCCAGACCCAGCTTCCCCGTTAGCTCACCACCGTGGCTTCAGTTCACAAGGCAGTTTTTCACACATGTGGATCTACCTTACTTCCATGCCATTTCAGCTATGCATTAAAAAAAATCTGATGTAATTGACTCAGCACTAGGGGTTGTGCAGCAGTAGGATTTTCAGAGTAGCTCATCTGCCACACTGCTGGAAGCAAAATTCCTTACCAAACGCTGTGACCTCATCTTCCTCAAATCTTACCTTCCTCACTGTGCTCCAGCCCCATTGGTCTTTTTTCTCTAACTCTAGCATATAAAAATCACAGCTGTTTCAGAGCCTTCTCACCTGTTATTTGTTTTGCTTAAAAGACTCCTCCAATTCTTCACAGGCCTGCATTTTATTCAGGTCCCAGCTCAAATGTTTCATCCTCAGATTCATCCCTGATCATTCTGTTATTTTTTCTCACCTTATAACATCTATATAGAAGATGAACTTAAACAATGAATTTGTTTATTGAATTTTAAAAATGTTTTACTCTCTGGAATGTAAACTGCCTAAGGGCAGAGAATCCTGTTCTGGAAAAGTACTTGGCACACATAGACACTCTAAAAAGAAATATTTGTTGACTGGCTGGGTAGTATCTCTGTCCTTCCTCTTCTGCTAAAATACCTCCCTATGATCTCTTCTACGCTAGAAACCAAGGCTATTTGCATAATCACAATTGTCAGTGTGCTATAGCAGGGTCACTGTGGAAGTGTCAGCCTGTGTATTCCAACAGGTAAATACACTGTGTGTGTGTGTGTGTGTGTGTGTGTGTGTGTGTGTGTGTGAGCGCGCGCGCGCGCATATAAATGTAAGTGTAGAAAGCATGTATACCTACAAAACCCATACCAACAACCCCTTGAATTATAAAAAAACCCCACAAAATTAAGATTTAATCTTTGCCTTAGTGCCCCAGGGGAGCCTTACAGAAGACATAGTGAAATGATCTCTTTTAATTTGTAGTTCATGTTGTTAGATAGTTTTTAAGAGTTTTGCAACTATGGCTACAAGGGGATCTCCACATTTCTCCCAATATTCAAAACACTGAAAGGGTCTTTCTGGTTACAGGCAAGCAATTCACGTAAAGAAGTCTCTTTGAAACTTAAATGCTTGATTTTTTTACCGTGATTGAGTAAATGGTTATGCTTTCACTGAAAGTACTAAATATTGTTGTAGTTATAATATGATACCAGTACTACTGACAATCAAAAGACTATTCAAGACTTAAGAATTCTGAGTTAAGATAAATGTATTACCCAAATCTTCTACAGATGTGATATTAAAAATATTTAACACCTATCATGGGGTAGACTTTAACCATAGCATAGGAGTAGGAAGTTTCCTGCCATGTGACAGGTCAGATTGTTGGGGAAGCATCAATGGGCTCAAAGCAACAGCTGTTCAACATCTGATAAAGAAGTGTTTCAATATTTTTACAACTAGTATGTATTGGCCTAATACCAGTCTTCATTTTATGGGATCATGGCTGCTTTGAGTTTCCAGAGACCTTAGAAAACATCTAGTCCTGAGGTTTTCATATTTATTCCTGAACTATGGAAATTAATAAACTATAGTTGTTTTATAAACTATTCTTAAACTTTTTCAAATGCCTCATAGGCCCTTTTACAAACATTATTAAAATGACTGGCCCTGGAGAATTACCTCTGCAAAGAATATCTAATTTCTTAAGTGAACAAATATAATCTCCTTTCTATTTTCCCATTATGGGTAAACATAAGCATAGTTAATCCAGAAACCTCAATTTCGCTCTGAGTTTTAGTTTAGATTTCTGATTCTTTTTTTAAATTTCTTTATTAATTAAGGTATTACATATGTGTCCTTATTCCCCCATTACTTCCCACCCTCCATTTATGCCCTAACTCCCCTTTTGTCTTTGTTCATTGATTAGACTTATATGAATGCATATTAGTCCTTTGGTTGATATCTCCCCTTATCCCCACCATCCCCTCCCTACTTTCCCTGAGGTTTGACATTCTGATTGATGCTTCTTCATGTCTTTTAGCAGAACGGTACATAAATTTATGTAAGGGTCATCCTTTTTCTTCCTTTCTTCTGACCACCTGGGAAGGGGATTGCAGTTATATAATGAGTTTTGGAGATGACAAAAGAGGCAGTTTTAAATAAGTATCTATAATATACAGTAGCTGTTCATAAATCTTTGTTGAACCCGAGGTACAAGTAGGAAGGAAATGAAAGAAGTCAGATGTTCTTAATAATTCACAACATGCAAAATTAGACTCAATGCTGTACTTAGTAGGCTTGCTGTTGCACTGTGCATATCTCACACAAGTATAAAGTCCCAAAACCTTTCTTGGGATCTTCCTGAAATACTTGTAAGTTTCTAATTATAGTTTTCCTGAAAGTTTGGCTAATGTGGGTGAGTTTTAAAACCATATCAAGGGAAAATAGAAATAACTCTTACAATTTAACTGAATCTTCAGTTAAAAACAGAAAGTAACTTTTTATTTCATCAAGTACAGAATGTTTCATGAAAAGAGGGGATAGGAATGAACTGGGCATTTTGCAGCAGAAAAGAAACAACTAGAAATACTGCATATGTGGTAAGAAGAATACAGCTTAAGTTTGGGAGGAGATGTGCTACGAAAAGGGCAGGAATGAAAAACTGTTTTACAAATGAGATTTCTTTAGCTTCCAGAAATAGGGAAAGTAGTTTACATACTCCTGCACATCTGTGTAGACTGGCAAAATGTGCTTTGCCTAATTCTTAGGTTGCACTGTTTATGCTATTGATATGCAGAACACCAATGCAATTTTAATATTTATGTTGTTAACAGACTCCTCCATCCCAGCCTCTGCTTATAATAGTGAATCAGGACAAGCACTAGAATTTCAAAGATCATTGAATTTAAAGTCAGAAGGGACACTAGCTATCAACTCCTTTAGAAGAAAAGAGATCCTTTTTTCTAGCTTCAGCGGAAAATGCTTTTCACAAACCATATCGAAAGAGAAATTCCTTGTTAGAAACTATAGAACTCTGTGTGGAATGTTGGGCTTAGATATTCAGACCAAATATGCTGCCAGGTCATCACAAGTATGTTCTGCAGAAGAAAAGTCTCCTCCCAGGTAGAATGCCTCTCCTAAATCTCCCTCATTGTTTTTGTTTGTTTGTTTTGTTTTGTTTTGTTATTGCTCTTTTCAAAGATTTTAAATGCTGTAGCAATTTTGAATTCTTATCACATTTCCCCTATAAGAATGGCTCTCTCTTTATTTTGAGAGGCTGTGGAGTAAGAGAAACATGAAGAGTCAGCTAACAGCTCCACCATCCTGGTACCTGAAACATGTTCCTCAAGATGTCTTGATCTCATTTCCATGTGAGTTACTCGTGCATTTTTGTCTGTCCTCAGTTCCTGATCAGTGGAGGGCTCCTAGTTTCATATCATTCCTGCATATTATAAAATTCTTTTCCCTTAATCAGGAGTTTCAGTGACAATAAAGATCAATCACTCAGTCCCTACTGCTGTGTATCCCATCACCCTCTGTAGGGATTGAGAATGCCTTCCATGGGCCCACCTGGCCCCTATCTCCATGATCATCCTACCATCCAACCATCTAACTGGCTAGTCAATTCTCTAAGAGTGGGATGGTGCATCAGCAAGGCTGTCGTTCTGTTCAAAAAGAGGGCTTTGCTTACTCTCTGAGTTTTTCTGTGATTTCTTAGGTGTAGCTAGAGTTCCCATATCTTTTGAAACTAATTTCTCTTAGTTGTTTAACAAGTTCATTTCAGTTTGATTCAACAATTATCTATAACAATATAATGAGCCCATCTGACCTATTTATAGTGTGTGTGGTGAAGGACTATCTTTGGGAGTAAATAAGTTGGTGAGTATTGAGCTCTGGTGAGTACCCAGCCTCTGCTCACCACTCAGCAGCTCACCTTGTATTTGAGGATGAGAGGAACTCATGTGCCTGGCTGGACTTCAAGTTCACACATGTTTGAGAGGCACACATTTCCACAGATTCCAATCCTGATTCCTTTCTTTCCAGCAGTCCCCTATTAGTGCTTAATCTGGGAATAAAAAGTATAACAGTAGACAGGTAAGTAGGTGTTTCTTTTATCTTTTCTTTCTGCTTCACTCTCTTGTTTTCTCTTCCCTTTGTCTTCACCTTCTCTTATGTCTCAACTTTCCCCTCTTTTCAACATGGGAAACTCTGTGATCCAGTTAAGACCCATCCCAGCAGGGCTGAGAGGGAGGCAGGGCACCAAGTTATGAAGGTCACTTTGCTGGCTCTGTATCCTCATAGGGCTCAAACTCAGAAGTCATCCCTGAAAAAGGTCCTATACACAGCCTCAGAGAGACATCCACGTATTGAAGAAAGCATGAGTGTACATATTTTTAAAAATCCCTAATTAGCTTGCTAAGAGCAGAGTTTAATTTGTTAAATACAAATGTATAAAATCAATGAATTTAATAAAAAAAAGAAAAGAAAGGAAGGAAAGGAAGAAAGGGAGAAAGGAAGAAGTGGGTATAGACTGGCCCTCTTTTCATTTTGAGAGACTCTGGTTGTGGATTAAGAGAACCAGGGAAGGGTCAGCTGACTTAGGTGGTTCCTAGCTCCACCACCAGCCATCCTGGGACCTGGAACATGTTACTCCCTGAGCTTTGCTATGCTCAGGTCTGGGTTAAGGTGGTCTCTGTGGTGGCCTCCAGAGGCAGTGACTTTTGATGATTCTGATGGACCCTTTGAAGAAGTGACATGTTTAGAGTTAGGGTTCCACATTCCAGATCTTCATGCAAAAGGAAAAAGAAGTCCAAATATATATATATATATTTACTGCCTTGCTGTGGAGACCTTTGTAGAGAAAGCACTTGTCAAGCATCACTTGGAGCAGCCAGATTTAGCAACATAGCTAGGTCAGACTACCAGGAGCAAAGCCAAGCACAGGATTAAAAACTTAACTAAATTCTCTGGCAGAGGATTGGAGACTCGGTCTTTTGAGAAGCACTTACCGTAGCAAGAATTGAAATGAGCTAGAGTGGAGAAAGCAGGATTTCTCATGACATATACAGATGTGACCCACAGGGGATTTGTCTATAGGAAGAATACACAGGAAATCATTGGAAGGCCATCCATCATATACCTACAAATATTGCCTTGAAATAATGAAAAATGCATGTTAATGTGTGTGGAAAATGGAAACCTGGGACAGGCCTCCTATTTTACAGTCATGGAGTAATAACTGAGCCTCATGTCCTTTGAGAAGTCAGATGTCTGCAGGGACTGAAGTGGACTGTGAAATTGGGCCTGCTTCTCCCTTTGTTCATCACAGTAATTCTGACAGTGTGCCAATGAAAAATTTCCCTGGCATTTTCCAGTCCTATACTCTTTATCCATCACCAGTGGTTTCAACATTCTAGTAAGTCCTCCTGGCCATTGATGTGCATTAGCTGGTATGCTCTGGGATCCAGGCTGTGGGAGGCAAGCAGGTTCAGGCACGAGGTATAGCAGTGGCTGGAATGGTATCCTCTTAAATGCACATTGTGCAGCACATTCCAGTTCAGTTTATATGGATGTTCTCCTAAATTAGGTTGTCCATCCAGAAATCTGAAAGTGAGGACAAAAAGTTGATAAAAAGAAAAGATTAACTCAACACCAAAAAAAAAAAACCCAAACAATCCAATTAAAAATCATGACAGATTATTTAAATAGACATTTCTCCAAAGAGGGCATACAGATGGCCAATAGACATTTTCAGTGTCAGAGAAATGCAAATTAAAACCACAATGAGATATCACCTGACACCTGTTAGAATGGCTATGATGAAAAATCAATAAACTAGTGTTGGTAAGAATGTGGGTAAAAGAAAACCCTTGATGCACTAAAGAATGGTGCAACCACTATGTAAAACAATATGGAAGTTCCTCAAAAATTTAAAATGGAACTGTATTATATCCCAGTGATTTTACTTCTGAGAATATATTAAAAAACAAACAAACAAACATTAATATGAAAGAATATGTTCATTGCAGCATTTTTTACAATAGCTAAGATATAGAAGCAACACAAGTAACCCAAAAATAGATCAATGGACAATGAGGCCATGGTATATATACACAATGGAATACTACTTGCCCATAAAAACATGAAATCTTGTCATTTGTGATAGGATGGATGCACCAGAGGGTATTATGCTAAGTGAAATAAGCCCGTCAGAGAAAGACAAATAGCATAAGATTTCACTTATATGTGGAATCTAAATAACAAAATAAATGAGCAAACAAAATAAAACAGACTCACAGATACAGAGAACAGACTGATGGTTGCCAGAGGGGACAGGAATTGGGGAACTGGGTGAAAACAGTGAAGGGATTAAGTACAAATGGTAGTTACAAAACAGTCATGGGGATGTAAAACTACAGCATATGGAATATAGTCAATAATTTTGTAATAACTGCATTTGGTACCAGGTGGGTACTGGAAATATCAGGAGGAACACTTTTTAAAATATATGCTTGTCTAACCACTGTATTATATACCTGAAATTAATACAAAATAACATTGAATATAAACAGTAATTGAAGAATAATTTTTTTGAACATAAAAATGAGCACCTGAGCAGAAATGACTGATGAAGTCTTTGTATAATTGTGGTCACACTAGGAGAGTGTCTTATATCCTGGAAAGGAGGAGGTAAATTGTAGATATTCTATGTGTCCTTTAAGGGTAATGATTTAAGCATTAAATCTTATTCCTTTGGCCACCCAGTGCAGACAGAAGGAAAAATGATATTTATATGTTTCATTTATCTAGGGCTTACTGAGTACCAGGCATCTTATCCACTTTATCCCCTTTATTTCCCAAAATAATTCAATAAGCTATATACAAGTATTCTACCTGGCAGGAGAGAATACTGGAGGTAGTATGGGGCAGAACCAGAACTCAGATTCCAGCCTGGCTATAAAACACTTGCTCTAACCATTGTATGGCATTTCTCTAGGGCAGTGGTCGGCAAACTCATTAGTCAACAGAGCTAAATATCAACAGTACAACGATTGAAATTTCTCTTGAGAGCTGAAAACCGACTTCTGTACATGGGCCATGAAGTTTCAATCGCACTGTACGTGTGCGACCGCACATGGTATTTTGTGGAAGCGCCACACTCAAGGGGCCAACGAGCTGTATGTGGCTCACAAGCCGCAGTTTGCCAACCACTGCTCTAGGGGAGAAAAAGGAACCCCTAAATGGATTCTATTACCGGAGCCTAGGGTTGCAATTGAGGACCCGCCTGAAATTCCATCTCTAGGATACCTGAAAAGGATTTAAATTGCCTTGTTGGTCACTTATTATTCAGTTCTCCAGAGAGTTGGTTTTTGAGGAGGATGCTGACCAGAATACCAGCAATCCTGAGTGATACAATCAGTCTCTAAAGTGACCAGTCAAATCAGTTGTCCCTGTTGGGCTTGCAGTGATGTAATCTCATCAAACATCAGAAAAACTTTTGGCCATAACCCAATCTAGCAAATCCATGTAGAAGGAAAAGCTTTTCAGTAGATGGTAAGAAGGAATTCTTGGGTAGAATGCTAGTCTGGGTGAACATTGAAGAATGTGGAATTTCCACATAAAAGTCTTTAGGAAGGGGTGTGATGTCATCTGTGTGCATGGGACTGAAAGCCAGAGGTCACGCACTCACATTCTCTTCCAGTGGTAGAATGTCTTATACAATGCCTCTCACTTGTGAAATCCCTTAATAATGTTTTGCTCTCCCTTCAACATGACACTCATCATTTAAGAGCTACCTATGGCTGTCTCATTTGTGGAGCATTTTATTGCCTGGGTGTATTTTTGGCTTCACACACTTTGTAAGGCACTAGAAAGTATCTAGTATATTTTTATAGTCATTTTCCCCAATGCCTAACTTTCATTCATTAGACAAATATTTATTGCGTACCAACTCTATGTCAGGCACCTGATTTGTAAAACAGAATACGGTTCACTGGAGAGCTTCCACCTAAGACACATTGCAAATAAGTGGGATGCATTGTGATTACCATTATGTATATAGTTCTTACAGAGGAAAAAGGAGTTTTGTATCATGCACAGAATAGATGCTCAATGAAATATTTGTTGAATGAATGAAATATATGCTTACAGAATATAATAACTAATGAAAGATGTGCTAACCTAAGGATTATTGTAGCAGCAAGTATTTATTTTAGGGAGAAAACAAAAGGCCAAAGGTTCATATCCCACTTACCTTGTGCCTTATAGTTAAAGGGGGCTACAATTTTAGGTTAAAGCAGGTTTTATTTACTTCAATTGGACTTCCACATTTGTACCAGAGAGAGAAAACCAAGACCCAAAGAAGTAGGCTTGCCTCAGTTTACCACATTATCACAGCAAAAGCACATTTTCTCCTTCCTCATGAGCTTCTTTCTCCAGACAACACAAACTGAAAGGACTGCAGCTAACATAGCATTCTTAATAACCTTAGTCATTGCCTTGATTGAGCTTTCCCTAATCAAAGCACAGCCCTGTGGAAGGGAATTTCCAAAAAGCTGCCTGAGGCTGCTGATCAACAATTCATTTTTAGCATTTCTTTTTAAATCGCTCTAAGTCACTGCACCTGGGTCACAGTGACAGCTGAATAAGGGGGTTGAGCAGTAACATTGGGGCACCAGGTTGGTGAGCCCCCTTCACCATGTATATGCATGAGCTCTATATTTGCATAAAGTGAAAAAAGCATTGCTTCCATTAATCACTGCATTCATCTTAATAATTAGTGGCAATAATGTTGAAGACGGTGGTTTCCACTTCGATCTCTGAGGCACCATGGGCTATTTCAGTTGCAGATGAATGATCATCAAGAGTGACAAGTTGATATCTTTGGATCAACCACCCTCATTCCATGTGCTTCACAGCCTGGCAGCTGGTCAGGAAGTTCGAGTGATCTGTGGGGCTAATGCTGTCCCTCTAACAAGACCAGTAAAAAGGAGTGATGTGACACGTGGGAGGGGGTGTTAGAAGAAGTCTCTGATCACTTTAAGAGGCCCTCTCTCAGCCATCTGCATAGTAAACTAGCCATAACTGCAAAGCAAGAGGCTATTTGTCATAAAGATTATGACTCTATGGTTAAGCACTTAAAAGGCTACCACTTGCTCTCAGACCTTCTTCATAAAAGATTGGCTTGGGGTCTTTAATTTGCTAATACTTCTGGGTCAAGAGAAAGCCATTTCAGATTAGAAATATAATAGAATGCTTTAAGGCCCGTGGTGCCAGAGAGGATGGAAGTATTGATAATTTTCATGGGTTTTTTAAAAGGATCCCATCAGGTAAAAGAAAAAAACAAAACAGAAATCACAACGGGATCCACTTAAAAATTTCAACAGAAACTACAAAGGACTTCATTAATACAAAGGGGAAGATTAGAGAACAAAAGAATTAGGAAGGAGGCAGTGAATGGAGAGAGGGGAGGAATTATAATAACATGAGCCAGAGAGACTGGCAGCAAATACTAGTGAGGGATTAAAACAAAGACTCCTCAACTTTTTAGATTCACAAGATCATCCTGGATATTTCCCCTTGGTGATGAGATGAAGACAAAGTGTGAGTGCCAGGAAAATTGGAGTATTAGATGTAAATGTGTTAAAAATGTAAAAACAGTTTCTCCTGACATCCAGGTTACCAGAGAGCCATCAGCACAGCACTAGGGTTGACTTGAGAAGTTTGATAATACTCATTCTTTTGTTTTCTCAACTTGTATTTACAAGTGAAGGTTTCAACCCACATTTATGAACTCTCATTTTGCCCTTATTAGGAGGGAACATTTGTATTATCTACCAAAAAAAAAAAAAAGAGTGCAGGTATTTCCAATGGCTATTTGTTTTCTTAGGGATTTTTTTTAAATACACTGGCCTTCCTCAATCTCCCCAATAACATAAAGTGAGTCCTCTGTACCCCCTCTATTGCTTATGGGGTGTCTGCACTTGCACATTTCTCTGTGAGAGAGACAGCACATTCAATCTTGTCCATGTCTGCACATAAATCATCTTGGAGAAAGAAAAGGCTTAATTTATTCAAGCAACTGGCTATTTTGTGTACAACTGGTTGACCTCAGTAATTATTTTTCCAAAGGGTGTGTGTGAGGGGGGAGAGGGATGGTCATGGTGGTGGTGGTGGTGGAGTTATGAATAGCTTGGTATGAAACCCAGCCAATTCAACTTTTGAGATAAGACAGATGATTCTCAAAACTGTGCATTTGAGAAGTTGTGCTTGATGCTACATATCCTTTCCTCCTCCTTTGTGTGTTATCTAGTTTTGGTATCTAGACAGAGGCTTTGTTACAGTTCTGTGCTAGGTTTTGAAAGGAAATAGGTTCACTTGTAAAACATCTAATAAACATGTGTGTGAATACACACCAGGGCTGACACTTGTCCTTCTAAATGAAGTCCATAATGATTGGGTCTTACACAATCATTTGAACAAATTCCCATTTGTTCAAAGGATGCTAAAAAGAAAGGGTCTCTTCTATACAGGTTTGGACACAGGACAAGGAGGCTGGGATGTGAACAATGGTATTCTTAAAGGGGTCTTACTATTTGATGGCAGGAGGGGGAACGAGGGTAGGGGGGACTAAATTATGAGATCTGGTATGTTTGACCCCAAGAGTCACAACATTTGAACCAACAAAGAAGGAACACAATGGGGGTCATTGGTCTGTCTATTCTGACCTTGGAGCAGGTTGACTCTTCTCAGCCCAAACGGCCACATTCCTAGGGCATGAAGCTCTTGGCTTGTGCCTTCTGGGGAAGCTCCAGGCATTTTTTTAAGGCTAGGTTTTCCCTCTTGCCCAGTGTGTCTTTCGGTGCCTAGGGCCGTCACCCCACTGCTCAGGGTCTGGAGTGTACACTGGTGTTTTTAATTGGATTCTCTGAAATGCATTTCTGACACTGATTTGGTTACGTTATATTCTATTCTGTTATCAAACAAATTTGCTGTCAAACAAAAGATCAATGTTACTGTAATGTCCTACTTGATGGATTAAATAGGGTATTATTCAACTCCTATTAAACAAGAAAAACACACTGGGACATGCTTTCGGCGCAGCTGCTGACAAATACAGTGTATGTGATCTGTGATTAAGAAACAAAGCAGGAGCAGTGATTTTCAGATTAATTAAACAAACAAGGAGGATTTAGGGACCGGGATTTTTAAAACCCAGCACAATTCTTTGGAACATGTTTGGAAAAGGACATAATTTACTTTAACTACATGAGTGAACACTTAAGAATATAAAATCTTTCAGTGACGCAATTCTAGGTTAATTGCCCAGAACTATCGCAGTGCCATAAACAAAACTGTTCCAGGGATGGACCTTTCAGAGGAATTTTTTTCCCCTTTGTGAGTAAATGTCCATTTAGAGAGCTTTTCTAAATTTAGAAGCAGTGTTCATCAATCATTTCTAATAAGTGCTGTGCACCCACTCAGCTGCCTGCCTGAGATGCTCCCTCCTTGTTGGGAGGCCCCCTCAGAGTGCTTGCCCTGCTCCACAGGCATTCACTCCATGCCAGGGCCTGACCTTTGTGTTTCTCAGACTCAGCTCTCAAGATGCTCAGAGAAAGCAAATATTAAATCAGGAGAAATTTCTCTTATCTCAGCCTGTCTGGCTCTATATTATCTTTAAACTCCCCACCACCAGCACCCCCATCGCTGGCTTTACATACAGTTGGCTACGTTTTGGCTCCTTCTGTCTGATGCTGTTTCCGCTAATGGCTGAAGAAATGGAACATTACACCATTTAACGTGTGTGGGTCACATTAATCACAGAAAATTCTTTTAATGTCTCAGAAGTAACTGTCACACTGGACATACTGAATCTATTTAAACTAAAGCATGCCATTTTTTATCTACAGTGATCTTTAATTCCCATAAAAGGGTCAAGAAAATGTGATTAAGTGACAGTTTTAAAATGTACTATAATATTAAATAGCTTGATTAAGTGACAACTATAAAATGTAATACAATATTAAGTATCTGGCTATGTCCCAAAAGAACTTTAAAGTATTTTTGAACGGTTTGGGAATTCACTAACCCATAATGGGTTACTAAGGAATTTTTTTTTGGTGGGGACATAAAAATAGTTGAACTTAAAGTACACACTGAAGACAAAAAAAGCAACAACAAAAGCTTAAAACATTTACAGATAACATGGAGTCACAGAGTCCTCTTCAGAGCATCAAAGACTGGGTTTTTGGCAACATGGAGTGATCTGAATTTACTAGTGCTTTTGACTGAAATTGTAGTGCCTATAACACAAATAATAGACTCAAAAGAAATTGTGTCAGTGTCCTCTCAGGTTACCGCCAAGAGGCTGATCATCAACTCCCCAGGTCCTGGCTTAGCTTGTACATTATATCTCAGCTCTGATGGGGCTGGGGGCCAGAGTGGGAAATCCAACTTGACTGAGCTCAGGTCCTCTTTGCTATCTTCCTGCAGTAGAGTAAGCCAGTAGCGACATTGGAATATAAAATGGGGCCCAAACGAGGACCCTTGTTCTCTGTGGACTTTAATGGACTCTGTGATAAACTCAGGGGTGCTGAGGTTGAGAGGGGACAAGTCTATGCAATGCCTAGGATAAATGTCTGGTTCAGGCCAAATATTAAAGTTTATGCCATCTTAGCTGGTGTTTCTCATAGGTTAGAGCATTGGTTTGTGCACTGAAGGGTCCTGGGTTAGATTCCCAGTCAAGGGCACGTACCTGGGTTTACAGGTTTGATCTTCAGCCCCGGATAGGGTACATGGGTGAGGCAACCAATTAATATGTCTCTCTCACATTGATGATTCTTCCTCTCTTTTTCTCTCTGTCTTCCCCCCTTTTCCTTTCCATACTCTCCAAACATCAATGGAAAAAATATACTCAAGTGAGGATTAACTAAAAATAATTTATGCCATTATTCATGTAATTTAGTGACACTTGTACCCTGATTATTTGGTCATATCTTAAGCCTACATTCCCCCAGAAAGCAGAACTTGAGCCAAAGGTGATTGTGCTATTATCTTGTTATGGGGTACAACCAGGGAGTAGGATTTTGGGAAAAGGAGAATGAGTCTGGGAGAGCCAATATGAGGATATCTGATCATGTTAGATGCCACTACATCTGACTGATTGCTTGATCTTATGGAACTGTCCCTCAAGAAACCATAATCATACGGTACATCTGGGAGGAGAAGGAAAAGGACTGGATCTGCCAGCTCCCATCGCTCATGGCTCAAATGTTTTCCCTGCCATATATCAACCCAGCACTTCCACTTGCATTTGGATGGGTGCATGGTGGACTCTTGAATAATCCTGCACCTCTGTAGCAACAGGGCATCCTCAAACAGGAGGCAAGGCAGGTCAGGTGGAACCTGTGTGATGTCAGCTGGAGCTCAGGCAAAACTGGTCTGTACTGTGGCACCTGGAACAAGGAGAATCTGAGAGGATCTGAAGTGGCACATAAGAGGGTCTCTATGTAGCTGAGAATCAGATAGAGGATCTGCAGACAGTTAAGTTCACCAGAATGTCTCCATGTGCTCCTGCTGCGAGGACCTCATTGAATTTTCATTATCCTCCTGGCTTCAGATCCAAGGATAAATTCCCCTCTTCCCCCATGGGCTGGGTACCATGAACAAGTACATACTTCTCCTAAAATTATAAGTAGATAGTAAGTTTTGGTGATGGTTATCAAGTGGCTATGCCATGAGCCACATGTTCCTTAAAAACTTCCTAGTGTCCTATAGAAAAAGGATTGATTTTGACTTTTAAGGACACTATTCAAGAGAAAGATGGAGAGCCTTGTAGATACCATTATGGGTCCCACAGTGACAGAGACAAATGGCCTTGACACATTTATGGAAGCTCACTCACTCTTTCTCGGGTGGTGATGAAGCTTTATTTGGAAGATTTGCTCATCTGTCTAATAAATCAATGAGGAAAGTTTCCCTGATATTTACTCGGACTTTCTTTCCCGTCTTCATTTCATTTCACTCCTCCAATGGCTCACCCTCGTACCAGGCTACATAAATCTCTTCTCTTTCTTCTGCCCCTTTGTCAACCATTAGCCTGCTCCCCCTCTGTCATTGTTTCACCAAACCATAGATGTAACTCTCCTAATCTTCCCTGATAAATCAGGCTCTCAGAATTGCTCCTTGTTGCTCCCTCAAACTCCCTGGAGCTGGGATATAGGGCTCTGAGCGGCTGGTGCAGACGTTTCTTTTATAATGGGTCCTGAAAGGTTGTCAGCTGCAGATAATTAGGATCTCACTTCCCGCCATCCAGCTGCATATATCTTCCATGCAAAAGACTCCCATCACCTTCAAAAGAATTAACACATGCAGAGGAGATATATGAGGGGGCTGGGTGACCACCAAAGGATGGGGCCAGCTCTTCTGAAGGCCAAAACTGCTTCATGTTTCCTGTGAGAGAGAGAGAGACAGTTTCTCTCTGAAGAACTTGATCCTTCTCACACTGTTCTATGGCAAAAATCTATATGTGGCATATGGACTGTGCAACACAAAGTAGTGAGAATGTCATTTAAATTAAATTACTCTATAATAGTGCTGTGCCTTCATGCTTCTACCTTGCTCTCCCTTTCTCCCTATTGAGCTAGAATTTGGGTTTTGCAATAAATGTTTTGTCTGTGGTTTTTATGTTCAAGCTGATGATTAACTGGCCCACATCAGTGTTAGACATACTGTCCAGTTTTTCTTTAACTGTTGCTGAGAAATATCAGGGATGCAGCTTTAGGAAGACTGTGTTGGCTGTCAGATGGATCTAATATCAGAATGCAATGTTGGCCCCCAATGCAGCCTGGTACAGAGACAATTCTTCCTGGGCAAGTGATCTATGAGACCTCAGGGCCTGCCATAGTTGGGGGTTGGGCTAATATTTAGAGGGGAGGGTCTGAGGCTCTCTCCCCACACTCTGTTAGAGCATATTTATTTTATCCATGTTATAGATTCATATTCCATGTAAGAGTTTCTATTTTAAAAGAGGGGAAAATAACTCCTGATTTCATTACCTTCTATATGAGGAAAGAGAACCAGAGATGCTAGTGTCCCATGGCTTATTAATGCCAAACCAAAATTGGAATACAGGATCCCCGGTTTCTGCTTTTTTTTTTTTTTATCTTTTTCTTATACTTTGCTGCATCATAATCTTCCTAATAATGTTCTAAAGTATTGTATTGGAATCATTAACAAAGAGACAGTCCCATATATTTCCAGGAACTTATATTGATGATAAAGTGCTGTTTGTGATCTGAGGGGCTCCCACTGACCTGTGCACTTGGAGTGATTTTTTCTGGTGCTGGAGACAGATGTGCACTGAGTCACCCTCACAGTTGCCATCTTGCAAGATGATTGATGCATCTCAGGGGTGTGATCTTTGACCATGAACCTCAGTGAAGGGAACTGACCACACCTTGAGGAAGAAAGCAACATAGTCTGGACCTCATCAGAGTCATTGCTGGGGCTGACATAGCATTTCAGAGCTAGACTGACTCACAGCCATGCCCTAGCCCAGAGATTGGCAAACTCATTAGTCAACAGAGCCAAATATCAACAGTACAACAATTGAAATTTCTATTGAGAGCCAAATTTTTTAAACTTAAACTTCTTCTAATACCACTTCTTCAAAATAGACTTACCCAGGCCCTGGTATTTTGTGGAAGAGCCACACTCAAGGGCCAAAGAGCTGCATGTGGCTCGTGAGCCACAGTTTGCTGACCACTGCCCTATCCCAACACACTCCTTTCCAGGCTGAGAACAATGAGGCCCAGAAGGGTCATGTGGTTTCCCCACACAGAGCAGTAGGGAATCAGACACTGATTCTTGTTTCTTGGCTGAATGGAGCTCTATTGATCTATTTTCTTCCTTCTCTTCTTTTTGGAACCAGTCCAAGACAGTGATGTGGATAAAAGTGTCTGCTCTGAAGACTACAGTCACCTAGGGCCTAGAGGGAAGAGACAAAGGAGTCTGCAGGAAGTTATCATTCCTGCTTTCTTCTAACCCAAGTTTAGCTCCTTTCCCTGGAGCTTATCTATAATAAAGAGGATGGCTCAGCCTCAATATATAAACTCATTTTTCTTATTCCCTTTGATTCAGAACTTGGGTAAAGAAAAGGGGTGCTTTTTTACTGAGTGTCATCATACCCCAAATCTCAATATCCTACCTTCTAGAACTTATATTACCGGCAGTCTGCCGGCTCTCACCTCCATGGATCTAAACTAACTCTCCTGTGGAGAAGAGAGTCAGCTGGAATCGTTCTTAATAAGAAACCCAGTGGTTGACATCATTCATTGAACTGGGTGAAGACCAAAGTGATAGTGGGTTTAGACTGAGATTCCTTTGCTAAGCAAGGTTTTTAAAAACATTTCTTAAGAGTAAAACTTGAAACAAATGGGAGGCCTTGTTCCCACCAGGACTTAAAATACCAACATATGTATCAAAGAATCTGTTCAATTAGATAAGTCAGTTTAAAGTGACCAGGAAATAATAACAAGAAGCTGGGAATGGAAACAACATTTGGTGTTTGGAGAACATTAAATACCATCTGTACATGGGTTGTTCTTCAAAATCCTCAAGTTCTGAAACATTCCTCCTCCCTTCTGTTTCTTCTTTCTTGTCAGATATTCATTTATTTTTAGAGGTGCAGAGGGCTTTCTATGATTGGGTCAAGGTGTCAAATTAAAAAGCAACAAAGGAGTCCATTGCCAAGGAATCATCTTGGCCAAAGATAGGAGGGACAAGAAAGGAAAGTTCTGGAGGAAGTGAGAAGAGAGAGCAGTTAATTAGGTCAAAGGTGTCTCTTAGAAAGTCACACTGATGTGGAAAGAAAGTCACATATTATTGAGAAAGGGAATAATTTGTAATACGTTTTCTCTTCTGGAAGGATACTAATAACACCTACCTCACTGAGTTGATGTCAGGGTAACATGAGGTAATTATAGTTAACACTTCATGAACTGGAAAATGCTGTAAAACTATAACATAAGATTAAGAGTGGTTGTTTAAAACTCTGAAAACACCACAGCTTCCCAAAAGGAATCTCAGTCTAAACCCACTATGACTTTGGTCTTCACCCAGTTCAACATCTAGATAGTAGATGTTGGCATGTAGGCTTGTCTATGAACTGATTTGCCAGGGGTCTCATGGACTCCCTTCCTCTTTATAACTCCATGGAAAGTAAAAAGCATATGTATAGCACCCTCTGAAGATTTTTTTTTCTTTGCATGTAGACTACCTTGGTGTTGATTATAAATGGTCATGATTTGCCTCTTCCATAAACCCCTCTCGGTCCCCTTCTGTAGCATAATCTATAGGGCTTGATTCTGACATCTAAGGCAGGTATGATTTTTCACTTTTTTCCTGAAATCCTATTGGTTCTTTATGCTTTAAAAAATAATAATAAAATAAAATTGTTTACTTTCCAGTGCCATTTTAACTGGTTACTGGAGAGCATCTGGCCTGGGTGTTTTCCATTAGCATGAGAATTCAGGAGGCTACAGAAGGCAATACCTACAACTGCGCAGTGAGAGGGCTGCTTCATTCCCTCGCCAGACAATGTGTCTTGCATTTCTCTAGTGTAAATAAAATGATGATTCCAAGAATGTTCCCCATTAATGAGTATCTGATTTAGAATAAAATAAAATCCATGCTGGGAAGTTGATGAGCTTGATTTTGCTGAATTGCTTCAAGCATGCAACTCATATTTATTGGTCCTTTTCCTTTGACAATTGTCCCCAGTCATGTGCTGTTCTTTCTGCTGAGTGGAAAGGGAGAGGACTTACAGGTTGATTTTAGTTCTCTGTAACTGGAGGTGACATTTGAAAGCTCAAAGCTATTGAAAAGGTAGGTGATTATTAAAATGTAATGTGTTTCTGCTTTCCTGAATATGACCTCTGGGTCTTGCAATTTGCTGCCAAGCACATGCCAAAGCTGGAACACAGGTGGTGATGTGTCTTCCCAGTTTGGGGAGAGTTTTAGACCATATTATCCACCTACATGTTCATCTTTCCTAATTGTTTTCAACAGCACATAAGCTGAAAAAATTAAGATACAGGGAGAGAGAGACAGGGAAGGTTATCTATGATGTCTTTAATGAAGGAGGGAGGAATAGGGGAGAGAAAGAGAGAGAAAAGGAACAAGAGAGAAAATAGCACATAATTAATCAGAAATAACATTTGAAAACAATTGTTCTGAAAGGGTATTTCCCAGAAAAACAATAGAATCCACTCTGAACCCCACTCCACTTTCATTGACCACACAAAATGCTAATGGCATATTTCACAGACCTAGAAAGAACTCTCCAAAAATTCATTTGGAATAAAAAAAGACCTCGAATAGCCACAGCAATACTGAGAAAGAAGAATAAAGTATGTATAATCTCAATACCAGATTTCAAGCTGTATTACAAAGCCACTGTTCTCAAAATAGCCTGGTACTGGCACAAGAAGACATAGAGACCAATGGAATAGAATAGAAAATCCAGATATTGACCCAAACCACTATGCTCAATTAATATTTGACAAAGGAGGCATGAACATTCAATGGAACCAAGATAGCCTCTTCAATAAATGGTGTTGGGAAAATTGGACAGATACATGCAAAAAAAATGAAACTAGATCAACAACTTACACTATATATAAAAATAAACTCAAAATGGATATAGGACTTAAACATAAGATGCGAAACCATAAAAATACTAGAGGAATCCACAGGCAACAAAATATCAGACATATGCCCAAGTAATTTCTTCACTGATACCAGTACTAGGGCAATGAAAATAAAGAGAAAATAAATGGGACTACATCAAAATAAAAAGCTTTTTTCACAGCAAAAGAAAGCCCACTGTATGGGAAAACATATTTGCAAATGTTATCACTGATAAAGGTTTAATCTCCAACATCCACAGGGAACTTATACAAGTGAATAAAAGGAAGTTAAATGATCCAATAAAAAAAAATGGGCAATGGACCTAAATAGAATTTTTTTGAAAGAAGACAGAAGATGAGAATGGAAAGTAGGAATTATAGTCAAGTGAGAAAACACTTAACAGAAGTCCAGCACTCAGAATCATCAACAGAGCACAGTGCCTTCTGAAAGATCAGAGGGAAATGACTAGCTAATTTTCCTGACGAGGAATCTGGAATTAGGCAAACTGGGGAAATTAAAAGAGCAGGAACTGTGTAGCTTGTTTGCTGTGTGAAATTTCTTTGCTTGTGGAAGTGTCTGTTTTCCATGGACTAATGCCTATATCAAAGGACTAAATAAATAAGATGATGTCCCTATGCACTTTCAGTAATTCCTGGCACAGTGGGCATGTCAGGTATAGAAAACTGGTACTGTCAGTTATGAGCTTCTGGCCAAGGGATATTTTAAAAACTGCCCTTTGGTATTTCACCAATAGATAATTCAAAAGTTAAAATTAGGGCAGACTCCTAGAGAACATCTTCTGCTCTGTGTTGGCTGTGTTTTAGAGGAATAAGGCAAAAGAATTTATCTCATGCTTCCTGAATTCATGACTATTCTTTATTCTTATTTTTGTTGGCATTCAGTTGATGATTGATTTATGTTCATAATTCCAGGCCCATCACCCTTTCCCACCCCCCTGCAAAGAAATATTGCATTAAAAGCTACCAAGTCATCATCCCTTCTGAATTGAGTGAGACATACACAGAGCTGGGCCCTCCACTAAAAATGCAGATAGATTAGGGCTAGCTGACTGCTGACTTAGAGAATCCACATCACTCCATCCGGTTTTAGCGCAGATGTCCACCTCATTTGTGAGGACACAGCAAGTCCCTAAAGAGGTTCTTTTGCAGGTCTGGGTGGGGAGCGATGGTCGTCAGGGTTTTATGTGCAGCTTCCTGGACCATTCAGCCCTTCCTTGCTATACACCATGACCGTGTCCCAGGTCAGTGGAATCCCAGGGCAAGTACATCACAGGCTCCAGAAGGGAACCCACACACAACAAAAGCCACCACCTCCATGAAATTTGATCCATCTCTGCCCCTGTGGGGCCAAGTGGCAGTTGAATGTGTTTATAAATGACATAAATCGCTTGCAGAACTTCAAGAAACTATTACCTCAGGTTGAAAATAGCTGCTAAGATTTCACCTCCTTGAATGTTTACATCCCTTCACTTCAGCTTTTAGTTTTGAAAAAGGGAGGATTAAAATTGTTTTGAGGGCCAAATTGCAAGAAATGGCTGTTTAGCTGGGGCATCTGTTTCACATTCCATGCAATTTGAATAATCACAGCTTTGCTTTCTTAAAATAAAGATATACCAAAAAACAAGCCCCTCTCCTCTCAAAAAAAGAAATAAAACTAGGAATTAATTGATTCTCCTGAGACTTCAACCTGGCAGTGTAGAGTGGGTCAGTGGGTTTCAATATAGACAAGGGGGGTAAAGAGATAGTTGAAAGCCTCAGAAGAATCTTCTAGAAGGAAACCAAGCTGGCAACAGAGAAGATTTGCCACGTTCCTTTAGATCCACCACCATTCTGTGGCTCCTTCACTTCGTATTTGATGAGGCATCATTCGCTCAGCCATTATGAAACACAGGAAGAGCTAATGAAAATGTTGTGAGCTGGGGAGTGTTTCAAAGAACTATGCTAAGAGCAATTGAATTCTTATTTTGAAGGAGTAATTTAAGTTTTTTGTTTTTTTTGTTTTTTTACGTTATAAAAACATTATAAATTCATGGAAGAAAACTTGGAAAATACAAGAAATATTTGAAAACCTTAAAGTCATCTCTAGCTCCACTTCCTGACATTTTGATGCATTTCTTTCCAGTGGGGAAGGAGTAGGAAGTGGTTGAAATTTTTGGAGGAATGGCTGAGGACTCGGGAGCTCAAGGCCTTGCTTCCTGGTCAACCAGCTGAGACTTCTCAAGACTAGACCCTCTGGGGGCTCTCTGTTTTGTCCATTTCTTTATCCAAAGGAGGATGCTTGGACTATAGTCTTCCTATAATCCCACTTCTTAGGTTCTTCAAGTCTTTATAGGCAGCTGCAATTGCCCCAGAGGCAAGAGAAAGCAATTCCAATATCTAATCTGTTTTATTCCTTTTTTTTTCTTTCTTGGAATCCTGTAGGATGCTCTCTTTCTGCATCCTTATTCTTTATTTGGCATCAGCTAAGAGTCCTTGTCTTACAAAGTGGGGAGTGCTTTGGTAGGAAGAACACAGGACTGGGAAGCAGGAGTCTTGGGTTCTTTCTATCCTGTACGTAGCTGTGTGATCTTCGGCAACTTGCTTCATCTCTCTGGGGAGTGGGGTTGGAGGGTGGCAAGCAGAAACTAGGTCAATGGCTCATATATGTGGACAGAAGGACAGAATCACATTATAGTCACTTGGGGAGCTTTTTAAATTAATAAGATGACAATATTTCTAATTGTTCACCTGGGTCAAGCCCCAATGTGACTCATTGGGAGTCTGGAAGGAGTAGAGAAGGGAAACAGCAGCAGGTGGGAACATGGCCATGGGGATTGGGAGACCACACACTTCGAGGAAGGACACTCTTACTCACTGGCTGTTTCCATTGAGCAACCGTGATACCTGGACAGTCCTCACCACCAGTCACGTGAGAGATTACTCAAGGGAGAAAGATGAGGCTGTGAATCGAGGAGGTGGGAAAAGCCTGCTCAGATCCACTTCCTGTTTTTTTGCTTTGTCTTGCCTAGAGACACTTCCCTTAAAGGAAGGAATGACTATTTTTCTTTCTCCACTGGCTCAAGGCAAACTATTGCTTGACTTTGGTTTTCCAACTTTCTATAAATAAAGGAAAGGTTGTCTCTGCAGTTATCTTAGTATTGTTTGTATTTTCCTGTGCTCTTTTAAGTTATCCGTCTCCTTTCCCTACTAAATAAGATTATCAGGAACTAAGTTTTAGGGAACTTCATACTAAGCCAGATAAAAGGCTATGTGATGTTATTAAATGGATAAGATTGGGGATTCAAGGAAGCCAGGAACCACACATACCTTTAATGATATTATTTTGAGGCCCAGTTATAAAAGCCTAGGCCAGCAGATCATTTTAGCAGATAGTTTTCCATTTGAACATATAGAATGGCTTTTATATTTACATGATTTAACCTTGCTACATCCACTAATATAAGCCTGTGTTGAATATCTTTACCATTTAGGAGGTTGGTGACGATAGGGAGAGAAAACTTTCAGAACCTATCACAATTCACTAGTTTAGATGCAGGAAAGAAAGACTAGAGATGTAGTGTTATGGCAACTCTTAGTTCATAGACATGTATACCTTTTCTTCTCTGTACAAGAAGAGTTCTTGTTCTTTGGCTTCAGCAAGAAGAAATTAGGTAGCTAGTGGCTGCTTAGTGATAATTATATCGTGAAGTTTTATATTTAAACTAGAGGCCTGCTGCATGCATTTGAACAAGAGTAGCCTTCCTTCCCCTGGCTGCTGACACCAGCTTCCCTCTGACACCCAAGACCCGGGCTTCCCTCACAGCCCTGGCTTCATCCAAAAGGTTGTCTGGTCTAATTAGCATATTACACTTTTATTATTATAGATGAGATCTTTTATGTTACTCAGTTATATGACATGTTGTTGAAAACCGCCAAACTAGCAATTGGCAGCAACAGTGGTACAGGTCTGGACATCAAAGTGTGGTAAGAGCTTCTGAGTTATTCCAGGTTTACCTGAGCCATTGTACTAAGGCAACATGAATGCCAATGAGTGAATGGAGTAAATGAATGAGTGATGTTTTGACTTTGGATTCAATAGGAAATGGACGGAAACATAATTAGCAAACTCTTCATCATGTTATTGTATCAATAGTCCAAGAAAGGGAAGTGGTATGCCTTAGTCTATTTATGCTGCTATAATCAAGTCCCATAATCTGAGTGGCTTAAGTGACAGCAATTTATGTATTATGGTTTTGGAGGTTGGGAAGTCCAAGATCAAGATCAAGGAGCTGGCAGATTTGGTGTCTGGTGAGGGCCCACATCCTAGCTTGTAGACAGCTGCCTTCTCACTGTGTGCTTGTGGGGAGATCTCTTTCTTTTTCTTCTTATAAGGACACCAATCCCATCATGAGGGTCCCAGCTTCATGGCATAATCTAAACCTAATTACCTTTCAAAGGCCACACCTTCAAATATCATTACATTTGGGAAGGATTTCATAATGAATTTTGGGTGGGCACAAGCATTCAGTTCATAATGGTATAATGAATGAACGGAGTGTCAGTAGAGCATTGGGGCTCAACTCTCATGTCTATGAACAGATTACCTAACTTTGCTGAAACTTTTATGTTCATCTATAAGTGGTAATACTTATCTTAAGGATTGTCTTGACAGTGTTCATATTTGGTCAGCAAATGCTCAAGTTACTACTATTACTTCTGTTGTTATTATTGATACCAGTGTTTCTGCCATTTCTTATTCCCAAAGGAAGATAATAATCACAATAGACTTACTTTGAAGAATCTTAAGAGTTTCAAGGCTTTCCTAGAGTGATAATTTCCAACTTTTTTATTATTATTATTATTTAAAATACCTGCTCTACAGACTGCTAAAAACGAATGTAAGTAAGTTCTACATGCTGTCCTTGCCAGTAGGCAAACACATCCTGGAATGTCAAGTATTGACTTCTGTGTCAGTGCTATGCATTATGGCTTCATTCCTTTTTTAAAAATATATTTTTATTGATTTCAGAAAAGAAGGAAGAGGGATAGAGAGTTGGAAACATCAGTGATGAGAGGAAAGCATTGATTAGCTGCCTCCTGCACACCCCTTACTGGAGATTAAACCCACAATCCAGACATGTGTCCTGACCAGGAATCAAACTGTGACCTCCTGGCTCTGAGGTCAACACTCAAACACTAAGCCATACCAGCCAGACTAAACCCCTTGTTCTTAATCACTTAATTTTACAGGTTGATAGTTGAGTTCCATGAATGGAAGAAAGATAGCATTGGATCTGGTTGCTTACTCCTCAGAATGCCATTTACCAAAGGAAGCTAGGTAAAAAGCAATAAAGAAGCCCTTTCTGTTCTTGCAAGAGTCAGTGTTTCACAAATCTCTCCATGCTGATATTTTTATGAGTTCAACCTCTATGGTAGGTTTTTCTTTTCTTTTTTATTTGTTTTCTTTTGTTTCATTTTATGTTGGTGTTTTTGCCTTAGGAGAAAACTTGCCTTTTATATTATTACTACCATCTACTGGATGGCTGGGGCTCTCTTGATTATAAATACACTACCTTAATTACATCTGTACTTAATTGGAATTGACACAGTGATTGATCTTATAGACCTAACAGAAATGACCAGGAAATCTACTTCAAGCATCCATATAAATTTTTCAAAGTATACTGGGGAAAACATTTTTCATTGTGATAGAGTTCCTTCACAAAATAGCTTAAAGAACTCCCAGTTCTATCCCATTGAAGTAGAATAGACTTGCTCATACTACATTTGCATTTATGTCATTGGGTTGAGGGAATTTGTAGATGGGAAACTTACCTGGGTTGTCACCACCATTCTTTATCACCCTTAAGAAATGACCAATTTACTGGGCCAGCATAACTCACTGGTTGAGCATCTACCTATAAACCAGAGGTCATGGTTTGATTCCCTGTCAGGGCATCTGCCCGGGTTGCAGGCTCAATCCCCAACAGGGGTTGTTCAGGAAGCAGCCAATCAATGATTCTCTCTCATCATTGACGTTTCTATTTCTCTTCTTTCTTTCTCTCTGAAATCAACAAAAATATATTTAAAAAAATAAATGGCCAATCTCTAAGAAAGAAAAGGCATTCCAACAATTAAGTTCCAGAGGAGAGAAACTGACTAAAACTTTTGCTAAGTTTCTTTTCACCCAGTACCTTCGGGTTCCATGCAACTAATCAGTTGTGTTGAATTAATACCGAGGACATATTTTATGATTTCTCTTGACAATCTCTCACCAGATAAGATGAGAACTTACATAACCAGAAAAAGAAATTCAGAATACTGTTTTTAAAAAATATATTTTTATTGATTTCAGAGAGGAAGGAAGAGGGAGAGAGATAAAAACCTCAGCGATGAGAGAGAATCATTGATCAGCCTCCTGCACACCCCGCACTGGGGATTGGGCCTGCAACCATGCCCTTACTAGGAATCAAACCATGACCTCCTGGTTCATAGGTCAGCACTCAACCACTGAGCAATACTAGCTGGGCTCAGGATTCCGTTTTGACTGTGTGTGTGTGTGTGTGTGTGTGTGTGAAAGAGAGAGAGAGAGAGAGAGAGAGAGAGAGAGAGAGAGAGAGAGAGA
>JAAGEH010000041.1:31053859-31110137 GCA_011751065.1 Lasiurus cinereus | reverse complement strand
AGAGAGAGAGAGAGAGAGAGAGAGAGAGAGAGAGAGAGAGAGAGAGAGAAATAAAAATCCATCAGACAAACTTGGGCTCTACCCTAGGAATAAGGTGACAGGTGACTGGTCTGAGCCATTCCAGTTAGAAGAGCAGGTTGGGTTGTGAGGCATGTTCCCATCAATCAATGACTAACATGTTTTTCCCAAAGTTATGGGGAAACCACACAGCTATTAAACTACTACTCTAGAGCTAACTGGGTATTCATTGTACCTCCAGCCAAGTCTCTAGGGTCATGAAGAAGAGGAAACAGAAATTCAAATATGATCTCCACACATGCTGAAGTACCATCACCTGCTATTTTGACACCAATTCGTCAAGTTGTTCTTGACCCGTAAGTTCATCAGAATCATCTGGTTGACAGGTTAAAAAAGAAGATTCCCATGCTCCCCCACAAGATGTCTGATTTAGCAAGTCTAGGATAGGGTCTAGAAATTTGCAATTTTAATAAGAACTTGGAGTGTTTTTGAAGTGTGGTACGTAGACTTTTGGAAATACCAGCCTCTCACAGTGGCTCTGAAACTTGACTGTGCATTAGAAACACCTAATTAGTTTGTTAAAACACTGACTACTAGATCCAATGTCCAAAGTCTCTAATTCAGTAAGTCGGCCTTGAAGCCCAAGAACATGCATTTCTAACAGGATCTCATGTGATGCTCTTACTGATGCTGGGGACCACACCTGGAGAATCAATGGCCTACTGAAACCAGGATAGTTTCAAAACCTGTGTGCTAAAAAGACAGTTTACCCTTTGAGAAAAGAAAATAATCAAATGGAAATTTACTCAGTATCTGCTAGGACAGTGGTCGGCAAACTCATTAGTCAACAGAACCAAAATCAACAGTACAATGATAGAAATTTCTTTTGAGAGCCCCTTTTTTTAAACTTAAACTTATTCTAATGCACCTTCTTTAAAACTTGCACAGGCCGTGGTATTTTGTGGAAGAACCACACTCAAGGGGCTAAAGAGCTGCATGGGCTCGCAAGCTGCGGTTTGCCGACCACTGTACTAGGAGAAGTTACCTGGCAGAATAAAATGATATTTATTTTAGCCCAGTAGCAGTAACTTTTTATTGTATTCATGTTTTTTACAGATAGAAATCCAAAGGTCAGAGAAATTATTAGCTTGTTAAACTTCACATAGCTAGCTAATGTATTTTACAATAGTTTTTTTTCCTTTGAGTTTCTATGGTTATATATGCAGCAATTTAGAGTAGCCTTGGGCCCAGTAAGGAGGCTGTATTTTGTTATTTTCCAACTCAACCCAGACTTACCCGGCCTTGTTCAGTGGAAGAAAATGGCATTCATGCTACACATTTCCTGTTTCATTGCTGACATTGACCTCTTCAGAAACGAAGACATTCCCCTAGGAGAGAACCACCATACAATTAGCGAGTCTTCATCTTGCATTAATTTCATTAGTTTGTTCATTCATTCATTAGTTCACTTTAGTATTTACTGAGAATGACTGTGTTTGCTGAGCATTGTGCAAGTCATTGATATAATAGAAAGTTCTGCATTCTATTGATATAATAGAAAGTTCCAGTACATTAGAATTTGTATGCTTCCCTCTCCATGTTTCTTTGGATCTCAATCTCCCTATTGGCAAACTTTGGGAGTGAAGTTAGGTGACCTCCAAGTTTCCTTTATTTGGAACATTCCTAAATTCGGAACTAAATCCTCACAATGTGCCAAAGCCTTGAACTTGGGATGTATGTATTTAGAAGGAACATGGTGGATGTAGAAAGAAGTGGAGATAGAAGGAAGAATTTTTGTCTTTTAGAACTGGAAAATCAAAATGTGCACACATGACATCATTGGAGAAGATTGCAATTTAGCCTGAAACCCCAAGGTTAAGTCAGGTAGTCCATCTTCCTGTGGGGAAGTGATCAAGGGTGATGGGATATGAATTAGGGAGTAAGAAATGGAGAGGATTAGATTGGTAGAAAGAAAAGGGGGGAAATTCAGTAAGCGTGTGACCTCTGAAGCAGGAATGCCATGATTTCATAGCTCCTCATGGTCCGGAGTCCTCTTTTCTGTGCTGGTCACATCATCAGATGCCTCTGGGGTTGGGTGAACTATCTGCTTGTGAGTAGTATTGCAAGGATTAAAAAATGAAAATCTAGAGACCCCAGTGAAATTTGAATTTCAAATCAACAACTCAGTTTATAAAAGTATAAGCATGTCCCCAATATTGCATAGGGCATACTTATACTTAAAAATTAGGCATTATGTATCTGTAATTAAAATTGAATTGGCTATCCTGAATTTTATCTGGCTACTCAGTGCTATGGCTTACCCTTCAGAATCTGGGCATGCCCATGAATAGTGAGGGAGAGTAGTCTTGGCTGTTACTAACACTTTGGTTTTGTTTCTAATTCCTTGGCTGATGGCTCACTCAGAATGCCTAAATAAAGTTCTCTCTGGCCAGAGAACAGAAAGAACTCTTATCCCTTCCCTCTGCTGCTCACTGTCTCCTCAGACTAGAGTTGAAAGGATGCAGAACAGCCCTTGGAATCCCCTTCCCTCATGAGCCTGCTTATCACCAGGATTAACATAGAGCAGTTTGGCAGCATTAGATTCCTCTCAATCTCTCTTCTCCAGGGCCTTGGAGGCTCTTAGAAACACATGAAAATTTCTCTATTTGCTTTATCTTACCTTACTCTTATTCCCATCATTCTGCATCTCAATAGTAAGAGCGAGAGCTGCTGGAGGAGTAACTTTCTGATACTAGTTGTAGGGACTGGCTAGTTCAGTAGTTGGCAAACTCATTTGTCAACAGAGCCAAATATTAACAGTACAATGGTTGTAATTTCTTTTGAGAGCCTAATTTTTTAAACTTAAATTTCTAATGCCACTTCTTCAAAATAGACTAGCGCAGGCCATGGTATTTTGTGGAAGAGCCATACTCAAGGGGCCAAAGGCCTCATGTAGCTCTCGAGCTGCAGTTTGCCAACCATGGTTCTAGTTTAATTGTTTTTTATTTTTTTAAAAAGATCCCCTGGTTTTCCTGTCCTTTTAATTCTGTGCATCAGGTCATTGGGTTGGGATGAGCTTTTGTCTATTTCCCAGGTTCCCTGTGCACTAATCTTTGTCCTCACCTCCAAGTCCTCAGGCCATTGTGGATGAGTTCCACCTATCTTTTGGGTGGGCTCTCCTCAAGGACACCTGAGGGCTGATTGAGCAGCCTGAACACTGAGTTATCCTTTTTGGTGTGATGCAAGCTAAAGGTTTCCTTTGGGACATGCAGTAACAGCTGACCTTTTTTTTTTAATTAATATAAAAGTTTTTCAGTTACAGCTTACATTTAATATTATTTTGTATTAGTTTCAGGTGTACAGCATAATGGTTAGACAATCATATACTTTACAAAGTCTTTCCCTGAACACTGGAATGGACCAAGTGCCAGAACTCCAGGTTGGTAGATAAAATATGGCAACAGAAGAAGACCACAAAGGGTTCTGACTGACATGGCAAGATGTCAGGTGGAGAAGGCCCCATAATTCATGGAAGTCTTTCAGAAAATAGGACCCCAGCCAGACTCAGGTTCAGAATTAGGACCACTACTGAGAGGAAGAAGAAAAACATGAGGGTCACAGGGCCTAAAGGACCTGGGGATAACTTTAGATGAAAGAGGCCCAGTTACCTGGAAGGGCATAGTGGGCCTGGATCACAGAAATAAGAAAAATGCCCTCCCTTGGACATAGGGACACAATTTAAGAGCCACAGTAGAAGCAAATGATATGGGGTAATCAGAATCTTGTATTAGAATTGCTTCAATTCTACTTTTCAAAATCAGAATTGTTCCTTTGCATACCATGAAGCTGAGGCTGCAGGTGAAGTGGCCTAAGAAGGGGCAGGTGGGATAAGTGGGACCTGGACAGGGCCTGCCATTCCTATCAACCTCTCATGGGTTTCCAATATCACAGAAATTTAATGAATGTTTCAAGCATTCAAAATGATTCCCATTGGGTGGATCAGTCTAATCAGACTGGATTCCTGGAAAATCTATAAGGCAGAAAATTTAAAACTTCTTTCAGATTACAGAAACAGACAGATGGTTCTTATTAATAGAGGCTATTTACCTTCCTTTGTAAATAGGAACATTATCCTAGTCCACAGGTAAAGGGAGGAAATTAGGATGACCCTAGTGGAGGCCACTGAAGCCTGATGCAAGTTGAGTTAGGATACAGAGAGGTGTTTGCCAACCTATAGTGGTATCTGCTCTCCCCAGAATAAAATGGTCTTTGCACAGTCAAGGGCTGGCTGGAGAAACCCACATGGGCACTGACCCTGCAGAGGAGTACAGGGGAGGTGTTCTAGTCACAGGCCTGTGGGCCAAGCAGACTAGTCCCTGAAGTGGTGATGAAGCAAAATGCCCGCAAGTGCTTCTCCCGCCTGAGCTCCTGGATCAGCCTGCAAAGAAGCCAGCTGTGTCTCTGACTACACGTGACTGTTCTCAAGCTGTCTGGAGCGTGGAGTCATCCAAGCAGAAAGATCAGCCTATGGTTGAGTGGAGGTATAACAGAAATGCTTGGTGTCCAGCAATAGCTTAAAGGGCTGGATGAAGGACACAAAGGAAGGACAACAAGCATCTGCAATTTCCCAGAGAGGGGACAGAGGCCAGTGGTGCTAGAGGAAGCTCCATGCTTCTGAGGCTATTGATAGCAAGAGCTCTTGGCATCATCTATATGTATAGGATTTGTGGCAGCAACTAGTCGCCCTGGGCCTTGCCTTGCCTGCTCTGTCCTAAAAAAGCCACACAGCTAGCCCTGGATAGAAAGAGATCTCAGCTAATTACATACTCTAAGGACTTGGTTCAATATTTTTAAAGGTCCCTAACTAGACATTTACAAGTGAGAGTTCCCTTTGGGGCTGTTACTATGACTTACCTGGTTTATCAAGATTCTAAAAAAATGTATTGTAAGTGTTCCATATATTTATTCACATTCTAGGCCAACCAGCTATACCAGGTAACCCCCCTGGCTTGGCCCACCATGATGATGGCTGAGTTCTTTAGCTCTGGGATTGTTAGATAACAGACTTTTTGGTGTGAAATTCTGGAATTCAGAGTCACCATTCATCTTCTCATGCTGAATCACATCACTGCTCCAGACTGGAAAGAGTTAATTCAATGTCAGGAGATGCTTAGACTGGGAGAGGATATTATAGTAATAATCCTGAACACTTGCCTAAGACCTTTGACTTTTCAAATGTATAACAACACCTAATAGTTCTTCTTGATTCTTACCCAGAGGAAGTCAGGTTCTTATTATCTCAGTTGTTCTCATTGAGAAAACTGAAGACCAAAGGGCTTGAGTGACTTGCCTGAGGCCACATAGTTAGGACTCAGGTGGTTCAGTGCTCTTCTCAGTTCCTACAAGCTCAGACAGGGTCCAAGCTCTTGGTGGGTTGCTTGTTAAATTGTTCTTCACATTCTTCCCTTCAGTTGTTGAGAATATGTGAGCAGGGTTATTGGTCTCATGTTCCATCGAAACCTCCAGTGCTGCTGCTTCCCAAGGATTTCATTTCCTGAGCCTCTTCTTCACTCTTTCTCATTCACCCACAGCTTTAATTCTGGGTAAGAACCTTCATTTAAAAAAAAAATTCTTTATTGTTTAAAGTATTACATTAGTCTCCTTTTTCCCCCATTGACCTCTCCCCAGCTGGCACCATCCCCCAGCACATGCCCCCCACCCCCGCTGTCTGTGTCTATTGGTTATGCTCATATGCATGCATACAAGTCCTTTGGTTGATCTCTTATCCCCTCACCCCCTGCCTTTCCTCACAGGTTGGACAGTCCGTTTGATGCTTCTACGACTGGTTCTATTTTTATTCATCAGTTTATATTGTTCATTATATTCCACAAATGAGTGAGATCATGTGATACTTATTTTTCTCTAACTAGCTTATTTCACTTAGCATAATGCTCTCCAGTTCCATCCATGCAGTTGCAAATGGTAAGAATTCCTTCTCTTTTACCAGCTTAGTATTCCATTGTGTAGATGTACCACAGTTTTTTAATCCACTCATCTGCTGATGGGCACTTAGGCTGTTTCCAAATGTTAGCTATTGTAAATTGTGCTGCTATGAACATAGGGGTATATATATATCCTTTCTGATTGGTGTTTCTGTTTTCTTGGGATATATTCTTAGAAGTGGGATTGCTGGGTCAAATGGAAGTTCCACTTTTAATTTTTTGAGGAAACGCCATACTGTTCTCCACAGTGGCTGCACCAGTCTACATTCCCACCAGCAGTACAGAGGGTTCATTTTTCTCTGCATCCTCTCTAGCACTTGTTCTTTGATTATTGTTGGTGATAGCCATTATGACAAGTGTGAGATGGTACCTGATTGTCGTTTTGATTTGCGTCTCTTAGATGATTATTGACTTTGAGTATGTTTTCCTATAACTCTTGGCCTCTGTTTTTTTTTTTTCTCTCCAAAAAGTATCTACTTAGGGCCTTTGCCCAGTTTTTGACTGGACTTTCTGTCTTCCTTTTGTTAAGTTGTATGAGTTCCCTATAAGTTTTGGAGATTAAACCTTTATCAAAGATAGCTTTGGCAAATATGAAGAACTTCTTTTTTTATATAAGCTCTTACTCTGTGATAGACACTAGTGTTCATTTTTTACTAATTCTAACTCATAACAATGAAGGAAAAACTGTCATCTCCATTTAACAAGTCTAAACCAAGGCCAGGGATATTGAGTAGTTGCCTAAGATCCCATAGCAAGAAAGTGACAGATTCAATTTAAGCTATGTACTTTCGAAGCAGTTGTCTTAATCACAACGGATTAATCTAGATAGTGATTCTCAAACCATAGTGTGCAGAAGAACCTCTGGAAAGTGTATCAAAATCCAGATTCCTTTCAGTCTGATTCAGTAGATTTGGGGAGTGAGGCCTAATAATTTACATTTATAATGAGTAATGCTGCTGCTGTTGGAGATCTCAAAGTGTGAGATTTGGGTTTTAATACAGTGGGGCCGCGGTCAGCAAACTGCAGCTCTCGAGCCACATGCGGCTCTTTGGCCCCTTGAGTGTGGCTCTTCCACAAAATACCACGGCCTGGGTAAGTCTATTTTGAAGAAGTGGCATTAGAAGAAGTTTAAGTTTAAGAAAATTTGATTCTCAAAAGAAATTTTGATCATCGTACTGTTGATATTTGGCTCTTTTGACTAATGAGTTTGCCGATCACTGACTAGGGAATTCCAGTGTAGCTGCTTGAGAATAAGCTGGGTGAGTTTTTAAAGAATGACTCCAGGTCTCCATTTCTAGGTATTTTTGATGTAATAGGAATTTGTGACTTTGCAGAGCCCCAGTGGAAATTCTGACATGCCGCCAGGGTAAGCTCCTGGTGACAGTCTTCCATGGAGAAAATTAGTGTAAGAATTAGTCCACCTACACAGAGTTGTCACCTAGCACAAATGAAACCAATGTGAAAGTGCTTTGCAAAGATCAAGTTCTATTTAGAAGCACTTGATTGTGATTGTTAAGCAGTTTGTTGAGGATTTTGCAGTTGAACTAGCCTGCTTTTCATTCTAGCCCTCCATTTCCACCTGTAAACCCTCATCGCTAGATGGGAATAATAAAAGTGTTCTCATAGACTCCTTGAGAAGTAAAGCTTTAATAGTGTTTAGCACATAGTAAATGCTCAAGGAAGTTTAACTTCAAGTAACTTAAAAATAACATATTGGTTTTTGGCTGTCCTTTCTTTCATGCTGACAACTGTGTTTGTAATCTGATGAATGCACCTTGATAGACCTCCTCCTCACTTCCTAAAAGTGCATCTGTTTCTTGAACTAATCCCACTCTTTATGTCATTTGTTATATGTTGGCATCTCTAAATATTTCATTTATCTAATCTTAGAAAAATAATAATATCTTTGTCTCTATTTGGAATTTCACAGAACACTTTAATATACAGAGTGGATAAAAGTAGTATTACAGTTGTTTCTATGGAAAATAATGCAATAATCCTATCTAATAAAAGAGTAATATGCAAATTGGCTGTATCTCTGCTACACTGCCAGCCATGCCCACCAGCCAATCAGGAGTGAGTACATAAATTAGCCCCAACCAAGATGGTTGCAGCCACAGAGAAAGCAGGAGGAAGGCTTGGGTTTCCCTGGCAATGGAGGAAGCCAAGCTTTCCACACACTGTGGCCAGCCCAGGCCTCCACTCAATGCTACAAAGTTTCAATTACAGGAGATAAATAAATTCCAACAAAAATGGTGACAGCCACGGAGCTGGAGAGAGCATGAGACTAAGGTTGTCCCCGGTGATGGAGGAAGCCAAGCTTTCTGCAGCCCTGGGCTGCCTTGGCCTCTGCTTAAGGCTACAAAGTTTCAATTATGGGAGATAAATAAATCCCAACAGAAATGGCTGTGGCCACAGAGCAAGCAGGAATCTTGGCTCCACTTCAGGCTACAAAGTTTCATTGTAGAAGATAAATAAATCCCAGATACCAGGGCCTCTGCTTGGGTCGTTGGGGGGTGTGGCTGGCCTGCAAACTACCACAGGCCTCTCTCCCAGGCTGCCCCACACCCCAAGGAAACCCCCATCCTGTTCTGGGACACCCTTCAGGGCAAAGCAGCAGGCCCCCACTCGTGCACCAGGCCTCTATCCTATCTAATAAAAGAGTAAAATGCAGATTGACCATCATTACAACACACATTGATGGCTGCCCCCATGTGGTCAAAGATCCTGCCCCCATGGGGACACAAGATGGCCACCACAAGATGATCTGCAAGGGAGGGCAGTTGGGGGTGATCAAGCCTGCAGGGGAGGGCAGTTAGGGATGACCAGGCTGGAAGAGGAGAAAAGTTGGGGGGACCAGGCCTTCAGGGAGGGCAGTTAGGGACAAATAGGCTGGCAGGGGAACAGTTAGACATCAATCAGGCTGGCATGCAGAAGCAGTTAGGGGCAATCAGGAAGGCAGGCAGGTGAATATTTGGGAGCCAGCAGTTCTGTATTGTGAGAGGGATGTCCGACTGCCCGTTTAGGCCTGATTCTACTGGGATCTGGCCTAAACGGGCAGTCAGACATCCCTCAAGGGATCCCATATTGGAGAGGGTACAGGCTGGGCTGAGGGACACCCCCTCACTCCTCATGCACAATTTTCATGCAGTGGGCCTCTAGTTAACCCTATCTAATAAAAGAGTAATATGCAAATTGACTATACCTCTGCTACACCCACCAGCCAATCAGAGCAAGCATGCAAATTAACCCAGCCAAGATGGCTAAGGCCACAGAGAGATCAGGAGGGAGGCTTGGGTTGCCCCTGGCAATGGAGGAAGCCACGCTTTCAGTACACCCTGGCTGCCTCTGCTAAGGCAACAAAGTTTCAATGGCTGTGCTAGTAGAAGGCTTGGCTCAGCTCCAGGCTACAATGTTTCAATTGTAGAAGATAAAGAAATCCTAGATACCAGGGCCTCCATTTGGGTTGCCTGGAGGCATGGCCAGTCTGGAAACCACCATAGGCTCTTTGCCCAGGCCACCTCACGCCCCAAGGGAACCCCCACCCTGATCCAGAACACCTCGCCTATGCACCAGGCCTCTATCCTATGTAATAGAAGAGTAATATATAGATTTACCATCACTCCAACACACAAGATGACTGCCCCCGTATGGTAAAAATCCTGCTTCCATGTGGACACAAGATGGCCACCACAAGATGGCCAGCAGGGGAGGGCAGTTGGGAGGGCCCAGGCCTGCAAGGGAGGGAAGTTGAGGGTAATCAAGCCTGCAGGGAAGGGCAGTTAGGTGTGACTAAGCCTGCAGGAGAGGGAAGTTAGGGGTGACCAGGCCCACAGGGGAGGACAGTTAGGGGAAAACAGGCTGGCAGAGGGGCAGTTAGACATCAATCAGGCTGGCAGGGGAGTGGCTAGCGGGTGATCAGGCTGGCAGGCAGAAGCGGTTAGGGGCAATCAGAAAGGCAGGTAGGTGAGCAGTTGGGAGCCAGCAGTCCTGGATTGTGAGAGGGATGTCCGACTGCCCATTTAGGCCTGATTGTATCTGGATTGAGCCTAAAAGGGCATTTGGACATCCCTCAAGGGGTCCCAGATTGGAGAGGGAGCAGGCAAGGCTAAAGGACATCCCTCTCCCTGTGCACGAATTTCATGCACTGGCCTCTAGTAAATAATAAAGGATAAACTGTTTTGTGTACTCACAACTGTAAATCTATTTTTTCCCACCCCTGTACATTGTTTCTGTGGAATATGAGGAGGAGGAGGAGGAGGAGGAGGAGGAGGAGGAGGAAGAGGAGGAGGAGGAGAAAGAGGAGGAGCAGGAGGAGATGGAGGAGGAGGAAAGGAACTGTTTTGTGTACTCACAACTGTAAATCTACTTTTTCCCACCCCTGTACATTGTTTCTGTGGAATATGAGGAGGAGGGGAAGGAGGAGGAGGAGGAGGAGGAGGAGGAGGAGGAGGAGGAGGAGGAGGAGGAGACGGAGGAGGAGGAAAGGAAGATGGTGATGATAGGTCCTTTTTACCAGTGGGACAAAGAAGCCATAAAGAAAGAAAAATTGATTTGCAACATATCCTCCCAATTCTAAATGTCAGGGACAGGACTTAGTGCAGTCCAGTCCACATACCTGGGTTAGACTACAGAGTGAAATATTTTATCTGTTGAGTGTATTTCCCTGCAGATACATTTTGGTCATTTCCTCTCCCTTCTTCTCCCCTCACAAATATACTGTTAGAATTTTTAAGTTGAATTTCAATATGTTTACTGATTAGTTTTTGCAATATTGAAACTTTTTATCCAAGAATGTAGTTTGATTCACCAGTTGCCAATTCTTGTACATATCCTTTGCTCAAGCTTTATAGTTTGCTTTAATGCATGAAATACATGTTTCTCATTAAGTTTACCTTTAGGTAGTCTATAATTGTATACTTAGTTACATAGGCTTGTTTTTCTCATTTTATTTTCCAGTTGATTATTGCTGATGTTTAGAAAATTTATTTATTTTGTAAATCTATTGATTTTGATTACTATTTAAAAGCAGTTAGGTACCTTAATCTAAACTCTATTAGAAGAAAACAGTTTTTCAGTAGATTCTCTTGGACTTATAAGCAGAAAAGATTCTATTATTTTCAGATACAGTGGTACCTCAAGATACGAGTGCCCTAACATACGAGATTTTTGAGATACGAACCGTCGAGTGAGCGAATTTTGCTTTGAAATACGAGCAACATTTGAGATAGGAGTAATCGCTCGGATCAGCTGGCTGCACACGACCTACCGGTTTACCGCGACTCGAGCCTCTCATAGTTTCCCACGCCTCAAGGTTAAGGAACGAATTAAACTAGTATCTTGAGGTACCACTATAATTTTTTTTTCATTCTAGTTCTCCATTTTCAATTGTAGATGAGAACTAGAGGCCCAGATTTTTGACTCTATATCAACATTCAAGTAATTTTTGCCCTTTCCAACAATTTAATATAAACCATTTACTTTTTTTATTGCTTTAGTATGGTTACTTTTGTAGAATTTGAGACAATGAGGAAGTTGGCTTAGATTTACTTCTTATTGGCAAGATTAAATATGATTTGAAGATTAAGCCACATGAAAGGAGTTAAACTTTGTGTCTTGCAACAATATCTAAAACAAGAACTTTTGAAGAATTTTTTTTACTTTTATAGGTGTCAAAATATATACTTAGTTATACCATGTAAGCTTATTTAACCTTCTATAGGAAACAGAGAGGTTACAATCTCCACATTTAAGTAGCTAGTCCATTGGCTTGATTGAAGGAAGACCAGCAGAAGTTATTTCTGGAGCAGTAAAATAAAATTCACTGACTGAAATTAGTTTACTGGCTGAAAATAAATTCACCAACACTGAATATGACCAGGCTTGCCTATTTTTTTTGCATTGTAATAATTAGTATGCTTTTCATAAATTTAAAAAGAGCATGATTGTACATCACTTTGTCTTCTATAGTCTTTGGGTCAAGACTTATGACTGTAAAACTTAAAAAGAATAATTATTTCTGTTGATAAGAAATATTTAAATATGTAATCACATCAAAGCATAGAAAGTAGAATGTTAAAATATAAAGTTCATTTAAAAATGGAGAGTTTAATTGAGGACACAAGCTCTGAGAGCTGAAGTAACTTAGGGGGCAGTGATAGATAAGAAGTCGAGGCCAGATTTCTTGCTTCTATCTTTACCAATATTCAGACAATTTCTAACTCATATCTTGTAGGTAATTACCATTTTGTTGATTCAAAATATGATTAATTTCATTAATGATCCTTGATGGTCTCCAGGTTTGCTGAATATTCATAACTTCAAGCAGCCATACTTCACAGACCATTGTACTTTGACTGTATATTTACAGTTCCCAAAGTTACCCCTCCAGGACTATGAACTTTAGTCTAGGCCCTTTCAGATCATGCCAGTCTATATATATTCCTCTGGAGAGTGAAGATGCAAAAGGATTATCTTGTTCTACACAGAGCACAGAACGTCTGTAAAAAGAACCACCTTTCTCCCCATGTCACAGGTCAGTTCTACCTGCTTATGTTTAGTGGAAACACAATAGTGTTATAAGCACAATTATTAGTTATCTTTGGACATTCTTAACTAATCTCTGAAAATCAAGCCAAAAACAAACTACCTCTGCCTTATTAGATTAAAAAAATGGCTGCCAGACCTATATTTATTTAAAAATCCTCATAGCAGACATTGTAGGTTGACTCATTCCAACTTTCTTTTAGCTTTTCTTAGTTTGTCTTAGTGTTCTTAGGCTGTGCAGACTGGGAAGCCAAAGTCTACATTTGCCAGACTTCCTTGCAGCTAGAATACAGACAAATAGCTTTAATTCTACCAATTAGAGCCATACCATGTGTGACCTGGATAAATAAGAGGAAGCAGCTCTACAAAGGAAAATTGGATCTTCTGTGTCTGAAGACTTTTTCTCAGATAGCAATGGCAAAGGTTTTGAATTTCAGTCTCAACAGTGGTCAGTGCCTAGAGATGAAGAGTGGTATTTCACTGTAATAGTCCAGGAGTGTAGTTGGGTCTTATTTCTGGCTGCTTTGGTTCTGGCTATGAATGAACCAGCCTGGGTCCCTGATTAATTTGAAGATCCTATTATCTTAATATTTTCCTTTATCCCATTCTGCTTAAGTTGTTAGACTTGACCTCTTGATTACAACTGAGAATCACAATTTATATACTCTTAACTATTCATATATACATAAAGAGGTAATATGCAAATTTTTCCGGGACTCTGTAACTGTCACAAGGAGACAAATTTTCATTTTACCTCTTGATAGGCTTTGCATGAGCTGCGGGGGAGGGGACTGCTGCACGGTGAGGCATGCCATGGATGGCGCAGTCAAGAAGCAGGCATGAAGAGAGTAGGGCAGAGTAGGCCCACAGAGAACAGGAAGCAGGGCCTGCCAGTTGCCAGTGACAATAAGGTCTGAAGAGAGCAGGACAGAGCAGGGCCTGCCAGTGTTGTAGTGAAGAGCAGGTCTGAAGAGGGCAAGGCAGAGCAGGGCCCTCAGAGAACAGGAAGCAGGGCCTGCCAGTCACCACGGCGACTACGATCTGTGAGAGCAGGGCGAAGCAGGCCTGCAGACGGAGCAGAAACAGAGAGGCAGTGGGGCATGCCCAGGCTGCCACCATTGGGAGACAGCGTCCCAGCAGGTCCACCACCTCTGTGCATGTGCTACAGAGGAAATACCTTTTCTTACAGCTCATTGGCTAAGCTCCCTGTATGCCACTCACAATGTTCTTGATAACTTTAGTAATAAGAATCCAAGAAAGTGATCTATGTTTTTTTCTACCTTACTCTTGGAGGAAAAAAACGAAGGTCCGCTGCTGGAGGGGCTAAGAAATGTCACATCCTGCCTTAGCAAGTTTGCCTCAGTGGACAGAGCCTCGGCCTGTGGTTTGCAGGGTCCAGGTTTGATTCTGATAAAAGGCGTGTACCTAGGCTGCAGGCTCCTTCCTGCCCAGAGCCCAGGTCAAGGCTCATGCAGGAGGCAACCAATCCAAGTAACCCTCTCACATTGATGTTTCTCTCTGTCTTTCCCTCTCTCTTCCATGCTCTCTAAAAATCAATGGAAAAATATCCTCAGGTGAGGATAAGGAAAAAAGAAAGAAAGAAATATTATATCCTGTGAAAGAGACATCTGGATCTTGAAAATGCCTAAAGAAAGTTGTCTTTTTTTCATGGTGAAGGGATTAGAGTCCGTGTTGATGACAACACCTTGGTGGCTGTGGTGGCCAACAGTGGCAGCACCAGTGGAGTGATGGTGGTGGCGTCTTCCCCTGATCAGCCTGCAGAGGGAGGCCAGACTGCAATTTAGGCCCACCGGGAGCAGGCCTAAGCCATCAATAGGACATCTCCTGAAGGCTCCTGGACTGTGAGATGGGGCAGGCTGGGCTGAGAGATCTCCCTTCCCAGTGCACAGATTTCATGCACTTGGCCTCTAGCCTATTTATAGAAAAGGCTAATATGCTAAGTGTCCCACCACATGCCTGACTGGTTGCTATGATGTACACTGACTACCAGGGGGCAGATGCTCAATGTAGAAGCTGCCATGGCACACACTGGCCATTTACAGAGAAACAGTAGTGTGGACCTGGTGCCTACAAAGCAACACTTGGCTTCCTCCAAGTGGGACACAGGCCCCACCACCACCCCAGAGCAACAGCCCACCAGATCGTAGCCAACATTGCCATGGCACAAAATGCAGCCCACAGCCCAGCCTACCCCAGCAATGGTGGCTGTGGGCACTGGGTAATTACATCACGTAGCAACACCTGGCTTTGTCTCCCTAGCACCTAGCTTCCTTGCAGTTTCTTCAGCCCAAGAACATGACTTGCTTTATAAAAATTTTACAATTTAACCAAATGTCTGTGAAATGTTTTCCAAAACTTCATCTGAAGTCTTGGAGTAAGTAGATAGGAGACTTGGTTGAATCCTATTTACTTTTCATTAGCCATAAAACAGTAATTTAGAAAGCTTAGAACTTGACCGACTGAAAAGAAGTAAGAAATGGTGAACCTTGAAAATGACTTTAGGATTTCTTACTGCACAGAATATAGTCAAACACCGCTGCAGTTAAATATTGCACCCTTTGTTTGCCCTACAATAATAATCTGCTTTGTGTTGATATTTACTTCTGTGTTGCTGACAATTACCTGAAAGAGAAGTTGGGGTGCTTCACTGGCCTGGAAAAAGTTTAGCTAAATCAGAAAGCAGGTCTAAATAAGCAAATTTATTTTATATATATTTAAAAGGCTAAGTTGACTCACACATGCATGATACATATAAAGCTCTCACTGGCAACAATCACACATCTGTGTTTCCATCTGTCATTGTTGATCATGAATTGGGTTGATACTTCTATTATAGAGAAAGGGTGAATAGCGATATTAAACTATTTCTTCTAGTTAATTTCCTTTCAATGTGCATGAATTTGTGTACTGGGCCACTAGTAATAATAATAATTAAGGTAATATAGAGTGTGTCTATGTAACACTATTTTACCAAAATAGTATTATAATGTATCTAGCCTATTATGTACCAGAAACTCTTTAAGGTGCTTTGCATGTATTACTTTGTCAAATTCTCACATATATCCCTAGGAGTTTAGTACATTATTCCCATTATACAGATGAGGAAAGGCATATATAGGGAGGATAAGATGCCTAGGATCACAGAGAAAACAAGGGAGAGAAGTTCAGATTTAAACCAAGGGTCTATAGACTTTCCTTCTTGGGGCTCTGTTACCTGCCAATTTTATGAGATAGGTATTATTTATTATTATTATTACCATTTTACAGATGCGAAGGTGAGGTACATTCTGAAAGATCCACTGACAGCAGTTGTACAGCTGATAAGTAACTAGATCCAAGATCGCCCAACTCCACATCCAGGGGACTTTTGGCTCTGCCCCAGAGCTGGTCAAAGTCTCACTCTACTGCTCATTTGTCCACACATTTATTCAGGCTGTCAATTATTTATGCACATCTTCATTCATCAAGCTGTATTATTCCTGGGAAAGCACTCCAGGCTTTTCTATTTTTGGAAAAAATATGGAGCTCTTAGCTCCAGGGTCTCTTCCCATAGTGTGCTCAGACTCACACCTCATTTCCTTTGGGGTCCTATAGAGGTGTACCATGGCCCATAAAAAATACCATCTCTGCTCATATTTCATGATTTTTGCAAATTAATGATCTAAGTAAAATGGACCATTGCCCTTAAAAGTGTGCAATAAAAAATGATAATAAATGCCAGGCTGAGGATCATAATGGAAAAACAACTGTTTGGGGTACTTTGCCATGGTACAGTTCCCAGCCTGAGTGCTTTAAGTGGAGTTGACTGGATTTTGGGGGGGTTCCATGTTCAATGCCTTGAGTCTTCACACATGGCTGGATGCTAAATAAGAACTGCCTGTGAAGTCAGAGAAGGCTTAAATCTGAGGCCTGCCAATAGGCATAACAATTAGATAGTGACCCAGAAATTCTTGGAAGAGTGATTTTTGAGCTACCTTCTATCTCCTTGAGGTCTCCTTTCCTTCCTGCCTGCCTTCCATGACTTCTTGGTAGAAAACTGGAAGAGCTGGGATTTTTGCCCCAGAAAGGTTTAGGAAAACAAAAATTAACTGCTGTAGCTTTGAAAAATAAACTACTCTGTGAGGCAAGGAAAAATCGAAGATCTTGAGAGAAAAATGAAGCCACAGTTTCAATTATAACTGTTACCAGGTTTAGATCCAACTTTGGGCCAAAGTGTCATCCAGACAGATGTTCTTGCAATTTTGGTTTCCATAATAATTGTTGTATTTGTGAAAATATTTTAACATCTCAGCACTTTACTAGGCCTCAAATTCTAGAAGATTTTCCAGGTCGGGCAGAAACCATTTGCACCATCTCACCCAGTGACCTCTTCCATTCTTCTGGGGCTTATGGGGCTCATTAAACTTGCGGATCCAATTGTTGCGTAATGAAGTATTGATTTCCTAAGAAATCCTGTAACATTTTCTTCTTAATAACTCACATTTACAAGGAATCCACCCCAGAACTTTTATAGAGGATTAGCCACCTATTGCCACTTGAATGAGACACTTAGTACTTTAGTTAAAAGTTAAACAACATTAGAACATAGTTTCAGTTCTCAGAACTGCAGATCAGCTGCACATTTCTTACTAAGGTTCCCACAGTGTCCTAGTTCAGATTTTAAAATAATTTTGATATATGTTATAAGCCATTCTAAAAATTCCATTTAATGTCAAATTGAATTATCTTCCCACAGCTGATAAGGACTTCAGTTTTGCTTGGCAATGGGCTAGCTAATTTGCTGAATTACCTCCTATAGACAGTTTTCATCTGTAAAAGCACCAAAAACAAGAACAATCCACAATTATAAAATGAAATTTTTCCTAAAGTCGAAGAAATTTTCAAGTACAATTTAAAGATAATTTTTCCTGTGTAGATGACTGAAGTTATTTAATCCTCCAAATGGACAAAGGTTATGATGACTGGATGTATTCATGATAGGAAAGCAAAGATTTATAAACAAGCCATCTGAACAAGATGTTTTTTTTTTTTACGTGTTTCTGTTTTACTCCTGTTGAAATTAAGGGAGTGCTTTGCTTTCGTGTCCTTCAAGCATTCTGTTGAAATTGTCTCCTGAATGTGTTGAACTTAGCTTTGAGGAGGACTTCAGAAACAGGGTGCTAATGTCAATACAGTACCACCCAACCTGGACTCCATTTCCAATCATACCACTGATAAGCTCTGCCATGTGAAAATAGTGCCTGCCTTTGGCTGTATGTTCCATCTCTGCTCTTTGGGCAGCAACTTGGCCTTGAAGTCAGGTAGACCATGGTTCCACCTACTCTTTCTGTATCTCCCAGGGAGAGTAGGAGGCGTTTATTGAATCAAACAGAAGATTTTTATTTTGCTCCTCCTATGTCTCAGTCTTGGGTTGAATGGAGTATGGAAGAAGCAGAGTTGAAAAGGAGGCATAGCTCTTCTTAGGTCACTGACAATAAAAATACATCAGAAACATTCATCAGAAAGGATATACAGTGGTACCTCGAGATACGAATTTAATTCGTTCCGTAACCTTGAGGCGTGGGAAACTATGAGACGCTCCAGTTGCGGTAAAGTGGTGGGTCGTGTGCAGCCAGCCGATCCGCGCAATTACTATCTCAAATGTTGCTCGTATTTCAAAGCAAAAATCGTTCGCTCGATGGCTTGTATCTCAAAAATCTCGTATGTTAGGGCACTCGTATCTCGAGGTACCACTGTATGCACCCCTATGTTGACAGCAGCACATTTTACAATAGCTAAGATTTGGAAACCACCAAAGTGCCCATCAGCAAATGAGTGGATTAGAAATCTGCAGTACATCTACACAATGGAATACTATGTTACTGTAAAAAAGAAGGAATTCTTACCATTTGCAACAGCATGGATGGAACTGGAGAGCATTATGCTAAGCAAAATAAGCCAGTCAGAGAAAGATAATTATCACATGATCTCACTCATTTGTGGAATATAATGAACAACATAAACTGATGAACAAAAATAGAACCAGAATCATAGAAGCATCAAGCAGACTCTCCAACTTATGAGGGAAGGCAGGGGATGAGGGGGTAAGAGATCAACCAAAGGACTTGTATATATGAATATGAGCATAACAAAAGGACACAGACAGGGGCAGGAGGGACATGAGAGTCTATGATGGGGAAGGGGCTGGGGAGAAGTTAATGGGGGGAAAGGAGACTTACGTAATACTTTAAACAGAATTTAAATTAAAAAAAAGCATGTCAAAGACATGTGCACAGATAATCTATCATACATAACTATGTAGGTAGAGTTTTTGTTGATACTATTTCATTTGCCTGAAAGGCCTTGCCATTATTTCTTCAATCAACTAACTTGATGGAGCTTAAATCCTTCTCTTTCCAGGAAGCTTTCTCCAAATATAATACTCACAGCTTCACCATTTTTCCAGAATATGTTGAAATTATCTTTCCATGGGTCTGACTCGCTTATTAGAATCTGTCCCCGCCCCCCTTACCACCACACACACAAATAAGGATTAGTTGAGTTACTTTTCATATCCCAGGGTATAATATCTATCTTTTAATGGTATTAGATAAACACTTGTCAGAGAGTTATGCCATGGTCTCCCTGGATTCAAGGCCAGTGCCAAGTTGCTGCCCATCATCTCTGTCCATCTGTAGCACACAATTTTCCTAATGATCAGATGTATATAATTACTTCAAATTATAGTTATTTGGTTATGTGTCATCTCTTCTAATAGACTGAAGAGTTAGTGATGCTTTGCAGCAAAATGACACATGTTTGAACCCTTCCCCACCACTACTGGCCAAGGAATTTAGGCATTTTATTAGGATAACAATATTAAATTCATAGGATTGTTATGAAATTTAAATGACAGGGAAAGTGCTAACACAGTTTGACATACCGCATATGTTCATTATATGTTATTCTCTATGACCGTGGTTTCATTGATGGAAGGAAAGTATTTTGAATTATATACTTTGCACACATAACTTAAATTTTTAAAAATGTGAGTGAAAATATATGAAGTCAAATTAATTATATAGATAATTAATATAATGGAAGTTCAGAGAAAGGAGATCATTGGGGGAGCTGTAATGCTAATCAAATATGTATGAAGGGAGAGATGAGTTAACATTGAAGGTTACTTGGGATTTCCAGTGATCACACACTAAGAAGAATAATGACCCCTTTTCGAGAATTTATTTTGTGCCAGGCACTGTACAGACTACTCTATGTGTATTGTTTAATCTTCACAATAACCCTATAAAACAAGTATTATTATAATTACTACCATTTCACAGAGAAGGAAACTGAAGCTCTTAGAAAATGAATTATTTTTCAAGTTTATGTAGGTAAAGTATTAGTCAGTTATTGCTATAATATGTTGTATAATAAACCATACCAAAATTCAGTAATCTGAAATTATAATCATTTTCTCTCATGCTCATAGGTCTGTAGTTGGCTGTAATTCAGCTGGGCTAGGCTGCTCTCCAGGTTCCTCTCTCTGGGCCTGGCCTTTAACTGCTATATCTACCATATCTTCCTTGGACTGTGGCTACATGGTACATGTTATCTGCATCATATGACTCCTTCTGGGGCTGAGGCTGAAGGAATCACAATTAACTGGACATGTTTATCTCATGATGTACCACAGGAGCACAAAAGGGTAAACCAGACTCTGCAAGTACATTTCAAGTCTCATGTACTGATATCCCATTGACCAAAACAACTCACATGGCCAACTCTAAATTCAAGGCATAGCAAGGAAGTCCATGCTATCCACCTTAAGGTCATGGCAAGGGTGTGAATGTGTCTGTCTATAACAAGAATGTGAAGAATTGGGATCAGTAACCCAGTTTCATTGGTAATAACTGACAGAGCTAGTATCTAATCAATTTCTGTTCAATTTAAAAGCAAAAAAATCTTATTGTCTATCATATACCATCTCTAAAGAGATAAAAGGGGTTTCGGGTAGTGGAATAGCACACAAAGACATGTGAGAAGGAGAGTAAGGAGCATTCAGTCTGGAGCAAAGGGAGCAATGAAAGCACTGTCTGGCCAGAATGCAGAGTCCTGAAAGCAGTAAGTAAAATGCATAATTTAGTCAATACTAATACTCCTGACTCTGTTAGTATACCAATTGTGAAAATCTCAGATATCCCTAGGTGAGTGGCAAGTATTTGTTTTGATTTTCAAAGTGTTGTTGGTCTCTGCTAGTCTATATGGTCCACTTTTGTGAATTAGAAAATGATTCCCTATATTTATCAGCATCCCAGTCAGAAAAAGAAGAGTTAAAGAATTCAAATGATCAGAATTGAATAAAAGACCATTTACAAAGGTGTGACCAGAGGAAAGGGAACCCACAAGGGTTGATGGGGCACTCATCAACCAGCAGGGACCAGCAGCAGTGAAAGCTGAAGGACTAAGGAGGTAACAGTGTTATTACAACCCAGTGGGAGCTGGGGCTGCCAGGCAGTATCATAGGCACTGTCAGAACCACAATGGGACAGGGATGAAGACTGGTGCAAGGGAGCAGGGAAGGGGAAGGGTGGTGATGGAGAAAATAAATAACCAGGCCTCTCTTTTTTCCCACTTTTTCCATCTCCTTCTGGTGATTCTAGTTGACCAAACTCCACTGGAGTCCAGAAGATAAGAAAGTGTCAAATGCATTGTATGGAGGCCACCACCTGGGGCACAGAGCAGAGCAAAGAAAAACAATGATTGGGGAGGAGGAAATGGAGAATAATCAGCACATTACCCCCAGACCTAGAAAATTAAAAAAAATTGCTCTGGGCAGATGCAACTGCAACAATGAGTGGCTTAGCCATAGTACCCCATTGAGAAACATGTCCAGCACAGGCGTTCATGTCTTAGTGAGTGGAGGCCAGCCTGGACTTTAATCTCTATTTACCTCCTAGGCTAGGTGCCTTGTTGTGGGGAAGTTGTACAGAGTATGCAGCAGCCCTGTCTACACCAATCTTCACTTGCATATCTGACTATTAGCAGAGGAAGTACATAACCCCAAATGTAGTTGTGGTAGAAAGCTGGTAAAATGAGTCCCCAAGGAATCCACGATAGCTGAGCTTCTATCATTAATGGAGTGAAATATACTTTGATATCTTATCTCCATCTACTGAATCTCATTTCTCCATACAAGACACTACTGCCTTGGACTTCCCTGGACTCTATGTAGCCTCAGGTGATGGGCAAGTCTCCTGCGTTCTTTCTGGGACCAGATCCCCTTTTCCTTTCACAGGTCAGATCATAGCTCTGAGGACCTCCAGTGCATATGGAGGAGTCTCCATCTATCCTTGCTGGTACTCACATCATTCAAAATTCCCCATAGTCTTGGAATAAATTAATGCATCTTTCTCCTGATATTATAGAGCCATTGGTTTAAAAGGTTTGAAGAGGGAAGAGCTAAGTTCATACCTACAAAATGATTATTATCCTTAAGTCTTCCCTAATCTGCACAAACAAGACAGCCTGGCTTTTCTGGGAGTGATCACATACCTGCCTAAGTTCTCAGGCTCCCAAGCTCTTTTAAAGGTAGGAGTGTCCCCGCCTGTCCTTTTTCTCATTATTTCAAAAACTTTGCCCTTGGCTGGGCCCATTGGTATGTAGAACTATCTTGCTGAATCCTCATTCTTTGCCACAAGGAAAAAAAAGTTTATTGGGTAGCTTCACTATGAATTACTTGCAAGAATATATTTTTCTTGAACATTATAATTATTCTTATTTAATTATTTATTCAATCCAACATGAATGAGTTTCTGCCATGTACCAGGTACTCGGGAAATAAAATAAAGGTTTTTGTCCTCACAAACACACAGAAAGTATGTCTTAAGTCCCAGATCTTTGAGCTGAGAAAAGCTTAGAGTTCTACTGTTAGATTCTTACTTTTCAGCAGCTAAGCTATCTTTACTTTACAAATGACCCATGGGAGGGTCAGAGAGTCCAAAGTTTACCATGCCCAATGCCTCATATAGCTGGTTAGTGGTAGATAGGAGGCTAACATGTTGCTCTTTCTCCCTTGTCAAGATGTTCTAGTTAGCAGGGATGTGCTGAGAAGTTCCCATTGCCTGGATGGGAATTATTAGAGCCGGTGTCACCTCATTCACAAGTGGAACCATAAACCAGCCATTCTTGTTGAACATTACATTGGTCTGTAACACTGCTGGATTTCGTGGGAAAACCTGAAAGTCTGAATTTGGTAGTGACCTCATTTTCAAAACCAACTCTAAGACCTGCAGAAAAAGGTTTCTGGCTTAGACACATTTCACGTACCTCACACTTTGGGCTATAGGGGCAATGGCTTTTAGACCAGGTGCCTCTGGACTAATTCCGGGCTTGGTTCATTTCTTGGCCAAGGGGAAGCATTTGATAACCTCTGACCTAGAATGAGGTCCTGGGACTAAAGGATACAGTCTTTGCTGAGAGATGACCAAGAGAGCTTGGCCTTCCCACCCAATAGACACACACTTGTACCCCAGTGCCCTTGAAACAAGAGCAGAATCCTGATCTGCATCCATGTGGTTATACTTAGTTACATAGCAGTGCAATTAATGCCACTTAATGTAAAGTGAAAACAGAATTTCTGCAGCTGCCAACTTCTTCCTGCTCAGCTAGTACTATATGCTGACTTCATTTATAAGTATTGTTTTCTTTTCATCATGCTGATTGCAGAAAAAAAATCAGTCCAAGAAAGAGAAACAGACATCAAACTTCAACTGACAATACACAAAATACAAAATTTGGATTGCAGGTATTGATTTCCATCTAGCATCACACCGATTGCTCCATAAAATTGAAGCTCTCTTGACATCTTTGTCAATGGTCAATTTGCATGCATCAGGCCCATGAGCACTTCTGGACTTCAGCTAGGGATCTTGGCTGGGCATCATATTCTCTATTTCCTCAGTTCGTTCCCTACTCTCACCCCAAATTCTCTGCTAGAAGTTTGAAAAAAGCTTCATGAAAATAAATAACCTTTTGTCTTTCTAGTCATTCAGACATTGCTGATGTTGCACTAGCAAAAGCCTGGCTGCCCCTATGGGCATTTTCCTACATTCCATCTACTATGCTTGGGTGTGAGATCCTTGAGTCACCAAGACCTGTATGGAGAATGGTCTGTTGAGTCACAGTGCAAGGCATTGCTGTCATTAGAAATCTTCAGAGACTAAGCAAAGGCATTTAATGCTTGGAAAATAAGAACTTGCTAGATAATAGTAGAGAAGATATGAATTTTTAAATAAGGTTTTGGTAAGAGTGAGTTTGAATGTTGTTCTTTTGCTAACCAGTGTGTGTGGTTTAGTGTTGGGGAGGGTGTTGCAAAGCTGTGTGTTAAAGTCAACACTGTCTCAGAAAATAGATGGGCACTAACTGGACAGCAGCTTAGTTATGAAAAACTCCTTCCAGTAAAAATTTCAGTTCCAGCTCCTAGCTTGAAGAATTGCTAATGCATCACTTTCCCAAAAGCAACTTACTTTCTGCAGTGATGACACAGACATAGGGAAGATGATAAAAAAAAAAAACCATTGTGCTCTGGTTTCATTCTTCACATGTTTGCTCTGCTGTCTGTACCCTCTGAAGCCAGTGGTAGCTTCCCTAACCAAGCAGATACACTGGGTGGGAGAGTGGATTGGAAACTAAGCCAGCCTAGAAACGAAACACCACCAATAAATGCTTTGTCAATGCGCATTTTCTAAAAGTAATGGGAATCTCTGAAGGGTACAATTAGAGAACTTTGCTCTTCAACAATTGAATTTCCCACATCTTGCTTGAACTTTCATAACACATGAAAATGCTAATTTTGTATATATATATATATATATAAAGAGAGAGAGAGAGAGAAAGAGAGAGAGAGAGAGAGAGAGAGAGAGAGAGAGAGAGAGAGAGAGAGATGGGAAAATTCCAAAGCAGACTGGAGAAAACAACAACAAAAAATGGCCTCCGCCCTGTCCCCCAACCCTCTTTGGCTCAATGGTGCATCATTAGAGTTGTACAATTTACAGCCTCAGTAATCAACTATGTTCTAACCTTCATCATCTGGTCATCTGGGTCCCCACACCCATGCTGAGCAGAGCCAAAGCTGGCTTTCAGAGCAGCTGTGACACTAGGAGATATGTGCAGTCATGGATTTTTCTCTATAGTTATTGCCACATAAAGGAGGATCTCCCCTGTCCTCATGTGTGATCTACCCGAGGATTTAACCATACTTTCGTAGCACCTAAACTGAGGTCCTTCCCCAGGTGAAAAAGACACATCCTTTTCCATGCTCTCTTATATTCTCTTCTATATAGTTCTGTCTCTCTTTCCCCACTACCCTCCAGCAGCATAGCCCTGCATCTCCAAAAAACATGTCCGCTGTGCTTTCTCCCTGGTCCTCTTCTCTCAAATAAAACACTCTTAGTTCTGTTTTTCTTGGTTCCTGCTTCTTTCAACTCATCTGATTAACTGATTTAAGCTAAAGTATTAGTGGCTCAAAATGAAAGTTAGAGGTAATTCAACCAGATAGCATATATAGGAGAGTACATTAAGAATGTTTTCTTCTGAGAGAGGGAATACTCATTGTTTAGGAATATAGCTTATTAAACCATTTGGGATAGAAGATGACATTCTGAGGGAAGCAGTGCAAAGTTTTTAAGAAGATTCTTAAAGTGCCAGGCACAAGAGACTAAAAGAAGTTTGTATTTTTTTCCTGAGCCAAAGGGTAGATGGATAGAGAAGTGAGGTAGAGGAAAGAGGATATAGCAAGACCTAAGTTGTTTGTGAAATTGAAAAAAAGTGGCAAAATTTCTACATGGGAACGTTGCAAAGCAAATTTTAAGAATGACAGTATCTAATATTTCATTTAAAATTGTGTTCATTTCCATCAAAAAACTAATAGACTTAATAAATGAATTCGGCAATATAGCAGGATACAAAATTAATCCAAGAAATCTATAGCATTTCTATACACCAATAGTGAATTTACAGAAAGAGAGAATAAAAAAGCAATCCCATTGCACCAAAAACATTAAGATACCTAGGAATAAACTTAACTAAGGAGGTAAAAGACCTATATGCAGAAAACTATAGGACACTGAAAAAAGAGATAGAGGAAGACATAAACAGATGGAAGAGCATACCATGCTCATGGATTGGGAGAATCAACATCATTAAAGTGTTCATACTATCCAAAGCAATCTATAGAGTCAATGCACTCCCCATTAAAATATCAATGGCATATTTCACAGACCTAGAAAGAACTCTCCAAAGATTCATTTGGAACAAAAAAAAGACCCCGAATAGCCACAGCAATTCTGAGAAAGAAGAATAAAGTATGTGAAATCTCAATAACAGATTTCAAGCAGTATTACAAAGCCACTGTTCTCAAAACAGCCTGGTACTGGCATAAGAACAGACATATAGACCAATGATAGAATAGAGAATTCAGATATCGACCCAAACTACTGTGCTCAATTAATATTTGACAAAGGAGGCATGAACATACAATGGAGTCAAGACAGTCTCTTCAATAAATGATGGTGGGAAATTTAGACAGATACCTGAATAAAAAATGAACCTAGATCACCAACTTATACCATACATAAAAATAAACTCAAAATGGATACAGAACTTAAATGTAAGATGTGAAACCATAAAAATACTAGAGGAATCCACAGGCAGCAAAATCTCAAAAATATGCCAAAGTAACTTCTTCACTGATACTGCTCCTAGGGCAATGGAAGCTAAAGAGAAAATAAACAAATGAAACTACGTCAAAATAAAAAGCTTTTTCACACCAAAGGAAACAAAATAACAAAGAAAGCCCACTATATGGGAGAACATAATTGCCAATGTTATCATTGATAAAGGTTTAATCTCAAACATCTACAGGCAACTTATACAACTGAATAAAAGGAAGATAAATGATCTAATAAAAAAATGGGCAACGGACCTAAATAGAAACTTTTCGAAAGAAGACAGAAGGAAGGCCAAGAGACACATGAAAACATGCTCTAAGTCATTAAATATCTGAGTGATGCAAATCAAAATGACAATGTGATACCATCTCACACCTGTCAGAATGGCAATCATCAACAAATCAACAAATGACAAGTGTTGGTGAGGATGCAGAGAAAAAGGAACCCTTGTGCACTGCTGGTGGGAATGCAGACTGGTGCAGCCACTGTGGAGAACAGTATGGAGTTTCCTCAAGATACTAAATATGGAACTCCCATTTGATCCAGTAATCCCACTCCTAGGAATATATCCTAAGAAACTAGAAACACCAATCAGAAAGGATATATGCACCACTATGTTCATAGCAGCATAATTTACAATAACTAAGATTTGGAAACAGCCTAGATTTTCGTCAGCAGATAACTGGATTAGAAAACTATGGTACATCTGCAAATGGAATACTATGCTGCCATAAAAAGAAGGAATTCTTACCATTTGCAGCAACCTGGATGGAACTGGAGAGCATTATGCTAAGTGAAATAAGCCAGTCAATGAAAGAAAAATAACACATGATCAAACTCATTTATGGATAACAAATGACATTATAAATTGATGAACAAAAAGATAAATACAGAGGCAATAAAGCATCAAACTACAGTGCGAAGGTTAGGGAGAGGTGGGGTAGATAAGAGATCAACCGAAGGACTTGTATGCATGCATACAAGCATAACCAATGGACACAAAATACTGGGGGTTTAGGGCATGCATGGGAATGGGCAGGGGGCAATGGGAAGATATCTACACATGTAATACATTAATAAAAAATTAAAAAAATAAATTTATGTTCATTTTTACAATATAAACTCTTTTCACAATTCTCTAGATCTTTATTTGCATCTATTAGATACACAAATATTTTTTGTGTGTTTGTGTAGTTTAAAAGAATTTCATAATTTCATTGATGAAATACATGTAGAAGAAAGATCCCACAGACTAAAGTAACTCTGAAAATAAAAAATTTGCTTTCCTTATTCCTAGGAATTCACAGAAGTCTTTGAGAGGACTTCTAAAGAGTATGCAATTGTGGGTTTTATCCCATATTATCTAGATCTAGAGGAACAAGCAAAGCAGCTAATATTTGAGTAGTATCTGTAGCTCAGTGAAGTGGAGGGACATATATGGTAGAATATGTTGATGGAGAACAGAAGTTTCCCTAGAGGATGAAACAAGTCTGGATAGCTTATTAAGACCATTACCTTTGGGACAAGAAAGAGGGGTGTGATTTTGGACTTCTGAGACCTTAAGCAGAAGTTGGGAAGACTCTATTTGATATGGGATGGGACAATCCCCCTTTATTGTGCTGGGATCTGTGAAAATTGAACCGTGTCCAGCAAGACCAGTGAAGGATTAAAGGAAACAAACAAGTGAATATAGTTGGGGCCAGGTGGATCACTGCACCTGGATGAGGACACAGTTACACAGCCTGTAAGTCAAATCTTTATTTTATAGTCAGATCACACAAAGCAAAACAAGGGAGTGGTGAGGATGTTTACAATGTTCTTGTGAGTTTCAAATCCACTTCTTTCCTGTTGTTGCAATTCTCTGAACTCTATCAAGCTTTGTTTTGGCAGCACTTGCTACACCTTCTGCGGTGCACATTCCTCAGCTACCTAGGACTACAAGGTTGACTATAAGGTCAAGTTTATATACCAACCATAGCCTTTGGCAATCATTGTGCTGGGAGGGCTTTGCCCTCCACGCTGGGACTTTTATGTGGCTTTGCCACAGGAGGACACCCTCTCATCAGTCTGAGGCTTGAACCTGTCCAAATGCTGTAGCCGCTCTTCACAGAAAATAACTGATTTCTAAGTTGTATAGTCTGGAGAGAAGTATTTTGCCTTCATGGGTGGAACTTTCATACAATAAATATTAGAGCAAGTGTGAAGCTAATGGTTTGGGACATGTAACTTTTGAGGGGCAAAAGGAGCAACATGGGGGATGAGGTAAGTTAGCAATGGCTGAAATGACTAGGTGAAATCACAAAAGCAAAGAATAGCAGCCTATAAGACATTTTCAGGGTCTCACACTACATACATTTATGGGGCAACTTCCTTGTGCCAGGTACATGGATGAGTATTGACTATTTCTAGGCTTCACAACAACCCAAAAAGACAGATATTATTATGTATTTTATAGATGTGAAAACAGAGGCTTCAAAGATTAATGATTTTGTATTTCCAAGGTCAAATGCTAGGATGCTCAGGGAAAGGAGAAATGTTCTAATTGGTTTGATTGCAGAGATGATTATCTTCTCTAGTGGGAATCAACAAAGAGTGGCCAAACAGTCTGACTATTTATGCCTCATGAGCTAAGAGTGTTTTTTACATTTTGAAAGAGGTCTTTTAAAGAAAGATTATATATGACAAAGATCATATGTGTCTCACAAAGTCTAACATGATTACTATCTGGCCCTTTGCAGAACAAGTTTTCCAATTCCTATTCTGTAGCTTAAACCCAGTACCTTCCTCCGAGCCAGGGCAGCCCTGAATATAATTGTTGATAAATGTAAACACCACTTCTGCTTAGTGACATGGAAGTCAGATATTTCAGCTTCTTAAAAACCCTTGTTGGACTATCAAAATGGTTATCAGCTAGAGCCTTAAAACATTAAAATACAGTTTGTAAAAAGAATGCTGCAGACATGATAGGATTACAAAAACAGAGGCTTTTTCTAGAGTATGAATTTATGAACTAGAGACTATAGATCACTAAGGGGTTTAGGGATAACCTTAGTGGTGTGGGACCACTAGAATTAGTGCACAAACTGCATATGAAAAAAAATGACATTTTTTCTGGGGAGTAGACCCTAATATCCTCATTCTCAAAGAAGTGGTTACTTCTAAAAGGGTATGAAATTGGCTTCTAGAACTCATGGGGGTGTGGGAATTCCACTAGATCCAGAGTTAGACCCTTTTCTTTTCACAATCTGATCCTTTTCCCTAAATAATTTCATCTTCAACTAGGCTTTCTTTACAATCTAGACACATATTCCAATGATCTAGATTCTATAGACAATGGCCTTCCTTCTTCAGAAATCTTGAATATCTCAACTCTACAAGCACTAAGAGAGGAAATTTTTTCTTCCCCTCACACCTGATTCTTTTGAATGTTCCCGGCTGTGCATACCAGAGACGAAGGAATCATCTTCCTTTCTAACTCTCCTCCATCACTCTTCCCTTTATCCACTTTATCAGGAACTCCCATTATTTTTTTAAAAAATTTCATTAATGTCTTCTAAATATGTACATTCTCCCTATGTCTCTCTCATCATCTTAGACCCAACTATTACCATCTTTGGTTATATAATGGGCCACCACTTTATCACCAGCCACTTTCCAGATCATTCTCCATATGATTTCCAGGTTGTTATAGGTTGGGTTTCTAAGGAAAGGACTCACAATGGAGATTAGACTTTAAGAAGCTAATTAGACAGTTTCTTGTGGAGAGGAAGGAAAGTAAACTTAGGTAGAGGGAGTAGTTGAGCTGCAAGTTTCAACTGAAGTTTCAGCCAACACTGTGGAAACTTTTGAAGATGCAATGAGCCTTCTGAACTGTCCCAAGGTGGCAGAAGCATCCTGGGCCTTTGTACCCCTACACTGATCAGGACGTGAGCCCTGGAGAGGGGCATAACCATGGCCATCATGGCTCTGCAGTTCAGGCAATTCCCAAAGGGATTTGATAGCTGAGGGTTGTCTTCTGGCAGGAGTCTCGGCACATTCTTCATCTTTGAAGGGGAATTTGTGTGGCACAGAACTTTTTAATTCAGATCATGTCATCTTTTGTTTAAAATCCCTCAGGGACCTTACAATGGTACCAAAGTTGTAACATGTGGAAGTCTCACTCCTACTTGACCTTTCCAGCCTCATATCCAACCTACTCAGCTTTGCTCTCTGGGCTCCAGCCACACTGGCCTGTGTTTAGACCCTTGTATGATCTTGTTTCCTCCCACCACTTGCCTTTGCACATACTATTTGCATTTTGCTGTTGTTTTCTCCTCCTCCACCTCACCTAAAAGAACTTTTAGATCTCTCCCCAACAACTGCTCCTACCAAGTCACCCCTCCCTTCCATTAGACTCTCACACCACATGTTCCTTTGTGTAGCAGCACATGTATCAGTTGGAGTTTTACAATTGCTTGTGTGATTATTTCATAGTTAACCATATTTCCCTTTAAAGGGTTGCTCCATGTAGAACAATAAACAGGCTGTACCTATTTTTTACTCATCATTGAAGTCACAGTTGCTGACACATTGTGAGTGCTCAGAAATACTATTTGAATGGAAAGTCCAAAAATGCCCTTAATTTGTGTATTAGGTCACCAAAACCTGAAGAGATCACATTGACTTGCTTATAGTCAAAAAGCTGCTTAGTGTCGGATAAGAATATTTAAAGTCCTGTGTTCATTTGCATATTATTTAGAGATTTATGACGTATTTATAGGCAAGTTTATACTTAAAAAATGTTGACTGCTTCTGCTTTCTGCTCCCTCTTGAACTGTACTATTGGTTTTTCTCTTCCTATTGCTAACCCAGGTTAATTGTGGTCTTCAATTAAATAGTCAAAAACAAAGCAAAACAAAACACCCTCAGTTGGTTTGGTAGATTAAATTAAATCAGACAAGAATTAAAAAAAATTGGTGTCATATTTTCTTGGTTATTACACTAATATTAAGTAAATATCAGGTTAGTATTAGTAACAAAAAGAATCTAACTTTGATTTCAAAATAAAATAAAAGGTTTTATAAATAACTGACTCTGGGGAAAAAAGATTCAGGAAAAGAGGGGTGAATGTTCTACAGAAAGAAATTAAAATTGGATACAATGATGATTTAAAAAAGAGGTTTTATTAACTTTAGATTAAATAGACATGAGGTATTCAATTAAAATGATTTCTGAGGTTTTAAAACCATCATGTTCTGTGATTAATATAGCAAATGTATGTTTGATTGAAATATTAACCAGAGGGAAATAAATAACAGAGTTTTAAATATATATATTCTCATTAGTAATGCAGGTCTGAAATAAAAAGTCCAGTAAAAATATGGCTTGCTTCTAGGAGATGAATAATATTATTTACGGAACTCTTTTGAACAAGTCAGGATGTTCTCATTTGCATATGTAGCCTGATTGATGAATTATGACCCAGGATTTTGAGTCATTGTTCTCTAAACTTGAGGCCAGAAATGTAAGGTGTTTTGTGAGCCAACCACCTTTCTTCTGCTGGTTTCTCTCACTCTCTTTACCATGTAGTCTGAACTTTGGAGTGGTGTGGGACATCTGAATGAAGTAAAGGTTACATCTCTATCATCGTAAAACAACTAGATGAAAAGCAAGAGAACTTTTCAAATTTCGGTGTCAAAAGTGAGAAATTGTGTCATGATAAGAATTTATTATGTAAATTTATGATGTAAAAAGGGCAGTAAGTTGCTGATAATTCACCTGTTCTTAACCCAAATAGTGGAAACAAATATCATCAGTCTGGAGATCTGGGGCAGAGAGAATGTTCTTTCCAAAAACGTTATAAAGAGAAAGTATATTGAGAAATAAGAAACTCTCAGTTAATGTCAGTCATCTTTAGATATGAACACAATTGAAGGAAGAGAAAAGTCCTGTTACAAGACCTTATGTATTTGCATCCGTGGGAGTTCTGGGGTGAGGGATAGGAGATTATATATGGCACCAAAAGGTATTTCTTTCATTAATTTGGCTTGAAATACCATGAGAGCAACAATTATTGGATTTGGGGATTCAAGCAATGGAATTCATTGTTCTACACATCTGCAATGTTCTCATTCCTTCCCATTTACTTTTAAAGTTTTATTCAAGGGTGGGCAAGAAGTATTATAATTGTGAGTGTTATTCTTGTGTTATTATTTATTAAATATTATATTACTTTTCATATGAGCAACTGTAAGCCTACATTTGCCACTGCTATATCGTTCTTGGTCTACAGATAATAGGTAATGAATGGCCCTCCAGCTATCTCTTTTATCAGAATTCTCTGGCTCCATGTTCATGTTGTAAAAAGAAGAGAAGAGTGAAGAGAAAATTTTGTCTCAGAAACATTTGGCATACATTCCTTTGAGCTTCATCTATTTTGGTTTAATCGGCTGGGCAAGAATCATCTCTCTTTTAAGCTGTATCAGTGCTGCTTAACAGAGGGTTTCACGTATGGAACCTCATACACAAACACAATTTGTCTGACAAACTAAGTACAAGATCAATGAAACCATTTCTTTTGGAGAGTAAAATCCAAGTATCACATAGCTAAGGTGACCATATAATTCTTCTACCAAACTGTGACACTTTTCATAATTAAAGAGCAAGCATTACTGAGTTAGGGCAACAAGTGTGAACCACGGGCATCCATGGAAAAATAAGATATCTGGTTGCTCTATCATAGGATATCTGGAGTGTTGACCTCTTTTCCCTCCAGAGGAACATTCCATGGACACTTTTCTGTAAAAAGAGTAAGTTCGTGTTCTAGGCCTCTTAAAACTAGTTTGAAAATCAATTGAACCTCTTAGGACATTTTGATTACAGTGGAAATTTCTGAAACTCCAAGAAATGACCTGATCTGGAGTAGATATGGGTCCATCTTTAAGTCCTATTAGCACAGACCTAGTTATAGTCTCACAATCCTAGAAACACAAACTCCAAAACAGTGATGACAAGTAATTGTGTTCAACTTTCGGTGTGGCTGCAGATCAACTCATTGAGGGCCCAGATCATCTCTTACTTACAATCTGATTTTTGCCCATTTTAGGTTGTTTTCTGTTCTTCTGAACCTCTGTTTTCTGCTTCTGAGGAAGCTAGGATGTTAAGGTAGGACATCACAAAAGTGTCAGAGATTTTTTTATTTTGATCCTTACTCTCTAAGAGAGTAGCTATGAGCCAACTGGAGAAGGTCACAGCCAGTGCAGTGTGGACCTACCCCATCACATTGTAGATCATTCTGTTCTTAAAAACAAATTTATGGTAGATTACTCATGGCTGCCTTTCCTAGAGTTATACAACCTTGGTATCAGACCCAGAGGTCAAATAATACAATTTTAAATTTTTTGAGGGAGACATTGTTTAGGGTTTTTTTCTTCCTGAGAGAATCCTTTATTTGGAAGTACCCAGAAAGGATATGTTATCGAACGACTTTTTGTTGTGGTCTATCAGTAGAGAAAATGCAGTGCTTCTGTTATCTACAGACCTTCACGAAGACAAGGGCAGCAAGTTGCCAATAATTCACCTGTTCTTAACCCAAATAGTGGAGACAAATATCATCAGTCTGGAGATCTGGAGCAGAGAGAATGTTCTTTCCAACAACATTATGAAGAGAAGGAAGGAGATGAGAGAGAAAAAATCTTGGCCCATATTTTACATGAATCTCAACCCAAGGAAACCCAGGCCATTAAAGGGCTTTCTTCCCGTGGTTCAGATCTACCCTGAGAGAAATAGCAGAAACTTCACAATAGTGAACATGAGATGATGAAATTGCTACATCCCTGCACTACTTCTGAGTGAGGAGCTCCAGGGGGGAGTTTTAGGGCACATTGCAGTGTGGGATCTTTTACAGCTGGTACTTTCAAGCAGCAAATAATTCTTTCCATGAAATGAGACTTAAAATGTTCCTCCCAATACTATGTAGCAGAGAAAACACAGAATAAAGTAGAAAGAAGGAAAATTTAAAAAGCTAGGGCTAAAGTAATATGTAACTATTTTTGTTGATAAATAGTCAAGCTGTCACTATTTGCAGGGCATGTTGGAAGGAGGTGGTACTTTTCTTAGGTGTAAATTGGTAAATTTTTAGTTCTTAAAAAGTGGAAAATTCAGATACACTATTATTTTTGTGATTAATAAGAGACTTGTAGTAAAAAACAAACAAACCTAGCCATCTAAATGCTAAAGGTTTGAAGCAATAAGATCTAGGACATGGCAAAAGGCTAAAGGATGATTCCTCCAGTCATAGTCATTAAAGGTTAGTACTACTTACTTAATGAGCAGGAAATGGAGATTGGAATCAGTCCACTCAATATAAATATTTATGTATTTTTCTTATCTCTATTATTTAATTATTCTTAGGTTATTTTATTTTTATCTTCACCAAGGCCCATGTTAAACTATCAATCCAGGTATTTCTGTTTTTTTTCTGCACAAACCAGAAATGGAGAAATTATGTTTTACTCTGGTGCCCAGAATTTATAAAACTGGGTAACTAGCAGTCCTTAGAGAATTGAAACTAAGTATGTATTCCAAGGGCATTAGATCCCTGAAATGAAAGGTAATATCCTCTCTCCTCCTTTATTTCCATCTATACTTGCCTCCTCACAGACACACAGTAATGTAATCAAAATCTCTTTGACACAGGACAGTCATTGGGAAGTGCCTTATCCACCTCCCACATTAAATGTTAGTAGGAATTCTAAAAAGACTTGGCAATACTTACGTTACTAAGGAGTTTAATTATTTTCAAATTCTTCACATATTTGTTGTTAACCTCAGCCTTCTGAGAACCTCAGGAAAAGCGTTACAATTTCTAATCAGGAAACTAATCCTGTGGTGGTATGATGCCTTGTCCAACAGAACCAAGACTAGAACTCAGGTTTCTCGACTTGTAGGCTTCCCTGCACATCATGTCACACTGCCTACACTGGGGCAAAGATGAAGCTTCCACTTCCATTTGTCACCCTGAAAGAACCAGGCATGCATAGCTCTCACTGGTAAAGGGGAAAGCAGCAGGACTGAATGGTATAGCCAGATTAGTGGAGCTTATGAAAATGAACTGAATCACATGGCATGTTGCTTAGTGAGATTGCAGACCATTCCAGGGGAAAAAAAACCCACACATATTGGCACAAGGAATTACTCAGAGGAATAATAAAGAGTAATTTCAGAGAAACACCAACAATGAGTGGTGACAATGGGGAGGGGTAATGTGGGACAGCACAGAGAAGCCTGGAATAGGCTTGAGGAAACCTGGCTTTCATTTCTGACTACATCACTTTCTAACTTCCAGGTCTTGAACAAATCATTTAATCTTGCCAAGCCTCAGTTTCCTTGTATGTTAACCTGCTTTTCTTCTTCACAGGGTTCTGTCAGAACCAAATGCAATAATGAAGATGACTTTTCACGATTCTAACTGCTCGACGAAGGTAAGACATTACAGAGCATGGCACACAGTAGAGACTTCGCTTTTTATTTCACCTGGAATTGATTACCACTATGCGTGATGATTCCTAAGATTATGTGCCAATAATTATCGCTTTAATGGAAATGGCTAAGTGAATTAACCTGCTGCCAGAATTATGGATCTAATAACATTTTAGAAAATTGTTATTATTCTCTAGCCCTGAGATATCTGAGTATGGAATGCAGTAACAAACATGCACATTCTGGCCAACAGCCTGGGTGTTTTTGCTACTTGATAAAATTGGAATGCTTTAATATAGTTTTTCCATTTGAAAGACACATTACAAAAATCTACCAAGACAAGTTAAGTATGTGTCTCTGGCAAAGGAATTAAACAAATGTAGAGAGTGAGAAACATCAATGCAATGCTAGCTATTTCAATGCTCTCTTATCACAAAGAGAAATTTTTAATGCAGTACAAAAATCCCATGATTACAAATTCCAGCTACATGGCCCACCTTTTAGGCTATTAGGGTCTGCATCACTAATAACAGAGTAATCTGAATTTGAAAAACTTGCTAACCAGTCATCATAAACCTTCATTGCATATGTATATATATATGTACATACATGTTAATAAGAAACAACTACCATAATAAACAATATTGGTTTTTGTGTAATCCTATCATTTCACCAACAATTAACTCTGTCTCAAAGAACATCTCAGCTATGAATGGCTTCCTGTGGGTATCAAATTGCTTTGCTTTTAACCTCTATGCAATTCTTTTCTGTACTGCTCTATTGCTTTGTGAAGAAAAAAGGAGGTGTCACCCACTGTTGTTGCCTACTCAGACCAATTTTAGGGCCAAATCTCTGGTTTCTTGAAAGCTTTCTTGGGTGCATCATCCTCGAGGCATCTCTGCCCATAAAACATATCATGCACTTTTAAGGACAAGTTGACCTCTGGCCTAGGAGAAGTCCCTTTTTGAGGGGATTATTTAGTTTCTCCGGGGGTGTGGCTAATGTGCTTTATAATGGGGTAATGTCTCTGCATCATCCAGCCTGGGGTAGGTTGCTGCATCCTGTCTGAGAGAAAGTCTTCTTTCATGACTACGAGGGGCCCGTAGGTGACTGCACTCACAGGACCTGATGTTCTTTCTAAGCCATAGGAGACTACTTCCTCTGGCAGTAGCTCTTGAATGATGATTTATCTAACAAAATGAGAAAAACAAAGACAAATTTATGATTTTTTTATTTGGAGTAAAATACATGTAACATAAAATGGACCATTTTAATCATTTTAAATGCACAGTTCCATAGCATTAAGTACATTCTATTGTTTTGCAACCATCATCACCATCCATCTCCAAAACTTTTTCATCTTCCCCAACTGAAACTTCATACTCATTAAATAATAATGTCCCACCCTTCACAACTGGCACACTCTGTTCCATATCTATGAATTTGGCTATTCTAGGAATCTCAAGTACATAGAATAAAATAATATTCACCCCCTTATGACTGGCTTATTTCACTTAGTATAATGTCCTTAAGGTCCAGCTATGTAGTAGCAGATGTCAGAATTTCTTTCCTTTAAAAGCTGAATAATATTCTACTACATGTATATACCATGTTTTATTTATTTATTCATTTGTCAGTGGATACTTGGGTTACTTTCATCTTTTGGCACATTTTGTGAATAATGCTGCTATGAACATAGGCATGGCAACATAGTGAGTTTATAGAACGGTGAATGTGTTTAAAGGTCTGTCCTTCCAATTTTTTTCCTTGGTGTTAATCTGCTCTTTTCTTTATGAAACAGTGGTGATAGCAGATAGTTCCCTTTTCCTTACTTGGCAAAGTAAACTGTTGACAACTCTAAGTCAATGTCCTTTAAAAAATAATTTAACCCATCTGTGAAATACCAAAGTCTGGAAAACAGAAATTTTCTCAAATATGATTCAGCACCAGAATCACCTGAAAAGCTTTGGAAACTGTAGTTCTCAGGAACCTGCTTTAAACTAATTGAAACCAAGTCCACAGAGGTAAACACAGGCCATATTATGTTAAAGCTCCCAAAGTTTTCTGACTTAAGGCTAAGTTGAGGAATTACTATGGCTTTCCAGAACAATATGTGAAGCAAGATGTATCACTTAGGTTGGCGATTACACCTCTACCATCACTCATAGGGTGAGTTCTACTGAACTGCAAGCATACCCAGGAGAAGTAATCTATGCAAAGATTAAATCAGTTGTCCACAGGACAATTTTTATTTTCAAATCAAAGTTGAAGTTTGAATAGTTTCCCCACAGCTGTTTGCACCTGTTCTATGGGGAAAGGATAGAATCAGTTTCCATGACTTCTCTCCTTTCTTCCACCTTCTCAAACTTGAACTTGGCCACTTCATGCTTCCAAAACTACATTTGGAACAAATTATACAATAGCCAATCTTTTCTTTTTTTCTTTCTTTCCTTCTTTCTTTCCTTCCTTCCTTCCTCCTTCCTTCCTTCCTTTCTTTCTTTCTTTCTTTCTTTCTTTCTTTCTTTCTTTCTTTCTTTCATCTATCTCTCTATCTCTCTATCTCTTTATCTCTTTTTTGCAACTAAAGCCTAGATTGAGAAAGGTTTGTTTTTATTGATTTTCTTTTCATGAGTAAATAGCTAGAGTCTACCATGTGTTCAAAAGATCAATAGATTACAGAGAAACATGCCCAAAATGAGGAAAGTTGAGTTCCACAAGAATCTTTTGGGTGCCTTCCATGGAGTGAATTCATCCACATTTGCTCTTTACCTTCCAAATACCACCTCCCAAATGCCAAACATCAGTTGATGGCATGTGATCAGTGAGCAGGCTCTGAGTTTATTAAGTACAGTGATATTTTGAGAAAAGCAGGACATTCCTCATTATCTGCAAATCCATGGGTATGAGAGTGTGAGCTCACATATTAGCATTTCCACATATGTCTCCCCATCCTCTCTCAACCTCTAGCAAGGCAGCTTGCCTTTTTTGTAACATGTTTGGGATTAACAGCTTTGCCATTATGTTAGTGTCTCTGTCATTACCCAGGGAGGGAAACTGGCAAGTGCTAAGCCAGTTACCAAAAGACCTAAAACAGCGCCCAGGATGGATTTCTCACACAGAAACCAACCTCTGAGCCAAAACCTTGCCAGTTACCAGCGAGGTGTGTGCGCCTTTAATAAAAACAGGCTTTGTGATTAGGGTAGGGAAATTTTTAAACGTGCTCAAACTCTCATATCACATTAAAAAGAAATGCCATTCAGATATTTACAAAGTAATGGAATCCCATTCCCATCTGCTCCGGCTTCCTTTCAACACCTCTCCCCTTAGCAGTGCCAAAAGGACAAAAATTCTAGGCTTGCAGTGTGAATTGTAGGACAGCCAGCCTGGAGGGTTGGATTGGGAGGGGCTAGACCTTGAGAATGGCTGGAAGTATTAAATGTGTCTGGCTGGGACAGAGGACCTGTGGGTTCCAGAGATTGTACGGTTGACATACAGTGAGCTGGCTTTCTGCAACCATGAATGCTGGCCAAAACCTCTGGCCAGCACAGTGGAGGAAGCCCAAGAGTGGAAGCTGGGCCAGCAGTTTTTTCCATCTCAAATCTTTTATGATGGATGTAATCATTCTGGGGACAGTCCCATTCCTGGGTCACTTTCTCTTAAACCATTTTAGATGATGGAATTGCAAAGCAGGAGACACAGGTGCTGAAGAGAAATGTACCCACTGTTCTGAGGCACTTCCAGATCCCCTTCTTGGTTGTCACATAGTGCTGCTTTGGAGTTGAAAGAACAGAGTGAGCATCTCCCACTACAGTCTTTCTCATTCCTCAGTGGTAACCAGCACATAAGGTTGAAACTGAGAGTCTGGAAAAAAAAGTTTATTGGATCACTCTAGCACTAAACTAAAGAATAAAGCAAGGAATTTGCCTCCCATTACTAGTTAAAGTTTCCAGTTTCACACTAGTCTGCCTTGAGCAAGGCTTCTCAAAACCTTCCCAGCTGTCGATAGAATGAATACTGATTGCATGTCGTGATTTCTTATGGTGGTATGGACCTCTCTGCCCCTCAGTTTCTTCCACCATTTTCTCCATGGAACAAAACATCCTTCTATTAGTAGATTGAAGTCAATATCAGCACCCCCAAGTTCAATATCAAGTTCTACCTCAGGACTGATCTCAAACACCCATGCCAGTGAGCCTATGATGATGCTGGAAGTTCTGAGGTCTAACGGTAAGGAAAGCTGTGCCATGGGAAAAGAGAAAGAGGGAGAAAGGGTTTGGAAATCAAACTTTATTCACTTCATCATTTTCCTGGATGCAGATCCTATTTTGGTTTCTAGATCTGGTGATGAAACTTCATGAACCAGAACTTTCAGCACAAGGTCTGACAAGATTTTCTCTGATTTATGGGTTTTCTCATCTGAAAAATCTTGCAAAGCAATAATACAATCCCACCAAGTGGGATATTAGCAAATCACTTCAGTAAAAGGATTTCAGATATGTGAAATAGGGGCTGATGTATAAAGCCTGGGACATTCATTGTACTTTGGAACTCACCAAGTGTGTCCCAGCACATGGGGCTTCAGATTCTATTCAGCTCCCAGCCAGACTTGAAGGCAATTGGACTTGTGAGGCTCTTTTCATCCCCCATCTCTTTTCTACCAGCGTTTTTCCTTTGAGGAAAGTGAGAGATGGTCCTCTTTGGAGTTGGTGGGTGTGGGTCAAATTCAGTGAAGCTCCTCTGGTTCTCAGCTCAGTGCTCTCCCAGAAGTCCTTGGATCCATTCCTCTAACTCTAATTAGCCTGGTGAATTGGTCCATTTCTGACCTCCATATAGCCATGCTTTTTGCCTCTTCTTTCTGTAAGGTAACTATGTGAAAATATAGACAATGATGTCTATCCAGAAAAGAGGGCTGATTAGAACTGTGAGGTAATTTTCAAGAAAATATATACACACACACATCTTCATGAAGGGAACCTGGTACCTGCAGGCAGAGATCCCAAAATCAGGAGGCAGTCTGGGCCTTCCCATGATGGAGTCCCTGTGTGTGTCACACCTTTGCAGGAGTAAAGACTGCTAGTGTGGGTCACTTGGTCTACATGCCTCTATGATTCTGATTTATAGGGCATGCCGCCAGAAAGGCATCAGCCCTGAAAAAGACCAGAAAGTAAATATTTTAGGTTTTTCAGAGCATAGAATATCTATTGTAACTCTTCAACTCTGCCTATGTAGCCATAGTTAATACAGCAATGAATGGGCATAGTGTGTTCCAATAAAGCTTTATTTATAAAAACAGACAGTGGGATGGATTGGTCCATGAGTTAGTTTCTTGATCTCTCCTTCTCCTTTGAAGTTGTTGTCATATAATCTTTGGTAATTGAGTACTACAGAAAGGTATATTTGCTGTTATGTTTATAATATACATGTATTTACATTGTGTATTCATCTATTGGGTGCCTTGGTACACCTATTATTCCTCAAAAAAATCTATAAAACAAAGTCCCTCTTTCCTTCCCTTCCTTCCTTTCTCTCCCTTCTTCTCTTCTCTTTTCTTCTTCTTCTCTCCTATTCTTCCTTCTCCTGTTCTTCCTCCTCTCTCTCTTCCTGCTCATCTCTTCCCCTCCCCGTCCTCCTCTTCCTCCTGCTTCTCCTCTTTCTCTCTTCCTCTTCCTCCTCTTCCTTCCTTCCTTCCTTTCTTCCTTCCTTCCTTCCTTCTCCTCCTCCTCCTCCTCCTTTTCCTTCTTCTTCTTCTTCTTCTTTTTCTTCTTCTCCTTTTTCTTTTTCTTTTTCTCTTTCTCTCTCTCTCTCTCTCTCTCTCTCTCTCTCTCTCTCTCTCTCGTTCTTCTCCCACATTTTACTAAGGTATGAAATCTACTTCATGAACAAGTGTGTGTGTATGGTTTCCTGCATGCTTCACCAAGGGTAACTCCTGTGCCCTGTAATCCACCCTAAGGTGGAATCCACCACAATTTAAATCTGGCAATGGCAGCTTTAATGCACAACCATATCTGCAAATCACTCAAACCCACCTGGAAGGGAGGCCATGGTTCTAATGCTCCCCAGGTCTTCCACACTCCCCTGCTCTCATGCCAAGGGAAACATTTATGAGGCAAGGACTGAGAGTTCCAGGCAGAGCTGGAAATCTCCAAGAAACTACTTATTCTTTTAAAGGGTTATTGTTCTTCTTCCCAGAAAATCACATCTCACTTCACCATCCTCCAGCAATAGACCTCTCTGAGCAACCCTTTATCTTCCACCTAGAAAAAAATAAAAAAATTTTTGAGTCTGAAAGGAATAGGTTAGAGGCTCCCCCTGGGCCCCCTCTGATGTTCAGATCCTGTCAACAGCCTTGGGGAAGGAATGCCTATGAGTAGGCAGCCCTAGTTCACCATGGTTGGTGAATTGAATCACTAATAATAAGAAATTATTTGTTGTTTTTCTGAAATTCAGACTTCACTTGACATCCTGTATTTTTAATTGTGAAATCTGACATTCCTACTCTGATATCTGCAAAAAATGAGGGGGGTGGGGGAAGATAGAACATTTATACTTGTAGAACAAAGCTACTCAAAGCTACTCTGTTCCTTCAGGAGCCAGTGATGGTAAGAACACTGGAACCATTTCTGAAGGGCTTACAAGAACCTTTTTTGAACCATTAAGAAGCACCTTTTTTGGGAAAATAATCAGAACCAAGGGGAAAAACTGGGAATCCCTCTTTCTTCTCTTCTCCTCACATCTGGTGACCTATCATTTGTTGCCCAGACAGATACACTTCTTTGAGTAACAAGTATACTAGGGTAAAAGGTGGAAATTAGGATTGTTCCAGCAATCCAGGCTGCATGTTCACTCTGAGTAACCACCAAACTCAATGTATGATGACGCACTGTTTCCTGAGCTATCAACTCCTTTAACATTGGAGTGTCTGAATCATTGTTTGTTGAATTCAACTGAAAATAATTCAAGTCCCTCCTTCCCACACCATGTTTTTTTTCTGAGTTTGGGGGTAGTCAGGCATTTACCTGCCCAGGTGCAACTTGATTATAAGCCATTTTGCCCATGAGGAAGGCTGAAAAGAGAGGGCCCTGTATCCAGAAGCCAATTTCTTAAACAAACAAATGCATCTCAAGAATTGAGCATTTTAAAGCAGCACAGCTCTCCACAAGAGCTTAATTATGTCCACTAACCAGTAGTTCTGAGAGCAGTGTTACACACTTAAACTCCAATAGGCTGGCGCATTAAGCTAAACAACTCATCTTCTGAAGGGCCAAAGAATCCAGTCCCAGCCAGTCAATGAATGATTATGTCTCTGACCCCCTTCCTCAGCCCTGAACCCAGGCATGTGACTGAATGTATCTGATTCTTTTTTAAAAAATATATTTTATTGATTTTTTTACAGAGAGGAAGGGAGAGGGACAGAACAAGAAACATCGATGAGAGAGAGACATCTATCAGCTGCCTCCTGCACACCCCACACTGGAGATGTGCCCACAAGCAAGGTACATGCCCTTGACCGGAATCGAACCTGGGACCTTTCAGTCCACAGGCTGATGCTCTATCCACTAAGCCAAACCGGTTCTGGCTGTATCTGATTCTTATCCCCAGACTGCTTGTTTTGTCCCCATAAACTTAACATATTCAAGGACCCAATCTCTACAAAAGCCATGAAAGCCTCTCTGGTAGGGATTTCGAAGAGAAAGCAGAGGAATCAAGACATCACTGTGCTTTTGCTTTCATCAAACTCTGGCACCCTCTGCAGCAGGGACCCCTCCCACTCTGTGGGGCTGTCCAGCCTCTTATGCAATCAGCACCAGGCCCCTAATGAGATCTTGAAAGAGTATTGCCTGCTTCCAGTTAGACACACATGGACCCTTTTCAGCACTCACACAGACCACATTTCCTTGTGGTTCTCTGAAACCTAGAGGGCCTTGCCATTGGCTATCCAGTGTAGTGGGGGAATTCACCTTTTCCTAGTTTTGTTTATTAAGATAAACATTCTAAAGGTTTACTTGGACCAAGTTATTGAACCCATTTCATCTTGGAGGAGTAAGTGGTTATAAGGAGGAGAAAGTTGCAAAGTTTTGAGGGGAAAACCTTAGGGGGGCTACAGGGAAAGATACCCACAATGCTGATAAAGGCTGTAATTTAAAAGATATATTCTTGCTCCCAGATTTTTTTCAGATGCTTTAGGCTTTAAATGTGTTAGATTTTCTGATGGGAAATTGTGTGCTTTGAAAAGCCTGAATATTACAATCATTCCTTTTTTTCCCTCTAGTATAATTCAACTTTTTAAAAAAGAAATATGAGAAGGCATCAGTTATATCTCACATTAAAGGTGGTATCAGCAGCTGTTCATGGCCAAAAAACATCCCTTTTCTAGGCAAGCCAGAGTTCATTCTATTGAAAATGAGTCTAAGCTCATTTCCTTAAAGGGTTTCATGGTGATTTTTAAAAATCAGAATTAGGAATGCCTGATTTTAACTAATATATAGGAGGAAAGGGAGGGGAGAGGGAAGACCAGACTCAATGATGGCCGAAGGGGGCAAAGTATACCCTTAGGCTACCTTGGGCGCAAGGACAGGCTCACACTTCCTGCACAATCATAGCCAACACAGGGATGTTTGTTTTTGTTATTTGATCTTGATTTCTTAATAAATCCATTGCTGACATTGAAAGGAGGTGCATTTTTACATAAAAATCTACATACATGACTTGTTTCTGTTGAAAATTCAAAAGATCCATGACCCCTATTCTGCATGGCCACAACATTTTGGCACTAAGTAGAAGCTGCCTTTTTTAAAAGGATTTAAACACATTCTATTGCTGCACACTGACTGAGTCTATTTGTCCACAGCATCTGGCATGCCTGAGTCTTTTCTACTCTATATTACATCTTTGGGGTGTTTTTTTTCCATTTTTTATAAAAATCAAAAAATGGTCATAGGACTTGAATAAGCATTTTTTTAAAGAGGACATACTGATGGCCAACAGACATGAAAAAATGCTCAACATTACTAATCACCAGAGAGATGCAAATTAAAACAACAATGAGATATCACCTCATACCTCTCAGAATGGCTGCCATCAATAAATCAACAAACAACAAGTGCTAGCAAGAATGTGGAGAAAAGAGAACCCCAGAATACTGCTAATAGGAATGCATATTGTGCAGTCACTATGGAAAACAGTGGAATTTACTTAAAATTAAAAATGGAATTGCCATTTGACCTAGGAATCCCACTTCTAGGAATATATTCTAGAAATCTCAAAACACCAATCAGAAAGAATATATACATCCCATGTTCATAGCAGCATTGCTTATAATAGCTAAAGATCTGGAAACAGTCCAAGTTTCCATCAGTAGCCAACTGGATAAAAAAGCTGTGGTACATTTACACCATGGGATATTATGCAGCTTTAAAGAAGAAGAATCTCTTACCCTTTGAGACAGCATGGATGGATCTGGAGAGTATTATGCTGAGTGAAATAAGCCAGTCAGAGAAAGACAGATATTACATGATCTCACTTATATGTAGAATCTAATGAGCATAATAAAATGACAAACAAAATAGAAAGCATGGAGGCATAAAATAGATTGCTATCTCTTAGAATGGAATGGAGAGGAGATGGGAAGATATTAACCAAAAAACTTTTATACATAAATGCATAACCAATAAACACAGATAGTAGTATGGTGAAGGCCTGAGGTGTGGTAGGGGCTGAGAGAAAGGGAATTAAGGGGAGATAATCAAGGGACATCTGTAATTCTGTCAACAATAAATTAGATTAAATTTTTAAGTAATAACATAATAAATTTATTGCAGTAACATTGGTTAATAATATTATATAAATTTCAGATGTACAACTTTGTAATACAACATCTGTATGTTCCACTGTGTGGTCACCACCCAAAATATAGTCTCTTTCTATTACCATATATTTCACCCCCTTTATCCTGTTCATCCTTCACCCACCTTACTTACCCTCTGTAACACCATTCTGTTATCTGTATCTATGAGTTTGTTTGCTTGTTTGATGCTTTTTGTTTTTCATATCCCATATAGTAAAATCATACAATTCTTCTTCTTCTCTATTGAATTTATTTCACTTAGTGTAATACTCTCAAGATACATCCAGGTTGTCACAAATGGAAATATTGCACCTTTTTTATGGCTGAATATATATCAATCATCTGTTGAGGGACACTTAGATTGTATTGGTGATTATGAAAAATGCTGCAGTAAACATAGGGGCACGTATATCTTTACATATAAATGTTTTAAATTTTTTCAGGTAGATCCCTAGAAGGACTTCTGGGTCATATGTAGCTCTATTCTTAATTTTTTGAGGAACCTCCATACTGTATTACTTCATAATACCAAAGTCAAATACCAGTTACTTGTTATCATCATAGTTGAGATCATGGTTTTCTTGTACTCAGAAACTTCCATCATTTATGTTACCTGCGTGGTCTCTATGAGCATGTAAGCTTTCACCCTTAATGTAGGGTGATTAGATTTGTCCCCAAATGACTGGCTCGGGTATACCTGCAAGTCACCATTACTACTCATCACTTTGGGTTAGCTGATTCCTCATATGACTCTCCACTCAAATTACTGCAAACACTTCTGAGAAGGAGGATGCAGTTTTACTTGTCTAACACTTCATATGTTAGGATTTAATTAGCTTACTCTGCCTACCTTATCCAAGAAGAAGCATTTCTCCCATGAGAATGGTACTGGATGGAGTGTACTTGTCAGAATTTTTAGGGTGGCTTGCATCTGTTTTTAAGGAAAGTGTTTCCAAGTAAATGCTACAGGAGACAGACCGGAGTCCAGGGTGGAGCCAGTACCACCTATAGCATAGGATATGTATGCTAAGATGCTAGGCTTTAGGGAACTCAAAGACCAACAGCCTTGTTTCTTGCACAAATGCAGAACAGATGAGAGGTAGGCAGAGAGGTGTCACAAGTAGTAATCCAACTATCAGCCCTTTACTGATTACAGGTGGATTAAAGGAGATGGCTTAGATGTGGGGCTAAATGGACTTGCTAACACTATGCTGAAATGGATCTGACCTGCTCTCTTAAATCACAGGCCTCACCCCAGGTAGGCCCATTACTCCAGGCTCCAAACAGATAGATATATTATTTTGAGTCCAGAGGAATGAGAGAAGAAAGGCCTAGGCCATGTCTGCCCATTTTCCCCAACAACTCACAATCAATTAATTGACTACTCCTTTGGGAGTAGCATAGGTGTTCAGTAAATTAGGAGTAGGAGGAACACCACAGGGGTTGGTCTATCTGGAATCCCACTCATGGTTTTGTGAAAGCAGGGGAATAACTGCTTCCTCCAATAGTAACTAGAGGCTGAGTAGTGCTGGATACAGAAATAGAACTTTTCTATCTGAATAAATGGAAGCATTGCCTCTTAGCAAATTTGAGCCCAGGGCTCTGGCCCAAGCAGTGTTCCAGAAGAGCAAGAGTAGGCATGTGGAGTCGTGGGATTAAGAAATCCCAGATGAAAAGTCAGGCTTGGGAAAGAAATTGGACATTCCATGTCTCATTGGGTACAGGCTATGAGAGCAATATAAGAAAAATCCAGCTGAAACCAGTTTTGGCTCAGTGGATAGAGTGTCGGCCTGTGGACTGAAGGGTTCTGGGTTCGATTCTGGTCCAGGACATGTACTTGGTTGCAGGCATGTCCCCACTGGAAGGCGGGCAGAAGGCAGCTGATCGATGTCTCTCTCTCATCGATGTTTCTGACTCTCTATCCCTCTCCCTTCCTCTCTGTAATAAATCAATAAAATATATTTAAAGAAAAATCCAGAGGGTTCTGGAGGGCAGGGAGGACCAGCAGCCCTTTACTTTGAGGTACTTGAAAAATCTTCTTGTTTGGGAACCTACAGTCTCTCCTCTGAGAAGCTATTAAGAGGACTTGGACATTTGTTCTATTTTATACTTGATAAGATATTCACTAAAATGCTTGGTAAATTGAATTAAAGAGGATTTTCTAAAGTTTACTGTATTAAGGAAAGGTATACCAAAAACTAATAATCCATGGGCTCAAATCTTCTAAGGAATGTTTGCATTTTAAAAGAGAATCTTGTTATATCAAATTTATCTGTAACTGATGGAATATGCAGAACATGTTTAGACCAAAAGCTCTTGCAGGAGGCTGTAATTTCTTCCCAACATTTGTCCATTTCCCAGAAGTCCAGGGTTAGCAGTTAGTCAAGTCCCTACCACAGTCAGACTTATCTAGTTTCTTCTAGGGCAGTGGTTGGCAAACTGCAGCTCGCAAGCCACAGTTTGCTGCTCTGTTGACTAATGAGTTTGCCGACCACTGTTCCAGGGAATATCAGTCTTACTCTTATTTTTGCAACTGGTCTGCATATAAATATCTACTGGTCCCATTGGGAATTAAAATACATATTTATGGGAGTGTTTCCTACCTTAAAGATTTGTTAGGAAATTTAATGTTTGTTAAAGTGATAAAGACAAAATATGGCCACCACCTTCCAAAAAAACAAATCTCTTTACATAAATTATGAAATCCATTGTAACTGCCCTATATGGTAAATGTAAAGCCAATGGAATGTGATGCAAGAAGGATGGATTTCATATTTATTTTGACTTTTGTATCCAGTGGATGGAGAGTTGCTGATGTCAGGAAAGTCCCTAATTGAGAATCACAGCACACGGATTTCTGATAAATGACAACTGCCTCAGCCAGGACCATTGACCACGTGGGTTCCCACTTCATGACCAGGGTCACCAGGGAGACATTTCTCATTGGATCAGCTTATTGTAAATATTAGGTTTCAGCCTTTGAGCATATATTGCTGGTTTTCAGTTACTGTGCTTTACAACATCTGCTTTTTCATAGCAAAGAAAAGTAATGAAGAAGAGGAAAGAAGAAAGAAAGAAATCTCAAGGAAGTGTTTAAAAGTCTAGCTGATAGATTTGGCAATTCTCATTTGTGGCAGGAGTAACTGGCATCCCAGGGGCAGTGTGACTTCAATAATAAAGAATAAATGCTTTAATATTATTAAATACATCATAGCAGGTTTTATAGTGAACTTCATAATAAAGTTAGATGTTTCAGTATCAAAAAGGCACACACATTGCTTTAATGGTATCTACATGTTATGGATTGTAACGGCCTGTTATGACATCATCTGTTAAGAATTACTATGAATACTTGTGGAAGGGGATTCAAACAAGCTCCTTCTAATAAGATGCCACGGAGTGTAACTATATCTAATGACAATTGGTCAATTATGAATAAAACATTTTCAAAGAGAACTGCTCTATTAAAATATTAATGGGGCTTAGCAAGAAGTCTCCATTTCTTGCCTGCTGTTCTCATCTGAAAAGCCACACTCTCATGTGACTCTCTCCAACTCCCAGGGACTGCACAGTTCAGAAAGCAGTTGGGAATCATTTTGGCTGCAGACAAGGTTTTCAATTGAACAGCAGAACCAACATTGGGGTTGAGCCTTGGGGCCTAGTGTGATTACAGATGGGTTGTAAGTTTTCAAGCACTTTCCTGCCCAGCCCTTCCTGTTTGTCTTTCTGTTTTTGTTTTTGTTTTGTTTGTTTGTTTGTTTTATTTAATGTAAAGCATTTGATAGAAATGAAATCCACTAACTTGAAGCTCTGAAAAGAAACATCTATTGGCTGGTGACAAGTTAGTTGCCCTCACAAAAGTATTTTTTCTAATTCTAGAGATAGTATGGAGTCTCTGACTGACTGACCTTGGGAATAAGCCAGCTCATAGATTTGTTTTGTTTGACAGGTGCTATGCTTAAAAAGCATGGGTTTCAGTGCCTTTAGGTGAGGCAAGCCCTCTCTGGTTCACAGCAAGCTTCACAATTTCCTATTGCAATAGATCTAGCACATCATATGTTACCTGTTACCTGCCAGGCTCGGAAAATTGAGAATCGTGACCCTATTGGTACACAGAGCATGGATCATTCCTGCTTCCTGCACCCTAGATTTGACTTGTTGTCTCTTACTGATGCCTCCCACAGCTGGGTCTTGTTCATCACAAAGAAAAACGAGAATCATAAAGACTAGATTAAGATAAAAGTCCAAGGAATCCCAGAATCTAAGAATTTGCAGAAAAACTTAAGAGTTTGGGACACTCTGCCCCCTGAGATCATCCTGAGACCCAGAGAAGAGAAGTGCTTGGAAAGGTCAGTCCCAGAAGGAATAGAGCAGAGACAGAAAGCCAGGTCTTCTGATTCCCCATCCTGCTATGTTGCACCCACTAGCTCACACAGCTGGCCTCAAACCTGCCTTCTTTGTGTGGTCCTTCCCACATTCCCAGGAAGAGTATACTAGTATTTTCCAAAGTCACCATCCACATACACAGGATAGCACCAGCTGTGCAGCTAGATCCCTCTTACAGTACACTACTGTGTCCAGTGAAATGAAAGTTAAGACACATGTGTTCACATTAAGCCTGCTGAATCATGAAGAAAAGTGCTTCTCCACTGATGGAAGAGAACTTGGGGCAAGAGGTAGATTAAGATTTAAAACAAATCCCATGAGTCAGTTTTGCAGATGACTCAGGTTGAGTCCTAATTCCTTTGTTCAGAGTACACTAAAACTTTCCTTCAGGGCTGGCCTTGGAAGTAGGCAGAATGGTGTGGACTCTCCAAGGTACAACAAGTCCTCAGTTATCAATAGGGTCTGCAACTTGAAGCAAAATGATGTACAATGAAACTAATATTACTGTAAGCTAATTGATATAATCAAGAGTTAAGTTCCTATGGCATCTCATCGTTATTATGAAATGATCTGTTGTATATGGAGCTCCCTCAGGAAAGCTTACTTCAGCCAAACATTGCCTGGTAGACAAACACTACCATAACAACCAAGGAAATTTTATTTGAAATTCAGCTAGTAATTCATATGAACTAAATATTGTCCCTTCTGTGGAAAATCCCCTGGAAGAGAAGAGCGTCTTGATTGGCTGGTTCAATGAGCTTTCTTCATGAGTGAAAGGGATGAAGTCAGGGAAAACCCTGTACATTAGTGAGAGGCAGGAAGTGCTGAGGGAGAGATATTGGCTAACAGAGAAGGTAAAGGTGAAGGAAATATCTAAAAGAAACCAGTGACATCAGATAACTCTGTGGGTAAGTTTGCTTGGTCTGGACCACTAAACCTCTATGAAGGATTGGCTGTGGTTTCTCACTGAATACCCTTGAAATTTTTAGTTCCCAACTCCTGCCAACGTCTTTAGCAAATACCTCCAGAAAGGTGGAAGGAAGTATGTAACTATCCCAAGCACTAGCTTAGTGACTGGCACACAAGCTCAGTAAATATTTGTGGAATAAATGAATCAAATATTTATAGTGTGTACCTGTGTAGCCATCTTCCCAGGTAAAGCCTTTAGCCTGATATCTAGAGCACCTGACCAAGGCTTTGGCACCTATGAAATAGGTTCTGATTTTACTAATAGGAGATATGGAGTAGAATAGATCTGGGGTTAAATGATCTCATATTTCTCATCTGTAAAATAGCAATAAAAATAATGTATACCCCACCTATCTCAGAGTTGCTGAGTCTGAAATGAGAAATTGTGTGGCCATAGAAAAAAGGTTTAATTTATAGTTCTTCCATTTGAACAATCCCTATTATGTATCATGCAGAAATCAGATGGGATACTCAGGAGGAATTGAAAGGGAAAGCAGGTTGCTCCATATAACTAGAGTAATGTCATAGGTAGAGGTATGGAGTGAAATGCAATTTTGTAGTTAAGATGGAGACTTTTGAGAGGTCACAGGGCACCTTCCATTGGTTCTACATGTAATGAGAAGCCATGATGAATAGATGGTAGAAGTGCTACCTATAGAAGCTGACTGCCACTGTTGTTTCCTGATAATGAAAATAAGGCTAAGAATGACTAAGAAGCTTTTTATTGTTACTGGTTGAGCCTGGAGTGGAATGGATCCAAGATTGCAGGGAAGTCAAAGATTAGAACCAAGAAGTGTGTGGGGGGGGGGCAGGAGGAGGGTAGGAATGGGGGTTGTTCATTGGCTAATAATCATTTGGCTGCAATGGAAGTGAGATGAGGACTGCTCAAATATTTGAGGTCTGAAAAGGGTGAAAAGATTATTAGCAGCAAAATTGAGAATTTTTGGAAAGAAGAGAATAGGCTGAAAACATCTTTGGATAATTTAGAATAAGTTATCTTGTTTTATTTTTCTTTGTAGTTTGTTAATTTGCTGTGGTATAATATTATCTATATTCAATGGAATTCTATATTAGGAAAGTGTTGAATGAATCAAAATTTCCACATGGGCCAATGCCTCATGCATTAGGGCATTTATGGGGTGAAGGTCAGAAATATGTACCAAAAAAAGGTTTATTTCTTAATTCACAGTTTTATCTACCCCATTTCTGTTATGGAGCCAATGTTCTCTCAGATTTGGAATGCTTTTCTCACTTATATGTAATATATATATATATATATATATATATATATATATATATATATATATATACATATATATATATACACACACACACACACACACACACACATTTAATGAAACTATTTACAGACATACAATTTCAAGAATTTTAAATGCCTTTGTTATTAGTCTTTTGATAAAATTTTCTAATTAAGTCAGTGTGACACTCGCCAAAAAACAAAATTACTTCAGAATATCCTCACATGTTCCTTTTTGTGCAAAATTTACCCTGAGAGCAAGAGTGAGAAATCAGTTTCAGCTGCCATTAAAGGCATTTAGGTTAGATTGGGGGAAGAACTCCCAGCAGGAACATGACCAAATTGGCATGTGGGGAATTTAAAATCTCCATCTCTAGATAATTCTAGAAAAAAAGTGAAAATAACCAGTCAGATATAGGGTTGCCTTGTTGAAAATAAACATGGCCAGGAAATCCTCTGTGCTTTACAAATTTTAATGACTTTCAATCCTATATTGCTATACTAAACCATGACTTGGCTCAGAGAGCACATGTGTTTCTGTAGCATAAGATGGAAGATGAATCTCCAATCTGGGAAACTGATTTCTCACCAGTAATGAGATGGGCCCTATAATTTATTATGTGCCATGTAGTCCTCCTCAGGTCCATCTATCACCTCTCTAGGACCATCACCAACCTGACCAGTGCTAATTGGAGAGGGATGCCTAGCCAGTCCAAGAGATACCAACCACATTATCTTCTCCAAGGAATGGAATTGAGACTCAGAGCAGAACAGCCATGGTTAAGAGCATAGACTCTGGACCTAAGCTGCTTGGATTTGGAACTCATATCTATAACTTATTTCTAGGTGAATTTAGACAAGTCACTTAATTTATCTGCCTCAATTTTGTTATCTGTAAAATGGGAATAAAACTTATAGGTGAGTCAAGATGATTAAATGAGTTAATACAACATTTAGATTAACTTAGACACTGAGTCTAGAAAGTGGTAAGCACTTGCTAAAGCAGGGGTTGGGAATCTTTTTCTGCCAAGGGCCATTTGGATATTTATAGCATCATTTACAGGCCATATAAAATTATCAACTTAAAAATTAACCTTCTATTTTGGTCAAACATTTAATTAATTCACCCATAATGCCTTGGTAGGGCAGACCAAATGATTTCGTGGCCCTTATATGGTCCATAGGCCAAAGGTTCCTAACCCTGCTCTAAGGGATAGTTAATTTGTGATGTTAGCTGGACACTCAAAGTCCAGAGCTGTAGATCTTGGATTAAAAGACATCACTGTGGAGTGATCCTCTTCAGCATTGAACCTGAATAAGGAGAGAAAGCCAATTTGCAGGACAAAATGAGAGAAGCAGAATGAAGTGAGAAGTTAAAGCAGGAGACCCGAGAGGCATACAGCCTGATGGACAGAGCAGGTGCCTTGGTCCTTCATGACTTTCTGGTTCCTAATTCTGGCCTCTCCTAAGATTGACCTCCTGTTGGAGTGTTGAGTTCTAAGAGATACCATGTCCTTATAGGAAATGTTGCTTTTTAGGTTTAAAGTTGTTCAAACATTTGAGTTTTCATTATTGGGAAACTTGACGAGGAGGGTTAGGTTTATCCTCAATTCCCCTTGAAAACAAGTTTCTCAGAAATCAGAACAAAATAAAGACCTGGAGGAAAAGGTACTACACCTTCTATTTAGGGTCACTTCCTCTTTCTCATAATAAGAGATGCCACCATTTTGACTTAATATTTTCAAAGAACATTCATATTCTTCAATAACAACCTCTAAACTGTGGGATTTCAATAACTCAAACTCACTTTTCTTCTATATAAAAATTATTTTAGAGTTGAGTAAGCTAAATTTCTCATCTAACTCTGTTGTGTTTGGCAGTCTGAAAAAGAATGTCGTCTTCCTCCATCCAGAAGCGTAGGAGATCCCAAGCAGCAGAGGATGCAAAGCTCACACATTCATTGGTATTTTCCACAGCCAAATCCAAGTTCTCGGGCTCAACCTGCTAGCTCCTTTGACTTCATTCATGAAAAATGGCACACATTTACCATGCCTCATAACACATCTTCTAAACCCGTTCCAAACAACCAGTCGGCGGGAGGCATTGCCAGCCTCACCACAGACACCATCATTTTTTCCCTTCCCTGTCTGACTCTGAGTTTTTGGAACAGAGATGAAACTTAATGTTTCCAAACAAAGACCATTTACTAGGCAACTTAGGGCAAGTAATTAGCTCACACACCATAAGGTGCCACAGAGCTGCTTGCAGATCTCTTCCAAGTTTAGATCTTTTGTTTTTCTTTGCCAAAAACTCACCCTTTTCTCTAAGAACCCACAATCATTTACTACTGCATGAAGGGAATACACTTATTAAAAGAGTAAAATATTTAAAACCTCTTTCAGGGATGGTCAGACAAGCTCATAAATCATATTCTCCCACTGGTGAGCTGGGGATGGGAAGGTCATGTGTTGACATATTTAGAAGCCATCGGGGTACTGTGGTTTCACAGCTAGGAGGGAAACTTGAGCTTGTTGAAGTTGGAACTTACTTGTATTTTTATTTATTGAATTAATGAAATCTTGGCAATAAACTGTGTTTTACTTTAAGCAAGATGTGATTTTTTTTTCTTTGCCCCCACCTACCTCATCTCCTTCCCAGTCCCTCCCAAATAGACATTTTTATAAATGTTTCAAACACTAGAAAAGCTTCCTGGGCAGCCAAACTAAACCTTAATAAAATCAAGATGAACCAATCAATATGTGGAGATGTGGCTTCCATTAAAATTGGCATTTGGGTGTTAGAAGAAGAAAGAAGCAGCATGAAAGTAAATATTTTGAATGTGTTTACAAGGCTGCTGGATTCTAAGTGTTTGCACATTTATCAATCGAAATGTCAGCTTGACTGGGAGTTTTCAAAAACTGTACATCACCAGAATATAACCAGCTCAGTTCATGAGATTTTTTTAAATTTTTGGTAAAGACTTTATTGGTGTTTGTGTGTGTGTGTGTGTGTGTGTGTGTGTGTGTGTGTAATATCAAATAACAACAAAAATCATCATTATGGTTTGAGGCAGGCATCTTTATCTGGGAGCTTATGAAAGCCCCCAGGCATCTCTACTTCTTATAAATTCCCCAGTTATTTAGTGATGGCACCAATAGGAAATTAATGGCATAGTTAAATTGGCTAACTTGAAGAAAGGTTATGAAGCAACTTTTACAAAGATACCAGAAGGGTTGGTGCTCACCAGGATATAGAGTTGTCAGTGTCCTAAATTTCAGTTATTCTAATAAGTGTGTAGTGCTATCTCATTGTTTTAATGGCATTCCTCTGATGACATATGATCTGGAGCACCTTTTGGTATGCTTATTTGTTATTGATGTATTTCTTCAATTAAGTGTCTATTAAGATCTTTGCCATTTTTAAAAATATATATTTTTTTATTGATTTCAGAGAGAAAGGGAGAGGGAGAGAGAGATAGAAATATCAGTGATGAGAGAGAATTGTTGATTGGCTGCTTCCTGCATGCCCCCGACTGAGGATCGAGCCCACAACCTGGGCTTGTGCCCTAACTGGGAATTGAATCCCGGGACCTCTTGGTCCATGGGCTGATGCTCAATCTACTGAACCACGACAGACAGGTGGCCCATTTTTTAATTGATTTTTTTTCTTATTATTGGGTGTTTTTTTATTTTATTTTTATAACTACATGTTTTTTCTTTATTAAGGTATTATGTATGTGTCCTTATCCCCCCAGTAAGACTTCATTATATATTTTGGATAACTATCCTTCATCAGATGTGTCTTTTGTAAATATTTTTCCCAGTCTGTGGTTTGTCTTCTCATTCTCTTGACATTGTATTTCACAGAGAATAAAGTTTTAATTTTAATAAAGCCCAGTTTCTTAAAATTGTGCCTTTGGTATTATATCTAAAAAGTCATTGCTATACCTAAGGTCATCTAGGTTAACTCCTATATTATCTTCTGGGAGTCTTATAGTTTTGTATTTCACTTTTAGGACTATGTTTGCATTAATTTTTGTGAAGAGTGTAAACTCTGTATCTAGATT
>JAAGEH010000041.1:31023446-31053849 GCA_011751065.1 Lasiurus cinereus | reverse complement strand
CTTTCTTTCTTTCTTTCTTTCTTTCTTTCTTTCTTTCTTTCTTTCTTTCTCCCCTTCCTTCCTTCCTTCCTTCCTTCCTTCCTTCCTTCCTTCCTTCCTGCCTTCCTTCCTTCCTTCCTTCCTTCTTTTTTTATGTGGATATACAGTTGTCTCAGATGATCTTTTCTCTATTGTGTTGCCTTTGCTTCTTGTCAAAAATCTGATGATCATATTTATGATGGTCTGTTTCTGAGCTCTCTATTCTTGTACACTGATCTATTGTGTATTCTTTCACCAGTATCATACTGACATGATTACTATAGCTTTATAGTAAGGCTTGAAATCAGGTAGGGTCAGTTATATGCCTCTTTTCTTCTTTTTCAAAATCCTGTTGCCCATTCTGGGTCTTTTGATGCTCCATATGAAATTTAAATTTAAATTAGAACCCTCATAGGCTGATAGTGAGAATGTAAAATGGTGTAGCCATTTAGAAAACATTTGGAAAGTTCCTAAAAGGGTTAAAAATAGAGTTCCATTCCACTCCTAGGTGGAATTGAAAATAAGAGCATTATTCAAAAGAGCCCAAGGTGGAAACAATCCAAATGTCCATCAGCTGATGAATAAATAAGCTGTAATATATTCATATAATAATATACTAATTAGCAATAAAAAGAATGAAATACTTATCCATGCTAAAATATGAATAAACCTTGAAAACATTATGTTAAATTAAAGAAACCAGTCACAAAAAACCACGTATTGTATGATTCCATTTATTTGAAGTGTCAAGAATAGGCAAATATATAAAGACAGACAGTAAATAAGTGGTTGCCAGCGCCTCGGGATCTGGAGAAAAATAGTCATATCTAAGGGGAGAGACTGCTCTTGGGTAGGGGATATTTTGGGTGGTGGGTTACAAATATATTGTAAATTTGATTATGATGATGTTCACACAGTTCTGTGAATATATTAAAAATAATTGAGTTGTACATTCTCAATAGGTGAGTTTTATTATATGTGAATTATATCTCAATAAAGTCATTATTTTTTAAAATACATATAAAATTAAGGAACTTTATTACATGTCCTTTATATGTTATATTTTTTTTTAAAGAAAGAACTGTCCTTAATTTGATGAAGACTGAAAAACCCAAATTGTCCATGTCATACTTTAGGGGGAACTTGACACCTATTTTCTTTTAAGAACAAGAAGGAGATAAGAAAATCTACTGTTCTCAGTACTGTTCGGAATAGTACTAGAGAACAAACATCCCAAATAAGAAAAAAGAAAGGCTGAAACCGGTTTGGCTCAGTGGATAGAGCGTCAGCCTGCAGACTGAAAGGTCCCAGGTTCGATTCCGGTCGGGGGCATGTACCTTGGTTGCGGGCACATCTCCACTGTGGGGCGTGCAGGAGTTGGCTGATCGATGTCTCTCTCTCATCAATGTTTCTGACTTTCTATCTCTCTCCCTTCCTCTCTGTAAAAAATCAATAAAATATATTTAAAAAATAAAGAAAGAACAAGGACAGAAAGAGAGAAATAAAACTTAACATATGGGGAATATAAATTATCAACATAGTGAAATCATAAACTGTTGATAGATATAAATGTGATTTTGTTGCTCTGTATTAACTATAAGGAAATAGAGAACAAAGAATATATGACACCATTTACAATAGTAATTAAAACTATAAAGTATATAGAAAACATCCTAGAAAATATACATTATATCTCTTTGATACTATTCATTAATTTATAAGTTAAATACAATACCTATCAAACTTCTAATAGAATTTTTATGATAAATAAAAGAAGCCACACTTACAAGCCTACATACTGCCTGATTCTATTTTTATTTCATTTTGGAAAATTACTCCAGAGACAGAAACTAGCTCAGTGATTGCCAGGGTGTGGCATTGATTTCATAAAGTTGCTGGAGGAATTTTGGAGGTGATAGAATCCTATCTAATAAAAGAGTGATATGCAAATTAACCATCACTCTGCTATACCCACAATCCATGCCTACAAGCCTGATTGCCCCTAACTGCCTCTGCCTGCCTGATCATGCCTAACTGCCCTCCTCTGCTGACCAATTTGGTTCTGATTGGTCAGTTTCTATGCCAGTAAGCATTAAAAGCTCCACCTCCTAAGCAGCCATTGGCTCCTCACAGTTCACCCAGATTTGGTTCTGATTGGTCAATTTCTATGCTAGTCAATATCTCTGGGCCTATCTCCAGGCCTGATCAGAGAGGGAGAGTGAGCTGATTAGCAGCCCCTGCAGAGGCCCAAAGAGAAACAGAGGTGCAGCTGCTGGCAAACCCTGGAGAGACAGAGGCAACAGCTGATCTATAGCTGCCTTGGAGGTTGCAGATCAGACCCTGCCTTTCTCTTTGGGCCTCTCTCCAGGCCTGAACTGCAGCCCCCTTACAGTCAGTGCTGGGTAACCATGACAACCTGCAGGACTGACTTCCAGTAGGTCCAGCCTTCAGTTGTTTTGGATGTTACAGACCCTGGGTTTTTATTATTAGAATACTGATGTTATACATTCTTTTATATGTTTATTCACTTTTTAGATTTCTTGTTGTAGAGCTGCCTATTCAGGATCTATTAAGGACTTACTGTTCATCTTATCAATTTATATGATCTAATAATATGTCATAAGAACTGCTTATGTCACTAGTATTTCATTTTAGTCTGCCTCCTGTGCACACAGCTAAGCTCTATTTCCCACTATCCTTACATCTAAATAAGACCAGGTACCTTAAATGACCATATCATCTTATGTGAATAAATACCAATATACATGTTTTTCTCTTTCCTTTATTCACTCATATGTTTTAGGGTTCCAAGCACTGTTTTAGTCACTGAGTTATATTTATAACAAGGGGAAATAAAAACAAAATCTCTACCTGAATTGTGCTAATATTTTAGAGCAGAGAAACTGACAGTCCAAAGGTAAAGTTATCATTTCATATAGAATAAATGCTATGGGTGAAAATAAAGTAGAGAAAAAAATAGGGGGGTATCAGAATGAGGGTCACAGTGTTAAATAGTGTGGTCTGTGAAGAGCTCACTGAGAAGGTATCATTAGGTCAAGGTTTAAGGGAGATGAGAGAGTTAGTTATGTAGGTATCTGAAGGAAGAATGATCCAGGAAAAGGAAAAAAAAACAATTAAAAAAATCTCCTAGGGGAAGCATGCCTGGCATGTTAAATACACACACACACACACACACACACACACACACACACATTCACATTTACACAACAACAACAAAAACATTCAATATACTCAGTATAGCTTAAGCAGAGCTGAGTATAATGGAAGTGACTATAAAATCATGTGAAAGAGCTAGATTGGTAAGGTCTCCTGGCCATTGGAAAGACTTGAACTATTCCTCTGAGAGACAGAAGAAGCCTTTGTTAAAGGTCTGATATGACAGATTCTGGCTGCTAAGATGCACATGAACTATAAGATACCAAAGGCAAAGTCAAGGAGGTCAGTTAGAGACCACTGCAATTATTGAGGTGATCCATAATGGCCGCTTGGACCAGGGGAGTTGCAGGGTAAGTGGTGAGAAATGATCAGATTGTGGATATATTGAAGAGAGTAACCAACAGCATTTTCTGCTTAAATAGAGGTGGGGATAAGTAAAAGAAAGGACTGAGCAACTGGAAGCATGGAATTGCCATTTTTTGAGGTGAGAAAGGGGTACATGTATGAGGTCAGGAGTCCCATTTGGGACCTGAAAGTCTGATGATTATTAGACTTCCAAGTGGCGATGTCAAACAGGCAGTTGGATATATGAGTCTGGAGTTCAGGGGAGAAGTCTTGGCTGGAGACATACATTTCCAAGTAGTCATCACTTTCTGGTATTTAGAGCCATAATTCAAGATGAGATCATCAATGGAGTGAGGAGAGTTACAGAAGAGGATAAAAGACTGAACCTCCTTGTGCTTACCGATAACAGTCCATATGTTAATAGTGCCATGTTTTGAGTGCTCTACTAGACTCCTTAGTCAGTCAGTGGAAAGTGGTATGTACAGTGGAATATTCCATATACTATGGGCAGCATACTGTGAACTTCCTCAGCCAACTCCTGCTCACTAATTCTAATATATTTTCAAAGACATGGCTTTATCCATTCTATCAGCTCTGTCATGTATTTTATTCTGCAGATGCTTTGATATATAATTACTGAAAAAAAGGGGGTGTAAGTATTGGCACTGGGCCTCAGCAGAGTATCACTCTGGGTGTTAAATGCAAATTTTGATGTCACTGCAAGTGCCCACACTGAAGTGACTGAGGAAATGAAGATAAGAGTTAGCAGGTGAAAAGTAGAAGCCCTTTGATATGATGAAACAGGCTATAAATACCCTTGCAGCCCACAGAGAGCATCCAGTAACTATAATCAACAGTGGCTCCCAGAAACTGTGGGAGGACATGTTTGTCACCTCAGGGGATTTAAAGAGCAAAGAACATTAACGGCCAAGAGGCCAAGAGCACATTTCTATGGGGATTATGTACAGAAGATGTGGCTAATGCTACCTATTCCAAAAGCACAGAGTACTCCTCTTCCTACACCAGACAAGATGTTCAAACATGTACCTATGATATTGATGACAAATCACGTCCCCAGTTTGCCTTTGATTCTGTTGCATTTTCTAACACACAAGTAGTTTGATTATCTTATATAATCAAACCCAAAGATATTTTCCTGTTTTATTTACTCCATTGTTCTTATGCTTTAAACTGTATCTTAATCTAGTTCTAGTATTTTAAAAAAGCCATCATTTTTAGTGGTTGTTTCACATTCCATGTTCCATCAAATAGATGTACAGAAAAGAATAAAGGTTGGCTGCTGTTGTGTTGCTTTTTTAATTATTATTAAACTAGTGGCCTGATGCACAAATGAATATTCGTGCAAGAATGGGCCTTCGTTCCCCTGGCTGCCAGCACTGCCTTCACTCTGGCAGGAGCAGCCTTTCTGTTCCAGAGCCACCTTTCTGCCTTCCCACGCTGCCCAAAGGCCTGGAACAGCTGGGGTGGTGCGGAAGGCCTGGGTCATTGCCATGGGGATGATGTAAAGTGTCTCGTCCCTGGCCACTCAGCACTTGCATATGCAAATTAACCTGATTGGCTGGTGGGCATCGTGAAGGTATGGTCAATTAGCATGTTACATTTTTATTAGGTAGATTGATTGGGGTGACATTGAACAACATAAACATATAGGTTTCAGACCTAGGTTTCTATCTTATAAGATATATATGTTGCTTTTTAAAATATATATTTTATTGATTTTTTCTTCAGAGAGGAAGGGAGAGAGATAGAGTTAGAAACATCGATGAGAAACATCAATCAGCTGCCTCCTGCACGCCCCCTACTGGGGATGTGCCCGCAGCCAAGGTACATGCCCTTGACCGGAATTGAACCCGGAACCCTTCAGTCTACAGGCCAACACTCTATTCACTGAGCCAAACTGGTTAAGTCTGTATGTTGCTTTTTAATATTGATTCTCTGCTTTGGCTGTTAGAAGAGTCCTTGATTATGTGAGACTGGCTGGAGACTCCATGCATTCTCACACTCTCCAGCTAGAACTCTGTTTCTAAATATCTTTCTAGAAACGGAATGGTAGCTGCTTTGTTAACACTGTGGAAGGGAACCTCTTACTCCAGGACAAGTCCACACTCGTGCTCCTTCAGACTGTGGTGCCACAATGTACTAACTCACTTGCCTTTCACCCAGTTCTTACATCCACAGGGCCCCTGAGGATTTTCCGGCTACTTGTTCCTCTCAGTGCTATCAGTGTTTCTCTTTGAGGCTCAGGGTCCTTTGTGACCTACTTTTCTGAGATGATGAACTCACATATCTGTGGCTAGGACTCTTTTAAATGAGCCTGCCCTCTCTTCCCCTAAAGGACCCTGGATGAAAGCAGAGAATCTTAGCTTCAGCACCCACGGAGTACAGGGATGCAACAAAACAAACTCTATTCTTGGGTCCAAAGACCTGAGCTACAATCTTCTTGCATCCCTCATTCAGTGTGTCCCCCACACAACTTGATTATCCTCCTGCATCTTACTGTTCTCACCTGTAAAATGAGGACAAGGAACAGCACTGTTTCTAAGATCCCTCCCAGATTAAAAGGCCCATCTTTCTTTGATTCAAGATCATATTACATTTTACATTCTCTTTCAGGGAAAGAGGTATTACCAGAAAAATATAACTCATCCCAAAAATATTGCTAGGGTGTCACTATACTCTGGTTCTCTGAGAAAATGATGCCCTAGTGCCTTAAGGCTGGGGTCAGCAAACTGCGGCTCATGAGCCCCAAGCGGCTCGCGAGCCACGGATTGCTGCTCTATTGACTAATGAATTTGCTGACCACTGCCTTAAGGTATTCAATGTGGGTTATACATTAACCTCTCCCCTAATAAGTACTGATTAAGGACTAGCCTTGATAAAAGTGTTACTTAAAACATCTTCTGTTCAGTGGCTCACATAAGGAATTTCAGGTGCAAAATTGGGTTGGACATTGATGAACCTGATAGAGCTGGGATGGTGTGTATATATGTCTTTGTATGTGTTTGGGCGTGTGCCTGAGTGTGTATGTGTGTGCTATGTAGGTGCTGAGATGGGAGGAAATTGTCCTTGGAAGAAGCCAAAGGATTCAGAAAATCTGTGCAGCCAGTGAAATTGGCTTCTTTGCTACCTGGCACCAAAAACTGCAACCCTAATATCTTAGTGTCCTGTCCATACGCAAAGCCTGCACTGGCAATACAGTTGTGCACTACAGGTGTATGACCCCAAGTAGTTTTGGATACTGGATGTGAATGAGTGCTTCATTACAAGAAGGGTAGGGAGGAGTATTTGTAGTGCTCAGATAAGTCTACAAAATGCAGGGTTCTACAAGTTTCTGTTATTGTAAGATCTGTAGTGTACTGTTTTTATTTTGTTGTTCAAGAACAAGCTATACAATGTTTGCTAAATGTGTATGTCCTTGGGGGAGCCTTTTGTCAAAGGAAACATCACTAGGCTAATGCTTCTAGGACAAAAAGTGAAAACTGGTCCACCAAAACTCCAAGTGTTTCTAGAGATTGTTGATTAGAATCAGATAGTTAGGATTAGAATCAGAGAACAAGTTTGGAAAATTCTCTGGGCCAGTGGTGGTTCCCCTGGCTGAAATCCCATTAGGTTAGAGCAGTGGTCCACTCTGTTGACTAATGAGTTTTCCAACCACTGACCTAGGCTCTCGATTTCAATAATTACAGGCTGTTCTTGTTCCTTGTGATTAAGCACCTATCACAATGGTCTGCAAACTTATTAGTCAACAGAGTTGCAAACCGCGGCTCCTGAGCCACATGTGGCTCGCGAGCCACAGTTTGCCCACCATTGGGTTAGAGGATTGCCTTTTCTACCTGTAGGTAAGAGGGACCCAGTTTTTGTCACCATGCCCTCCTCCTATTCCCATCCACCAACCAGAGCCATATTTTTTGTGTTTGCTTTGGGAACAAATTTTAGAGGACAATGCTAAGTGTTTACCTGCTATTTTCCAAAAGAGCCCTTGACCCTCTCTCTCTTCTCTAAAAGTACAGGCAGAAGATAAACATTTTGCCCTTATCCCAAGAGTTTACTTCTACCCAAGGACCAAAACTGTCTCTTACAGGATGCTTCTGTTAACCTTGAATTATTGCATTTCCACCAAACTCAATAAAATATTACACACAAAAAATATGATTAAATAAATAAAGTAGGTGTGAATATACAAGCATTCCTATACATAAGCAAATCAAAACAAAACCTTTAAGCAGTCTTTTAAAAATGCAAAAGCTGGATTTTTATGAATATTATTTCCCTAGATACTTTCATGGTTTTTAAGAACATTGTTAATACACTTCAAGGCCAAAATGAATAGAAAAATTTTATTCCACTGTCTTGAGTAAGAAAAAAAAATATTCAAGATCCTAACATTTTAGTCATAAGGAATTACAGTTGCTAGACCTGCTGACTCCAACTTTATATTTGAAATTATTTTACAATAAATTATCAAATTTGTATAGGCCTATATAGCTAAGTAGTAAACAGAAGCATTAACAAATACACACATCTAACACATCCCTTTCCTGACCAACTCTGAAGGAGACAGTAAAGGGGTTTTTGATGAATAATTGGGGACCCAAATGAAAGGTCCGATTTCATTTTCAACAAGTCATCAAATATTATCTAAGTCAATTACATAAACATTGGAATGTCCCAACATCTAATTCCAATAGCAGCAAAGCAGCCAGGGTTCACAATGGAGATTTCTCAATGGGCAATGTCATTTTCCAGGTAATTAACACTGTTTGTATAGGAGAGTAGATTTATCTTCTGAAACCATTTTAGTGCTAGTGCTCTCCTGAGTGGTATCAGTTGACACACTGCATAATCTAGAACAGACTAATTGCCACATGATTTCTAATTTTTCTGCAGCCATGTAAATGAGCTAAGTCTGCACAGGTGGAGCCCATTAGAGTGAATGATTTCCCTCTCATGTTGTTATCTTCATTTGCCGTTGTCTTATCAACTCCAAGTAGGAAATCTGCTGTTCTGAAAAGCAGGCGAGGGAACAATGTCTGGCTAGAAAGTCTTGTTTCATTATTTTTTAATTCATATAGCCTTACCTGCTTAATGCAATTTTCTGATTAGCATGCTAGGCAACCAGGAATATATTTTTATTTAAATAAGGAGGCAGGGCTTTCATTTAAATGAAGAAATCATCTCCATTTCTTATCAGGGAACAAGGATTCATGATTCAATAATACATGAATTTAATAATGCATCATGGTAGACTTCACAGGTACTAAATAGCAATGCCAGAGAGGCTTAGTATGCTCCACTGGTTGTCATCTCCAAGTCCCAATCTGATTTATCCACAGCCCCTCCCTTCTCATCTTCCATTATTTCCTTTAAGCAAAAGAGTTGTGCTGTTTGCCACAATCCTCTGATGCTGCCAAGAGCCCAACTGGCGGGCGGCGTCTTCACTTTATGACCGTGTTTAATAGCTGTTAAACTGCTGGACTTTAGCCTTTGCAAGAGTTCCCAAATTGGACCCAACGGAGACTTGAAAGGATTGGGAGGGAAAGAATCAGGAAAGAAAGTAAGGAACTTCATTCCCTACCACTAATTCCTTTTTCCTTTGAGTAAGAGGAAACAGGCTACAGTGCACTGGCGATATCCAGGGCCGAATCATCTCTTTATAACTCGTGTTTCCCAGCTCACAGATTCCCAGGCCAATGAACGTTCCACTCAGCATTCCTTCATTTTATGGTCTGTGTGGCTCTCCCTGCCATGGACTGCCAGTGGATCTCGGGACATTCTGCCTAATCTTGAAAGTAAAATGTGCAAGGAATTTAAGCCTGCCCAACTAAATTACCTGAGTGGCTTGACCAACAGGAAAACCAAGTGACACACATTGCTTTTCATCATCTATTTATTTGTTTTTCATTTTATTCAATTTAGGAAATTAGATAAAGCTGGTCCACTCCATTTTCTACTTCTTTCATCTGAACATAGTGGGCTCAGTTTTCTTTTCTTTTTTTTTAAGAATTTGAAAAATTTTATTTAGGGAAAATCAGAATGCACATGTGGAATCTTGTTGGCACAAGTACACAGGAGGACAAAATGTGCTAAATTTGTGAGAAAGATTCATTAAGCATCTAGAGTTTTTTTCGTATGCTACAAAATGTTTCTCAATAAGCACAAATGTGTGCTATTGGATAACCTAAATAAACTACTTGGCTGGCTTTAGTGAGTTTGTAAAATCAAAAGTGTAATGTGGTCAGTAATACTATGGATTAATTCTATTCTGCTTGTTTTAGGTAAATCAGTGCTAATACCACAAATTTAACCATCTTACAATCAAGATGGTATTATGTAAGATATTTTTTGTATACCACACAGAATCATTCTTCCACACAATTATGTACTCAGTATTGTATGTCAGGCATTGCTGGAAACATTGGGTATTAAAAAGATAAGACCCAGGTCTACCCTCAGGAAGCTCACAGTTTGTCCAGACAAATGGGAACTGAGAAAATACACACAAAGACTATGCAATATATACAGAGACTTGTATAGACCAAATGTTGCAGCAGCACAGAGAAGAAATCCTCCAAGAACTAGTCCTCAGAAAAGACTTGTGAAATTGTGATTTCAAGGGTCTGTTCCCTAAGGCGTGATTGCATTGGTGGTGCTCTGTTTGAATCAATAATTTTTACTTTCTAGTCAGTTGTTTAGCCAGCAGTTGATCTGGCTTTGACATATTTTATATGGTTCTTTTGGCCAAAATAGCTGAATAAACTGAGCAAAGAAAAGCCCAGTAAAAGTAATTCTCCATGTTTTCAAAATGCAATTTACTCTTCCTTAGAGTTTATGGGTTTGTAAATATATGCATGAAAGGAGATTATTCTATGTTTACTTTTATGTCTTTATAATTTATATCCCACAAGAAACCTTTAAGGTGAATTATACTAAACACACACATACACAAGCACATGAGCACTAGAGTAGTTAATGTGGAAAGAGAATAGAACCGTTCGAGAGAAGGGGGTTATTTGTACCTGGATCAAGGCATGAGAATTATGATAACTAAGCTCAAAACTTCCTGGCATTTGAATACATTACTATGTAAATTATCTAAGAAATATAGTTCAAGATACAGTTCTCTTCACTGGTATTTTGTCTATTTCTCCTTTGTGTGTGAAGTGGGGAGTGGGCAGTAATAGTACAGAACCCATAAATCAACTCTAATCTCTAATGGCATTTTCCATTCACAGTCATATAGGGGTCATAGAATGAATTTTTCACCCTTTGCAGAAATTAGCTCCCTGTGATACCTTCACTTTAGAAGATTGTATCCTGGGACTTTCTCCCAGGGAGTCAAAATGGGATGTCAAATTCATTATCTTGCACCCTGCTTGGAGTACTAATCCAGACTACTTAGCTACAGAAACTTGCTTCACAGGTGGTGGCTGAAGTTATAGTATTTCTCTTTATATTTAAAGTTAATCCTATTCAGTATCAATAGCAAATCCTCTTAAAACATGTACATAAGAGGCCAAGCCAATATTTTGACATTCCTGGCTGGGAACTGTGCCATTAACACCTTCAATTAATCTCCAGGCAAGGTCATTAGACGACCCAGATTCAAGACCATATGCTAAGATGTTATTAGTTTTCTTGCAAAGGGAGTGTTTGGCCAGTTACAACTAGAAACAGATGCCCACCAGTAGGATCAGAAGGGAACAGTTGCCTTGGTTATGACACCTCACATCTCACCTGTCACCAAGATGGGGCAGGGAGCTCCCTAACTAATCACTGACATGGGAATTCAATCATTTTAGGCCCTTTATGAAGTTTATTACTATTAATAGTGAACAACAGAAGAGAGAAAAAAGAATGAAGCTCCATAGAGGAAACTGATCTGCTTGTAAATTCCTATCTTAGGAAATTGTCTAATATATTCCCTAGAACATGAGAAAAACAATGGACTACTATCAGAAAGGGTTTTAAACATTTATTCTCCCACCATTTAGGTGTGTGGTCTAGAAAAACTTACCTAACCTCTGTTCTTCACTTTTTTTTCATGCCTAGAAATGGAAACAGGGAAGTTGAGGGTGCCAGGAGAAGGTATTATAAAATGAGGTAGTGCATAAGAAATATGTTTGAAAAAACTAAAATTCACTCTTTAAACTTAAGGTGTGCTCCATTTTTATTTTATTTATTTTTTAAAATATATTTTATTGATTTTTTACAGAGAGGGAGAAGGATAGAGAGTTAGAAACATCGATGAGAGAGAGACATCGATCAGCCGCCTCCTGCTCACCCCGTAATAGGGAAGTGCCCACAACCAAGGTACATAGCCCTGACCAGAACGGAACCTGGGACCTTTCAGTCCACAGGCCAATGCTCTATCCACTGAGCCAAACCAGTTTTGGCATGTGCTCCATTTTTATAACTGACAAATTATAGTTTCTGTGAAATAGCATATATTTGGATGTAACCCCATTGTAACTGTTTGAGCTAATGGCCAAATCCATTTAAAATAATCTCTTGTAGATATCAGGATCTCTTGATTGTAAGCCATATGTCTAAAGGGTCACCTTTTGAATTGTTTCCAAAGTACAATAGAGCTCTCTGCAATGCTACTACAATATAGAAGCAGAAGAAAACCACTCCTATGACAGGGTGCATATCCTACAATCTCAGTGAGATTTGTCGAGGGCTTGTCTATATACCAAAGCTGAATTTTATTAAATCAGTCTGCGATATTCACTGAAAGGCTTGTAAAGGACTGGCTCTCAAATTTGAGTGAACATCCATCAGAATAATCTAGAAAGACTGTTAAAACACAAATGCTTGGACTCTACCTCCAATAGGTCTGGAGTGTACCTGAGAACTTGACTTTCTAACAAGCTCTCAGCTGAGACTGACACTATGCTCAGGAGACCATGATTCAAGGTTCCCTGCCTTATAGTCCTCTCCTTTTGGTTGAAAATTAAATTAGGGGAGAATCTAAGATGGCAGCATAAGTAAACACCTACACTGCTGCCTCGCACAACAATTTCAAAACTACAACTAAAATACAGAACGGACATCATCCAGAAACACAGGGAAGCTGGCTTTGTGGAAATTCTACAACTAGAGGGAAAGAGAGGGGCTCACAGAGACCCAGAGGAGCTGCAAAAAAGCTGAGGTACGGAGACGCGCTTGTGCTGAGAGCGGGTGCCAGAGTACCTGGCTGGTTTTCTCTGGCAGGAGGGAAATGGAGACTCTCAAAGGCACTGAACCCCTTATCCTACGACACTAAACCCCAGATCCAGCAGAAACTCATACTTTGGACTGTGAAAAGGGAGAGGTGCATGGAAATTTAGGGGAGTCGCAAAAGATCAGAGGCCTGATGGCGCTCACGGCACTGCACAGAGGACAGACTGCTGATTGTGCTGCTGGCTTTCGCTAGTGGGCGGGAGACAGACCCCCAGCTGTGCCACTTCTAACTCCACTAAGCCCCTGTTTCGGGTAAAACCCTAGGGACCTAGACTAGTGTGGTCCTGGAGCGCAGGGGAGCCAGAAAGGCAGCGGTCTAGAGACACTGTGCACACGCACAAGGACTGCTCCAGCAATTACCTAGTCACATGAGACTCAGGGGCTGTGGAGGACGGGGCCAACTGGAAGGCAAGGTGGTCCCTTAAGCCCTGAGACTCACCCATCCCAAGCTCAACAGAGATGCTTCTGCGGTTTTGCAAGTCTGGTATCATAAGGCTGAATCCAACACAGAAGTTCTCCCGGCATAGTTAAAATGCCGAGACAAGGGAAGGGATCACAAACAAAAGAAATGGAGGAAAACAAATGACTGGATATAGAGTTCAAAACAACGCTTATAAGGTTTTTCAAGAATATCCTAGAAAATTGGATAAAGTTAGCGAGAGCCAAGAGGAGATGACAAAGGACCAACTAGAGATGCAAAAGATCCAACTAGAGATGGAAAAGGTCCAACTAGAGATGAAAAAGGACCAACTAGAAATTAAACATACACTGACTGAAATAAAAAATATTATACGGAGTCCTAACAGCAGACTAGAGAAAGTCAAGAATCAAGTCAAAAATTTGAAATATAAAGAAGCAGAAAACACTCAACTGGAAAAGCAAGAAGAGAAAAGAATCCAAAAATGTGAACATAATGTAAGGAGACTCTGGGACAGCTTCAAGCGTACCAACATCAGAATTGTGGGGGTGCCAGAAGAAGAGAGAGAGCAAGATACTGAAACTTATTTAAAGAAATAATGACTGAAAACTTCCCACATCTGGTAAAAGAAATAGACTTACAAGTCTAGGAAGCACACAGAACCCCATATAAAAGGAATCCAAAGAGGACTACACCAAGACACATCATAATTAAAATACCAAGAGCAAAAGACAGAGAGAATATTTAAAGCAGCAAGAGAAAAACAGTTCATTACCTACAAGGGAGCACCCATACGACTGTCAGCTGATTTCTCAACAGAAACTATGTAGGCCAGATGGGAGTGGCAAGAAATATTCAACCTGATGAATAACAAGAACCTACAACCAAGAATAATCTATCTAGCAAAGCCATCATTCAGAATTGAAGGGCAGATAAAGAGCTTCACAGATAAGAAGAAGCTAAAGGAGTTCATCAACTCCAAACCAGTATTATATAAAATACTGAAAGGTATTCTTTTAGAAGAGGAAGAAGAAAAAGGTAAAAGCCCAAAAATTATGAACAACAAATACATATCTATCAACAAGTGATCTAAAAATTAAGTGAATTAAAAATTTGATGAACAGAATAAACTGGTGAATATAATAGAATCAGGAGCAGAGAAAGGGAGTGGACTGATAATTCTCAGGGGGAAAGGGGTGAAGGGTGTACAGGGAGAGCCTGGACAAAAATCATACACCTATGGATGAAGTCAATGAGAGGGAGTTAAAAGCAGAGGGAAGGGTGGGAGTTGGGTGGAGGGGTGCTATGGAGGAGAAAAAAGAGAAACAAATGTAATAATCTGAATAATAAAGATTTAATTAAAAAAAAAGAAAGAAAGAAAAATTAGGTGTGATTTTCAAAGATGGTTCGGATCCCAGAGCTTCCCAGAAGGGAGTTCTCTTCTCCCCTCTCAATGAGAGTAATTGCATTTTTATTAATTGTATTTATTAATATCCTGCATAGGAATTAATTTGGAAAGCAAAACAGTAAGTCAAAGGTTTTCTAAAATATCTTCAGACTCTAATTTCTTCAATCATCTGTGACTTTGCGGTCCAGAAGAACTGTGGACATCTTTTTATCCTGATATGCTGGCATGTGCAGACACAACTGAGTATCTGGGTATTCTCAAAGTTCCAACTTGCCTCAAGTTGAAGAGTGACTCCAGAAGTAAAAGAGATTTCATAAGCCTAAAGCACCCAAACTCAATATGCTGTGTCATTTCAATAACTTGAACATGAACAATGCTCTTTGGAAGGAAATGACCCAGTTCCAGGAGGAGAACTGATGTCTTTCAAAATTTAAGTAGCCTCAGCCAGCCTTTCCCCTGGTAATTTGAAGTAAATTAAGCATTTGCTGCTAGAGGGTCTCCACACATTTCCTCCTTACTATACTCCTTGGATCTAGATATTGGAGCTGCATTCAGTAAAACAAGTCCATTGGGATTGTCAATATCACTGGCTTACAGGAAGCACAAGAGAGTGTTTGGGGTAATGAGCCTAAAGACCATGGTGGTAGGCAGTGAGTAGCCAGTGGCCTGGTAGATGTCAGATGTCCTCCAGAGCATCTGTCACCAACCTTTCGGACCTCACGAACCACAAGTGGCCCACAGACCATTGGTTGGTGACCGTTGCTCCAGAGCATAGTTTAGGTTTCTCAAGTCCTTGCAGGCTTTCCCTGAGAAAACTGCTAGTGGCTGGAATGTTGGGATCTTGCCGAGTACTGAAGCTACTAATATTGATATCATTATCCATCAGGTGCCAAGCACTCTGCTAGCATCATGCATCATTTTCCTAATCTACACTTCCTCAGACACATTTCCCTCTCAGAAAAAGCATATATAGTTGGATTGGCACCCAGGTGCTTATCAGCTTGTAAACTGTCTATCAGTCCCTCCCTTCTTTACCAGCAACAGCCCCCTTATCTCCTGGGAGTCTGAAGACTGTGAAGATAGGCAGGCACACTGTACATTTGGAAACCACTCCGTTGGGCTGCTTTTAGTTCTGTTCTAATTTCTTTCAGACTTGAGGCCTAGGGCCCTCTGACTGTGCTGGGCCCCATGGCAGCCTTTCGAAGTGAATCCAGCTGCACCTTGTCTGATAGACTGCTGCCCAGCAAAGCTTTAGCTTTCATAGTGCCTAGCACTCAGAAGCAAGAATCAATTAACTTTTAGGACAGGAAAAATGGATTGCTCCGATTGCTGAAGCAGGGGTAGCTTCTGTAGTAGTCAGAGAAAGGAGTCCAGAGATCGAACTGCCATGTCTTCAGCTCAGGAGCAAGAAAAGTAGCTGTGCTCTTAACGACCGAACCTGAATATCTATGTAGAGTGCATTGAGAACACAGGGAATTGATGGTTGTAATTGGGGGGAAATTTAACTAGAAAACATGCAAAGATATCCATTGGATTTTCAGTGCAATTCCCTAATGACATTAAGAATGCCCCTGTGAGCTGTCCCTATATATTCTACTTCTTTTTTTTTCAGCTGCTTGTTTATTTTTAAACTAGAAGCCTGGTGCAAGAAATTCATGCACAGGTGGGGTCCTTAGGCTTGGCTGGCCATTAGGGCTGATCAGGGCCTTCTGGCTGCCAGCCAGGACCTTCCTGCTGGCTATTGGCTGCCGGCTGCCATCCAGGACCTATCTGTTGGGGGGAGGGACAAATGGGAGGTTGGCCAGCCATGGGGACAGACCAGGGGAGGTTGGTCAGACACAGGAGGTTAGCCAGACACAGGAGGTTTGCTGTGGGAGCACACTGACCACCAAGGGACAGCTCCTGCATTGAACATATGCCCCTTGGTCAGTGAGCATCATAGAGACCAGTTGTTCTGGATGTTCTGGTGTGGCTCAGTGGTTGAGTGTTGACCTATGAACCAGGAAGTCATGGTTTGATTCCTGGTGAGGGTATAAGCCTCAGTTGTGGGCTTGATTCCCATTGTGGGGCATGCAGGAGGCAGCTAATCAATAATTCTCTCTCATCATTGATGTTTCTATCTCTCCATCTCCCTTCCTCTCTGAAATCAATAAAAAATATTAAAAATAAAAAATAAATTAGTTGTGAATCATGTTAGATCCATGAAAATATTTGGTATAGGCAGTGTTTACCACTGTATTACTGAAGGCACCAGAACCTTGATATAAACCTGGCATTAGACACAGGAATCAAAAATGCCTTCACCTATCAGTACATGGGATGCAGACCTAGTTCCATTTTGCTGTAAGTCCTCACAAGATACTACTTTGTTCTATGTGGACCCCATTCCCAGGCTGGAATTTGTAAGTGATTTCAAATAGAAATCATCTCCAGGCCAGGCGGCACCTTAAACAACTAAAAACAATGATAGGTAGCAACAGAAGCTATCAGATAACTCTCCTGGTGCAAACAGGGAGACATCTCTGAAATACAGTATTAAATAAAAACCACGTGGTGCATATAAGTGTAGGTATACTGTTTGCATTTTCAGGAATGCTGCACTGAAAGCTTGAATAGTGCTTACCTTCGGGGGGACCAAAGCTAGAGGACAGAGTAGAGCCTACTTCACACATTTCATAGACTTTGAATATTTTTTGAATAATGTCCACATGTGCATATTATTTTTACTTTCAAACTTTTTAAATCAAAACTACTCTCATCTTTTATTATCAACAGCTCATAAGAGAAAAGCATTTTTTTTAATAGGGGGGAGGACATCTATAATAATAAAAGCGTAATATACTAATTAGACCAGACAGTCGAATGACCTTCTGGATGAAGCTGGGGCTGTGAGGGCCTAGGGCATTTGCCACAGCCGTGAGGGCTGAGCCCCTTGAATGAATTTCTAGTAGTCTTATAATAAAGGATTATTCATCCAATTAAGTTTTAATTAGCTGAAACAAAACAAAACAGAAAACAAACATAAATGAATAGGCACTGCCCTCCCCCCCAAAAAAAGTATCTTAGTGATTGCTTGCATAAAGACAAGAGGGTAACTGTCCTTCAATACCTACACAGGCTGAACACCTGTGTTTACTCCAAATGGCAATGGTGTTCAGCCTGTGTGGGTATTGATATAGGTGACAGATGAGTATAAAGAGTATTGCTAGGATATGATCTTCATTTGCTAGCACTTCCCTGGGAGCGAGAGGTGGTCCCTCATCCCCATCAGAGTTGGTGCCCCACAAGGGGCCTCCTGAGAAGGACAGTTACCCTTCTGTCTGTTTTAGCAAGAAGACTCTACACCTTCCTTAACACGTAATTGCTGGGGTGGATGCTGTGTATGCGTGTGTGCACACCTGCTTAGTTCAGGAGAAGGCTGCCTGCAAAAGGAGCATCCAAGGATGACAAGGGATATGGAGATGCAGAATCAGACGTAAAAGGGACCACATTTTACTAGAATCATGACAAATATATAACTTGCATAAGTGAAGCCAATTACTGTATTATTGCCTCCTTTTGCACTGTGCACAGTAGGGATGTCACTGGATAATGGTTTGCATGTAGAGTTAATCACTTTGATGCATTTCTGACTGATCCCAGCAAATTATGTTTTGGTTCCACTATATTAAACACAAGAGCCGGAGATTATCATTAATAAATCTAAGGCACAGCATGCATAAATCTTGAATAAATCAAATATCAATTACATAGGCAGTATCTGCTGACATCTGCTTTCATCAAATAATATATTTGAAATAGGTGTTATTCCAATTTTTTGAAGTCAAAGGAATCTCCATTAGGGGAGCACAGACCCTGGGCCCCAAAGAGGAAGCAGCTGAATGGTTGCCAGGAGAGCCCCTCTGTGACACTCAGCTGTGGTCTGTGAGGACTCCATTCAGAAGGCTGCACGCGGTCCAGAGGGAATGCTGTCTTGCTGAGGAAAGCGCTTCTAGCCACATGCCATTTCATCTGGGTACTTTATAAGCAAAGCAGGAGAGACTTCGGGAGAAAGGAGGAAGACTTTGAAGAATCAGCTGTTGCAGGCAGCTGTGGGGCTGGAGGGTCACAATAACGGTACAGGGAGGCAGGATCCCTTCAGATGTGAGGAAAGGACAGTTTATGAGCATGAAGACCTTCAAAAATGAGAGGGTATGAGGGCAACACATAGGACTCATTCAGGGAGAAACAAAGGTGGGGATGGGGGGAAGGTTGACCAACCTCTGCATTTATGGAATGCCCATCTTTGGGCAAAATTCTAGGTGAGAAACTTCATCTTTTTAACCCCCACAACCTCTCATATGAGGGAGCCTTTCATATTTCTTTTTTCCCCCAGGGGAATCTGAGACATGCAAGATCAAATGATATATCTAAGGCCATACAGCTCTCAAATGGTGCGCCAGGGTTATGTTTGGATCTGTTCAATTATGCTACATGGTACTGGTAGTGGTGTGTGTGTGTGTGTGTGTGTGTGTGTGTGTGTGTGTGTGTGTACATGCATTTACATGCATGTGTAAAACAGAAAAAATGTGTGTGGATGGGTAGTGGGTAGGGAAGGGGATTTGAGAGTATATATTTACTTTTTAAATCCATCAAGTGTATTTAAGTCATCTGGAAAGATGGAGGCAGGAATGTCTACTACAGCACAGTCCTTCCAGATGGCCTTCCGTCAATAGGTTAGAATCATTTCTCTCTGTGGTGGTTTTTCAGGATTCCTTTGGGGCCCCTTAAGGAACTTTCTAAGGTTAAAGTCCTCCTCAGGGAGGGTGGAGCTGGGTTTGGAAATGCTCTCTAAGGTCACGGTCACTAACCGGTAGTCCATGAGGTCTGAAAAGTTGGCGACCACTGTTTTAAGGAAACATTTGGAGCAGTGGTCACCAACCGCTCTAGGGCACTGGCTTATCATGATGAGTAGCAAGGATTGCCTCATATATTCTCTGTGCAAAGGAGTTAAGTCCAGAAATTAATTAATCCGAAGCCGTGCACCTGAAGCAGTCCTGAGGCCTCTGCTAAGGGTGGAGATGGTGCTCCAGAGGGCGGGTACTTCACAAGCTGCCTGTCCCAACCTGAATGTGCTAGCCTGACAAAGAACCCAAAGTTCCTTTCACCATTTCTTTTAACACGGTTGGCATCAAAAGAAAGTACAAAAACAAAAAAAATGCAGCCTCTCAAAACCAGGCCATCCGGGACCCCTTAGGTTTACATTTTCAAAGCAGAAGTAGGTGGGAATCAAGGCCATCTCTTTCTGGTCCAAGGTTCCCATGAGATGATTTGGAGGAAGCACTTCAAGGAAGCTGAGTAGAAACAGCTCTCGGATTTCATTAAGCTTCAGCTCCCCTGCATACCGAGCTGCACCACATCAGACCTGCTGGGCCCCACACCACATATTTCCCCTTTTTTGCATTCGGCTTTCTATATCAGAAATATCTCACTGGGATATTGAGAACAATCAGTTGTCGACAGATAAGTAAAAACTGATGTGATGTCACCATAGAGATGAGCAGATATGTGCAGAGTTGCAGACAAACATATTCATACAGTACATTATGGATAGGTGCAGATACTGAGTAATTGAATTTAAATATATTTTTTAGCATTTTAAATCTAACTCAGATTACTGTTCTTCATATCCATAGGGATTGTGGGTTTACTTGTTTGTTTTCTGTTGGAGTTTCTAATCAGCATTGTAGAGGATCACAGAAGGTGTCTTCAGATAGTGAAGCATTGTAGGTTACAAAATTACTTTCTAACAGTTGTATAAATTTGGCCAAAACATTATTATCAAATGTCAACAAATAAAGAATAATCTCAGTCTACACCCTTTTTGCTTTCGAATGCTCCCTCAAACACACACACACACACACACACACACACACACACACACACACACACACACATTCTAGAGCACATGGGAAGGTGTGGAGAACTGAGAATCTTCCTGTCTCCATGGGACCCACTCTCCACACAGTTTTTTCCACAGTTTCATTTGGCTCAGTTGTAAGAGCACATCCGATGCTCTGGGCCAATAGGAAAGGAAAACAAAGTTACCAACGTCAGTTAAAGACTTTCCCACTCAATTCAGAATGAGCTGAATGAACCTGGAAAAGAGTGAGAGATACTGGAGACATCTCCTTTTATTGGAAATGAAGACTCAGCTCCACAGTTCTGATGGAGTTTATCTGAGCTCAAAGGAAGAAAAACTGCACTAATTAGTTTTCTATCTTAAAACTGTGCTTTTGCACAACCACTAGTGAGGAAAACAAGGCAGGCACTGGATTATGGGATAATAGCACTAGCCAATAATTATCAGGAGCATGAGAAAGGCAACTGAAGAAGCAGCAGGACATAATTAATGCATTTTTAGAAATACACACCAATCTTAAAGAGAAGAACTGAAAACAGAAGGATTAGATAGAACATGCACAGGCATGTTTTGTGCTGTGTGTGTGTGTGTGTGTGTGTGTGTGTGTGTGTGTGCATACAGCAGGAAAAAGATATATCTTACATAGTTTGTGGTGGTTGATCTTAGCCACAGCCACAAGTAATAATCCAATCAGGAAGACTACCTTTGGAGAAAATTGATTCTAAGGTCTCCATATAAATATTGCCCTATGAGGCATTATTTGCCATTTGTAATTGGCCCTCCTGAGAAGCTGACCCCTGGAATGGAAAACTGAATGTGGATGGTTTTGAATGTAGACTCTGTTGGCATTAATCATCATGATGATGCCATTAGTGGTACTATTGCCGATTACAGTGTGTATAAAAATGGAAATTAAGTGACAGTTTATTTTTAAATCACAGTTTATATTCAAAAACGATACACTGATGTAAAAGTGTACAGAAAATCTGAATAGATAATGATATATAAGACTCAGTCGTTCATTCAGCAAACATTGTAACAAACGTTTTCTGACTCTTTACTTTCTTCTAGGCTAGGGTCTGAAGATATAGGAGTTACAAGTTAGAAATATCAGCCTCCAAATGAATGTGTCAAGGTTAAATAACCAGGATGACACAAGCCCTGCTTATGGTAAGAACCAATGTAGAAGGTGTCATTCAGAGCAAGCATGTCAAACTCACGGCCTGCAGGCTTCATGCCTTATTTATTTGGCCCATGTTAACCCTTGAGCCTGACATGCTTGGTCTAGCCTTATCCTGAGCTTTCTGATTCTACAATCAATTAACTGAAGTGATTTTTGAACAGGCCACTTAACCCCAGCTTTTAGCAATCTTAACCACAGTGGTTAGACAACATAGTCTAAAAATGTCAAAGATATGGAATTCCTCTTTTAAGAATCCTACTGATTCTCATCAGACTAGAGAATAACAATTAGTTCGAGGAGGAGGAAAAAAAGGATGAAGCCACCACTAATCAAGGGAGCAAAGCTGTGCACGTTTTTGGTTGTTTACATCTGTGTCTTGTTACAGAAGTCTCCATGTCACTGTACATTGTTATGTCTCCATGCAACCCTGAGTGTTTGTCTATTTTGGAAAGGTCAGAGGATGGCTGTCCTGAATATCCCTTTGATCCTCTATCACCATATCCAATCAGCCTGCCTCCTGGCCGAGGCCTTAGGAGTGGAAAGAGTAGAATTTTGCTGATGCATGTCTGCATTTTGCAATAACTTTCCTAGCAATTTTATTTTCAAATATTACTGGCACATTGCCATTTATTCTGATAGCAAAAGTCACATTGTTCCAACACATAGTCAGCACAAAAAATGCATACACACAAAATTTGCATTCAAAATTTTTGTTTCCCTAGTGTTTTTCCCCTAGGCAGCACAGATTTCATTTCATCATTTTGCCACAACCTTAGCAAGCTTTCAACACAACAGGGTCATTTAGGAATAATTATATGAGCATGTGTGAATGAGCCAAGAGCTCTGATGATACACACATGGTATAAGAATAAGAAAATGCACATTCTATCCATTTGCTTTGCCTAGTATATACTTGAGGTGAGTGGCATTTTGCCTGTTTGAGCAGGATGCAAATTGGACTCTTGGTTTTCTAAGAAATATTTATGGCAGAAAACCTTCCCACCTCCCAGCATCTCAAGAAATCAACCTGGACATTTCCTTGGTCTCAGCTCTATTATGAAGAGATCATATATCCAGTAATCCTTTTTTTCCCAATTCTCCCTGATTTTTCCTGGTAACTCCTAGGCAGTTTATTTTTAGGGTTTAGTGAATGATGCTGGCCTTGATTATTTGTTCTCTGTACATTCTCTGGGAAGAAAACAGATTGGAAAACCAAAGTTGTATTTGTTCCTAGTCTTGGGTACTTTTTAAAATGGCTAATTTTCTTATAGGCCCAATGGGAGCTAGATGGTTCAAAACAAGAGTGCTACTGCTTGACCAGTGTAGTTCAGTGGTTGAGCATTGACCAATGAACCAGTAGGTCATGGTTTGATTCCCAGTCAGGGCACATGCCTAGGTTTGGGCTCCATCCCCAGTGAGGCAGCCAATCAATGATTGTCTCTCATCATTGATGTTTCTATCTCTCTCTCCCTCTTCCTTCCCCTCTGAAATAATTTTTAAAATGTTTTTAATTTTTAAAAAATGCAGGAGTGCTACTAATTGGACAGAGGCCTTGTAGCACCATTTCATTTTATGAAGATGCCATTTGTTAAGAGGAAGAACCCAGATAAATGGCACCTTAGCTTACCCAATTCAATAATAAATGGTATCCATATGCCCCCTATATCATTTGCTCTCTGAATATTATTATTTATTGAAGGTTTCCTGTAACAAAAGCATGTGTACTAGATTCTCCACTCAGGGAAGCATTCTTGGGGCATGTCCTTGTGGCTGGAAGAGAGTAGTTTGACCAACCCATGTGATTCTGGGTCCTCATTACTAGCTCCTACAAAATATGGTCAATATTTAGTTGATATCCTTCACTCTAATGATTAAGAATGATGAGCTATGTAGAAAACGGGTGTTTCTACTTAACTTATTCATCTCAGTGTTTCCAAAACCCTGAGCTAAAGTCCACTTGCATCAAAATTGTGGGGGTATGGGGAGGAAAAATGGCAGTGGAGTAGACAGACGCATCTGGAGCTTTGTCGCTGGACAGAGGGAGAGAGAGCAGCTGAGAGTCACACTGGCAGTGTTTTTTGGCAAGTTAAGAGTCAGTTATCCTCCAGGAGAAGGTGGGGGACTGCTGGATGGGCCTCTCCTGACCAGGCAGCCCCACGGGGTTTTTATCTGCTGGAGCCACCAGCACGAATGCGGAGACCTCGCCATCTTGCAGCGGGAGGTGGATGTCTGTGGAGGTCTGAAAGCTGCAGCCGAACAGCTGGGGACCCAGAACACCAACCTCCAATTGGCACAGACACGCAGACTTAGAGGAGATCCACATGGCACATGGATAGGTCAGATTTCGCCTGGGATAAGGTGAGGTCTCCTGTCCCGCAGAACAGAGGCGCGCACACTGTGGGAGCCAGGCTGCAGGGAAAGCTGCTTCTGGAGAGGTCCACTGATGTGGGGCAGGGTGTGATCACTAAGTGTGGAGGCAAACTCTCAGAGCTGTTGACAGAGGGGAGCTCTGGAAAATGACTCATTTTTATCTGAGGCAGAGGAACAGCCTGGGAGTTATTACAGTATCCCGGCTACAAAATCCCCACAAACAGGTTTTCAGAACCACAGAGAAGCAGGATCTGAGAACAGCCTAGAGAGGTCCTGTGCTTAGTCTCAGAGGTCAATTCCAAAACACTGCTACCCAGTGGATGACGCACAAATTGACTCTCGCATAACCACAAAAGAATAAAGAGATAAAACACAACGCAGCAGTGGAACACAGGGAACTGCAATACCCTGCTGACTGAGAAAAAGAAGTGCCAAGCAGAACAATAGCGGAAGTGAATGACCATTCTATTTTTTTTTCTTTTTCTTTTTTTTAAATTTTTTATTTTTTTCATTTTTGCATATTTTAATTAAAAAGCTATTTTTTTCCTTCCTCCTCAATCGATTTTACCTTTTTAATTATTACATTTTTGGTTTGAATTAGTATTATTACTACTACTATTTTACCTTTTTGGAAAAAAACAAGTGTCATTTTGCTTTCCCTTTATTTAACTTTGGGATTAGAGTTCTACATTCTATTTTCATCTTTCCTTTAGCATAATTTTACTCTATCTGACCTCTACCTTTATGCCAACACTTTCCTCCTAACTTTCCCCATTTTCTTGTCTTATTTTCTCTTTCCCTTTTACAACTTTAGATTCTCCCTATTCTTTCTCTTTACCTAGTTAAAATTTCACCCCACTTATATATCTAATTTTAAATCCCCTACTCCAAGTCCATTCAACCTTCTCTCTTCTTGTCTTCACTATCCAAAAAGTTGTTTTTCTCTATGTCCTTTTGTTGCTGTTTGCCTGAAGGCTGATTATATCAATTTTTTGTACTTTTTTGGAGAGATTATTTTAGCTTATTCTACTTGGTTGATTTTGCTTTTTGCTTGCTTTGTTTTGGTTTATTTTTTCCTTCTATTTCCCTCACCTCCCTCAATACCAGTTGTTATTTGTAGTTCGTATTAATCTTTAGGTACTGGTTGCTGGCATTTTTTGGGATTAGTGACTGTTCTAGTGGTGTTTTCTCCTGGCATCTATATTTTGTTCCCCTTTTCTCTCTTATCCTCTTTCTTTTCTCTCTGACTTTTTTCTCTTTCTCTTTTCTTCTTCTTCTTCTCCTTTTTATTTTTTATTTTATTGTTTGTTTCTTTGTTTGTTTGTTTATTTTTCTCCCTCTATTTCTTTCTTTTCTTTTTCCTCATTTTCTTCTTCTTCTTTCTCTACTTACCCCTAATTTGTCTTTCATTGGTGGTCACCATATTTGTGATTATTAACATCTTGAATACATTTCTACTCAGTGCCTGGTGTGTTGTACCTGGTCCTGTTGTCATTTGTGCCTTTCAATCCATGTAGGAGAGAGAACTACATAACCAGACACCCAGAGAAGAAAGACCATGGGAAGAAAAAGAAACAGCCCACATAAGACAGAAAGGCAGGTATCACCAGAAAGGAAGTAAATGAAATAAAAGCAGAAATAAGCCTGCCAGAGAAAGAGTTCAGAGAAATGATCATAAGGTGGATGAAAAGAATGGAAGAAAAAATCAACAATCTGAGTAAGAGCCAAGAGGAAATGAAGAAGACCCAAGAAGAGATGAAGAAGCAGCAAGAAGAAATGTAGAAGAAACTAGAGGAGGTGCAGAATAAACAAAAAGTAATGAAAAATGACATCACTGCTTTCAAGAACTCAGTAGAAAGCATCAAAAGTAGACTAGAAGAAGCAGAGGACCGCATCAGTGAGCCAGAAGACATGGTAGGAAAAAATACCCAAGTACAGCAGCTTCTAGAAAAAAAAGTTAAAAAGCAAGAGGAGAGTCTAAGGGAACTTTGGAATAACATGAAACAAAACAACATCTGCATAATTGGGGTTCCAGAAAGAGTGGAAACTGAACAAGGATTAGAGAACGTGTTTGAAGAAATAATGACAGAAAATTTCCCCAATATAGAAAAGAAAAAACCCACACAAATCCGAGAAGCTCACAGAGTCCCAAGCAAAATGAACCCCAACAAACCGACACCGAGGCACATTATAATTAAATTGGCAAACACCGAAGACAAAGTAAGAGTTTTAAAAGCAGCCAGAGAGAAACAGAAAGTTACCTACAAAGGAACCCCCATAAGACTAGCTACTGACTTCTCAACAGAAACTCGTCAGTCCAGAAGAGAATGGAATGAAATATACAAAGTCATGCAAAGGAAAGGACTGAATCCAGGAATACTGTACCCTGCAAGACTCTCAATCAAAATTGAAGGTGAAATCAAAAGCTTCTCAGACAAAAAAGGACTAAGGGAATATATTACCACCAAACCAGCAATGCAAGAAATGTTAAAAGGTCTGCTGTAATAAAAAGAAAGAGGAAGCAAAGAAGGAACTCGGGGGTAAGGACTAAAAATGGCAACAGATAAGTACTTATCAATAATAACTTTAAATGTAAACGGATTAAATGCTCCAATCAAAAGACATAGGGTAACCGATTGGATAAGAAAACATGATCCATATATCTGCTGTCTGCAAGAAACACACCTCAGGAAAAGAGAAGCACACAGATTGAGGGTGAACGGATGGAACATGGTATTTCAGGCAAATGGAAATGAAAAAAAGCTGGGGTTGCAATACTTATATCTGACAAATTAGATCTCAAAGTGAAGGACATAACAAGAGATAAAGAAGGCCACTTCATAATACTAAAGGGAACAATCCAACAAGAAGAAATAACTCTGGTAAACATATGCACCCAATATAGGATCACCTAAATACATAAAAAAACTCTTGGAGGATATTAAGGGAGAGATTGACAGCAATACAATCATAGTAGGAGACTTTAATACCCCACTGTCACCATTGGACAAATCCTCTAAACAAAAAATCAGCAAGGAAACATCAATCCTAAATGACTCACTAGACCAGATGGAATTAATTGACATCTTCAGAACATTTCACCCCAAAGCCACCCAATATACATTCTTCTCCAGTGCACATGGGTCATTTTCAAAGATAGATCATATGTTGGGTCATAAGAAAAGTCTCTTCAAATTCAAGAAGATAGAAATCATATCAAGCATTTTCTCAGACCACAGTGGCATAAAACTGGAAATCAACTATAATAAAAACAATAGAAAGAAATCAAACATATGGAGACTAAACAGCATGCTTTTAAACAACGACTGGGTAACCAGAGAGATCAAGGAAGAAATAAAAAACATCATGGCAAAAAATGACAATGACAACACAACATTACAAAATTTATGGGACACAGTGAAAGCAGTCTTGAGAGGGAAGTTCATAGCCCTACAAGCCTACTGCAAAAAACAGGAAACAATGGGAATAAATTATCTAAACCTGCAACTCAAAGAGCTAGAACAAGAGCAACAAGAAAAGCCCAGTGTACTCAGAAGGAAGGAAATAGTGAAGATCAGAGCAGAGATAAACAACATGGAGACCAAAGAAACAATTCAAAAGATCAACAAAACAAAGAGCTGGGTCTTTGAAAGGATAAACTAGATTGATGGACCTCTAGCCAGGCTCACCAAGAAGCAAAGAGAGAAGACCCAAATAAACAAAATCAGTAATGAAAGAGGAGAAATAACAATAGACCCTGTGGGAATACAAAGGATTGTTAAAAAATACTATAAACAACTCTATTCCAACAAATTGGACAACCTGCAAGAAATGGACATATTCCTAGAAAAATATAACCTCACAAAACTCAATGAGGAGGAAGCCAAACATCTCAATAGTCCAATAAGTATGAAGGAATTGAAGCAGTAATCAAAAAGCTTCCAGCAAATAAAAGCCCAGGTCCAGATGGCTACACAGGAGAGTTTTACCAAACATTCAAGGAAGAATTAAAACCAATCCTCCTCAGACTATTCAAAAACATTCAAGAAGAAGGAACACTTCCAAATAACTTCTATGAAGCCAGCATCACCCTAATACCAAAACCAGATAAAGACAACACAATGAAAGAGAATTATAGGCCAATATCTCTCATGAACATAGATGCCAAAATCCTCAACAAAATTCTAGCAAACCGGATCCAGCAGTACATCAGAAAGATCATACAGCATGACCAAGCAGGATTCATCCCAGGAATGCAGGGATGGTACAATATCTGAAAATCAATAAACGTGATACATCACATAAACAAATTGAGAGATAAAAATCACATAGTCATATCAATTGATGCAGAAAAAGCATTTGACAAAATCCAACACCCTTTCTTGATAAAAACTCTCAGCAAAGTGGGAATAGAAGGATCATACCTCAACATCATAAAAGCCATATATAATAAACCCACAGCTAACATCATACTCAATGGGCAAAAACTAAAACCATTTCTCCTAAGAACAGGAACAAGACAGGGATGCCCACTCTCACCTCTCCTGTTCGACATAGTACTGTAAGTATTAGCCATTGCAATTAGACAACAAGAAGAAACAAAATGCATCCAAATTGGAAAAGAAGAAGTAAAGCTGTCCTTATTTGCAGATGACATGATATTGTACATAAAAAACCCAAAGGACTCCATTCCAAAACTAATTGACTTAATTAATGAATTCGGCAATGTAGCAGGATACAAAATTAATGCTAAGAAGTCTGTGGCATTTCTATACACTAATAGTGAAATTACAGAAAGAGAAACTAAAAAAGCAATCAGATTTACCAATCACCAAAAAAATTAAGATACCTAGGAATAACCTAACTAAAGAAGTAAAAGACCTATATGCAGAAAACTACAGGACACTGAAAAAAGAGATAGAGGAAGATGTTAACAGATGGAAGAGCATACCATGCTCATGGATTGGGAGAATCAACATCATTAAAATGTCCATACTACCCAAAGCAATCTACAGATTCAACGCACTACCCATTAAAATACCAACGACATATTTCACAGACCTAGAAAGAATTCTTCATAGATTCATCTGGAACAAAAAAGACCACGGATAGCTACAGCAATTCTGAGAAAAAAGAATAAAGTAGGTGGGATCCCAATACCAGACTTCAAGCTATACTACAAAGCAACTGTTCTCAAGACAGTCTGGTACTGACATAAGAACAGACATATAGACCAATGGAATAGAATAGAGAACCCAGATATCCACCCAAACCACTATGCTCAACTAATATTTGACAAAGGAGGCATGAACATTCAATGGAGCCAAGATAGCCTCTTCAATGAATGGTGTTGGGAAAATTGGACAGATACATGCAAAAAATTGAAACTGGACCACCAATTTACACCAAATACAAAAATAAACTCAAAATGGATACAGGACTTAAACATTAGAAGGGAAACCATAAAAATACTAGAGGAATCCACAGGCAGCACAATCTCAGATATATGCCGAAAGAACTTCTTCACTGATACTGCTCCAAAGGCAATGGAAGCTAAAGAAAAAATAAACAAATGGGACTACATCAAAATAAAAAGCTTTTGCACAGCAAAAGAAACCATCAACAAAACAACAAGAAAGATCAATGCATGGGAGAACATATTTGCAAATGTTATCACTGATAAAGGTTTAATCTCCAAAATCTACAACCAACTTATACAACTTAATAAAAGGAAGATGAACGATCCAATAAAAAAATGGGCAACGGACCTAAATAGAACCTTTTCAAAAGATGACAGAAGGAAGGCCAAGAGACACATGAAAACATGTTCAAAGTCATTAATCATCCGAGAGATGCAAATCCAAACGACAATGCGATACCATCTTACACCTGTCAGAATGGCAATCATCAACAAATCAACAAATGACAAGTGTTGGCAAGGATGCGGAGAAAAAGGAACACTTGTGCACTGTTGGTGGGAATGCAGACTGGTGCAGCCACTGTGGAGAACAGTATGGAGTTTCCTCAAAAAACTAAAAATGGATCTCCCATTTGACCCTGTAATCCCACTCTTAGGAATTTATCCTAAGAAATTACAAACACCAATCAGAAAGGATTTATGCACCCCTATGTTCATAGCAGCACAATTTACAATAGCTACAATTTGGAAACAGCCTAGGTGCCCATCAGCAGATGAGTGGATCAAAAAATGTGGTACATCTACACAATGGAATTCTATGCTGCCATTAAAAAGAAGGAACTCTTACCATTTGCAGCAACCTGGATGGAACTGGAGAGCCTTATGCTTAGTGAAATAAGCCAGTCAATGAAGGAGAAGCA